>JAJEJO010003465.1:301325-474832 GCA_020662805.1 Glaucomys volans | reverse complement strand
ATATATATATATAATGAATTATCTTCATTATATTAATGAGGAAACTGAGGCCCAAAGAGGCTAAGTCACATACCCAGGATCACACAATTGGTAAATGAGATTTGGAGTAAGAAAAAGAAGTTTTAAAATAGCTCTCTGCAGTAGGTCATGTTGGAGTGCCACACTGACTATTTGCCCAGGAGCACGTGCATTCTGCAAGGGTGTGTGGGTGTGTATTTGGCTCTGCACACACATGGGTTACTCCCTCACATGGGGAGGAGATATAAAAAGCAAACAACTGAATTGCAGGTTCCTCCAGGTTCTTTAGTAAGCAGACTTGTGGTTCAGGGCTTCTGCCATTAACTTGGGGTCACACCTGACTTCAAATAATTTCCTCCTAGACCCTGGCTTTCCAGATTCTGTGCTAAGTCCTAGGATTTAGGTGAACCAGAGATGGCAGTGCCCTGGAAATGCTTCTATCCATGTGTCTCAGGAAGCCATAGAGTATGGACCATGGACCTGCCAGAGCAGCCTGAGAGTCCCACTTGGGAAACCGGGTCATTTCTCAGTGTTCGACTGGGAGTTCAGTGGGATTGATTTACCCCATTTAGGGCTTTGAGGTGCTACTTGTTAGCTTTTGTTTTTGTTTGGTTTGGTTTTTCTAGTTTTTCCAACAAGAATCATTTTAGACACTGTGAAGCATTGGGTGAAATTATTCTGGAAAATAATTCCCAGTTCTCCCTCCTTGACCCCATGCCTGATACCTGACCCAGCCTTGGGTTCTGAAAGAGCAGCTTCTGACTTTACACTGTACTTTCAGCCACTTACTAAGAAGCACTCCATTGAGTCCAGTTGCATTTAGTTCAGCTCTTTGTTATATTAATCAAGGACGAAAAAATTTTTAGAAGGTTCTGTAGTACCTTCAAAAGAAGCACACGTTTACCAAAGGTTTGTTTGGATTGATGTTCAAGTTTCACTGAGAGCCTTCGGTAAAATGTGATCCAAATATGATTTGAAAGTTTGTTATCACTCCTGCTAAAACTTTGAGGAGTGAGACATATGGGTTTTAACCTAAGTGTGAGCAGCAGGATTGTAGAAGGGTTCACTGCTTGCTCTTGCTCTGGGAGCTCCTGCCTCAGGAGCAACAATGACATGCAAAGGAGCAACCCCATTGCATTGCAGTGGAGTGGGGTGGTCATGGCTGTAGAGGTTTCCATTTGGATATTTGGGGAGATAGTGAGCTGTGCAAGGTGTGAGTGGGAGAGTGATCTGTGGGTTCATCTGTGAATGGTGTGCCACGTGGAGAATTTGACAAATGAAACCAACAGCTTGCTGGCTACTGTAGTAGGTTTTTGTCAGGCTTAGATGCTAACAAAATCATCTCTATATTAGGAGCTCTTTCACTTGTGTTAAAAGCAAGACCTTGTTTCTAAATAATTTAGAATGCCTACGATCATATCATGAAGGCATATCAGCCATTCCCAGCCCAATTGTGTTAACATTTTTACATACTTCTGATATTTTCTCATTGTATTACATGTATACAAACGATTTTTGTGATTTTTCTTTTTCTAATAATTGCATTAAGCTTTTACTTAAATTATAAAAACATAACCTGAAATAAAACATTTCAAAAGCACAGCTTTTGTGCAAACTGGGGGTGTGAATGATTTCAGGACTAGTTCTCAGATTAAGGGGCAAAAGGGTTGCTCTGCGGCTCTGAGCAAACCCTTGGGAGTCGGTGCTCATTCAGGCGATGGGGTGGGAGAGTAAGAAAGACACTTTATCACGAGGCAGCAGTCCAAGTCTCAAGGGAGCAAGACTAGGGGGAAGTGTATGAGTGAGGGCTTTTCAGAAAGAAAAACCTCCCTTCTCTGGGAAGGAGAGTGAGTTCGCATATTTCCGCCTCTCTGCCAATGTTATGATGCTGCTTAACCATTTCTCCATTTTTACTTTATTCTTCTAATAGCACTAACAGTGCCTCCAGGGGATCTTCCTACACGAGAGCTTTGCAGGTTCCGGTTTGCCCCTCCCGCTTCTTTCTCCTGCCAGGGGTCATGGGCAGCCACGCCTCCCTCACCCCTCCTGCCATCCACCTGCCTTGCTAAAGGCCTCCATTCCGCTGAGGCATCTTTTCTTTGCACTCGGCATAAGCAATTATTTCTCCTATCATGGCTTTTAATGCTTCCTGAAGAGTTAGCAGATCATTTTTTGCTGATGGATATCACCCTACCCAGAAATGATGGTCTGCCCTCCTCAGTCTTGTTAATAAAAAAGCATTTTATCTCCTCCCCCATTCAGGCTATAGTCAGAGCCAGTGTGGGAGCACTTCCCTGCCAAGGTCAGCAGGGGCGGCTGGATCACTGAATCCCCAAGGATAGGGCACATGGCAAGGCTATCAGAAACTGGAAACACATTTATTTCGGTTGTACCAGCTGCCCTCTCTTTTTGTGGGAGATTGTATTTGGCTGCTCCGTCTCCAATGCCCAGTTAAACTTCCTTTGAGTGCATAAATTCAAATACAGAGATAGGAATTGGAGAGGTGGAAATACAGTTCCCCTATACTCTCAGCTCATGAAATTGATATGATCCTAGTATCTTAAAGGTCATTTGCAATGTTCCGTATGTGAATTACAAAAGAAAACTGGACAGATACAGGTTGGACACTTAAGTTTTCAGAAGTGCATGGAACAGAGTGTTGGCTTTCGCCATCTGCAAGCATAAAAGAAGTCAACAATGTGATATGAGCTGCTTTATAAAAATTGGCACCCTCTCGGCTGTGTTAGGAGAATCACAGGAACTGGTGGTCCTTTCTTGTCCACTCTGGTCAGCCCATCCCTGTAGTTTTGTGTCCGTCTAACTCATTTTTAAAAGACATGACACTGTAAAGGTTATTCAGAGGCAGATGGCAAAGACAGCTCTGCACCCATGTGTCGACCCCACAATGGTTGCTTTGCCATTCTCTTGAAAAGAAAATTCTGCAGTGACCCAGAGGCATTAGTTCAATCCTATATTTCAAGAATCTGGGAAGAAAACCTGTGTAACTCTTAGAGTAGAATATTTGCCTTGAATGGTAGTGAGTCCTTCATCATCAGAGGCATTCAAATGAAATCATTAGGGACGATGTAGAAAGAATTCTTATACCAGAATGAATTTTGACTAAGTAACCCTAAATATCCTTTCTCATTCTGAAATGTGTTTTTCTGGACCTAGAACTACTCTAGTTAGTATAGTGACCACTAGTCACATATTGAATTTGATTTAAATTTT
Organism: Glaucomys volans; assembly: GCA_020662805.1. NCBI lineage: Eukaryota > Metazoa > Chordata > Mammalia > Rodentia > Sciuridae > Glaucomys > Glaucomys volans. The sequence goes on along the minus strand of JAJEJO010003465.1, from coordinate 471,583 downwards.
AAAATTTCAGTTCCTTGGGTACACTAGGCATGTTTGAAGTGTGCCATAGTCACATGCAGCTAATGGCTACCTATTGAATAGCACAGATATAGGACATTTCCTGATTCCAGAAAGTTCTGTGGGACAGAGCTGCCTAGAACATCTGTGGCTCTGACTAAAGAATTATTTCTCTGCAGCCTTAGGACAGGATAGCTGATCTGTCAAAGATCAGAAAGCACCACACTTCTCTCCCCTTCTCCCTTTTGGCCATAAAAGCTTTGAATTAAGATGGATTATCAAGTCCCAGTTCTGTCAAAAATTACTAGGAATGACCTTGAACTACTTACCTTACTTTTCTAGATGTATTTCCTCATCTGCAGAATGGTTCCTTCCAACTCTTAACAATCTAATAAAATATTACAGCATGCTCATTCCCACTTGGTACCTTTTCAGGAAAAGTAACAGTTAGTGCCAAGAATATGGCTTTTATTTCACTGTTCAAGTTAGCGTGGCACAATGGAAAGATCCCAGAACTTTGAGTCATATAGGAATTTGTCGGTTTGTCTTAGTTCAGTTGTGTGACCTTGGACAAGTACTTAATCTCACTGAGCCAGAATTTGTGTCTGGAAAACGGAACTAAAGATACCTCACTTGTAGGTAATCTTGGTTTATACTGGTTGCTCAAGAAATGCTCCTCAGGGGGCTGGGGATGTAGCTCAGTAGTAGAGCACTTGCCTGACATGAGAGGCCCTGTGTTCAACTCCCAGCCAAAAATGTGGGGAGGGAGGGAGGAAGAAAGAAAAGAAATGCTCCAGGTGTGACAGCTGCTGCCATTGAGATGAGTATCTTCTGTGGAGTCCAAGGAGAGAGCCTTCATTTGTTCTTGGGCCTCATGGAAGGTGGGCAGGAGTTCATTTTGCCGTGATGAATGAAGACCAGAAACAAAGGCATGAAAGTGGAAACCTTCAGCACTACTCAGAAAACCGTGATCGTGTTTTTGTTTGAATTCAGGCATAGGATGCAGGAAAGGGTTAGCAGGAGAAGAAAAGTTGGGCCAGATTCCAAGGCCCTTTGAATACCCAGATAAGAGATTTGGACTTCCATCACAAGGCATTAGAGAATTATTGAAAAGTTCTGTGCAGGCTAAAAATGGCACAATCAGAACTCATTAGAAACATTAACATCAGTTTTTGCCCCTGATAAGAGAACAGCATTTATCAGGGGGCAGGTGGAGGGAAGTATAAAGAGTGGGGCTACTAAAACAGACACCTGTCCTGCCTGTGAAGCCACAGACACAGAGGTGAAGCAGTCCTCACAATCAAAGCTGTTGTTTCTAGGAGCCAGCTGGCTTCTTTCTTCTCTCCCTGCTCCCAGAGGTGGGACTGGAAGTCCCTGGGAGGGTTTGCTCCTAGAAGCCCTGGCAGCACCACAGTCTGTTCTCTGCTGCCATTCTCCTGGTCTCTTTGGAATGAATGTTCCCCAGGGACCTGCCTGCTCTGGGGAGTTTGTATTCACTCAGAGAATAGGGTGTTACAACAAACTGGGGAAAATCTGCAGCCTGATCTTCTGAAATGATTGGTTTGTTTGTCTCCTCTGCTAACCTAATAGTCCTGCATGTCAGGGACTGTTGTATTCATCTCTGCACCCTGATGTCTAGCATAAGGCCTAATTACATAGCAATCATGTCAAAGCCACTGTTTATTGAGTACTTACTGTGTGCCAGGTATGGTGCCTAGGAATCCTACAAGCAAATAGCTCCTTTAGAGAGCTTCTAAACTATGTTATTCAAGTGATGCATCCCAGAATATTAACTGACTTAGCCCAAAGTCACACAACTAGAATGTGGTCAGGATATACATTTGCATCTCCTCAACCCCGATGACCTTGCTCTTAACATCTGTATTCTTTTCTACTATAGAACAGGCGCTCATTTTCAGTTAAAATACCTTAAACAAAACCTTCTTTGGAGTGGCCTATTTCAAAATAGTTATATGATACTGTAACTAGCACCTGTCAGTGGGATCCACAAGATAAGGGGTGATGGGTAGCCAGCTGTGTTAGATCCTGCCCTAAACTTTGTGTGTGGGGGTAAGGTGTATGCCAGGGATTGAACTCAGGGGCACTTGACCACTAAGCCACATCCCCAGCCCTATTTTGTATTTTATTTAGAGACAGGGTCTCACTGAATTGCTTAGCGCCTCACTTTTGCTGAGGCTGGCTTTGATCTCATGATCCTCCTGCCTCAGCCTCCCAAGCCACTGGGATTACAGGCATGTGCCACCATACCCAGCCATGCTCTGAACTTTTGAGGTCACTTCTAGCACCAAGTATCTGTGAAGCAAATATCAGGGATAATAGTGCCAGGGACACCAGTGTGGTCTCTGACACCTTTATCTCCAGTTACCTTGCACTGTGGTTATAGACATTAGCAGTTTTGTAAACAGAATACCTAGCTCACAAAGCATCCAGCTGCCATGCTATTATTGTAATCCAAAGGGGCCCAACAAATGACCTCACCGTTTTGCACATCCGAGTTCTACACCAGTTAAGAGGCAAGACAAAAGGGTGTGGAATCCCAAGGTCATCTTTATTAGTGTTTAGGACCTGGATGTTTTACCTGGACACAGTAGACTTCCTAACACTTTGACAGACTGACACATCTTGTCATAGGTGCTCTGGATCCCACCAGTCTCCCTAAATAAGAACAGAGCCTGCCCCATAGAACTTAGAGCCTAAGACAGTTTGTGCTTCTGCCTGGCATTGGCTCCCAGATGGGAGGAAGCTGGCAGTGCCTGAGCCTCATATTCCTCATTATTGAAGACTCCATTCAGAACAGTTGCTCCAAGTCCCCTGGAGAAGAATGGGTGAAGGGCTGGAAAAAGGCCTAGACTGTTACTCCAGGACACTCTCCACTTGGAGGGAAACAACAGCAGTGGGAGATGAGTGACCCCTTGTCAACAGCCCTTGGCGTTGCATTTCATTTGCTTGCTTATTTCCCTTGCCAGACTGTGGGGTCCTTGAAGCAGACAAACTCCCAGCTCCCATCCCAGAGTCTGGCACACAGAGAGGTTCAGGAAAGGGAGAAGTAAGTGAACTCTTATTCAATCCAGTGGTTTCCCATAGGAGCACCTTTCAGGAGCTTTTCCTCTCATTTTTTCCCTCCTTGTAGCCCCAAGATCATGCCTCTATTGTTTCTCATGGCCTCTCCTTTCCCTGTATTATGGTGGGTCAGACAAGGGACCATGCTGTTCCTCACTCCCTGCCCAAGCCAAGGCTGGCTGTGAACAGGTAAAGGGACTTGTGGGTGTTGTGTGGAAAGAGGCTGCCCCCAGCCCTGGTCCTGTGCCCCATCTGTGATGAATGGCAATGCTGCCTTACCCACCTTGTGAGAATCTCTGAGAGCACTGTTGGAAAGTCATTTAGGAAAATGGAAGTACTTTGTGAATGTGAAGAGGTGGGATTTGTTGAAACATGTTAGAGTAAATTCATGGCAGTGAACTGCTAAACGATGGCTAGACCCCAGTAGGGTGGCAAAGGAGGGTAGTCCCTCTGTAGGCATTTACTGATAGTGTTCCAGATATTTGCTTGTTTGATAAAATTGGAGGGTATGTCCCAATGGGGGCTAGAACCCAGACTAGCCCACAGAAGCTTATATGATTTATCATAATAATACATATCTAAGTTATGATATACGCTACTAAAGTTGAACTAAATTCTAGGTTTGTTCTAGACACATAAAATATTCTTGCTTATTCTTATGTTAACCCATCAAAGGAGAATTTACCCCCATTTCTTACAAGTAAGGAAACTGAGATTTATCATGATCAAATTACTTGCTCAAGCTCACACAGCTGGTGAGTACTGGAGCCCACCCAAAGTCTTGTTGCTGTAGTACAGAGGGTTGGGGGGGACTATGAGCAGGTGGGGATGGGCAGAGGTGGGGAGTTTGAGAGAGCTGAAAAATCTTCTGTAAGCACTGTCTGTAAAGCCAGCCATTCATAATCGACCTGCCTTTGAGCCACCCTTACCCAGAAAGAAGAATGACCTCTTCACTCTCAGCTCCTTCTGAGCTCTGGAGCAATATTTGTGATGGCCTAGAAATGCCAATCTTGTCTTCAAAGATTCTGGATGAGTGAAATAATCAGGATTCTGATAGTCCATGGTAAGGGAAATTCTCTAGAGCATGGATCCTAGCATTGGGAGCACCAGGTTCTAGGCTACTGGTTCAGAAGTGCTAACATGCCAATAATGCTGACCCCTCTGCAGGGGTGGAAGGTTGGCAATGTTTTTGAAATGTTTAAGCCTGACAAAGGATCTGACACCAGTAGTCATTCCTTTGGAATTTAATAAGCGTATGAGGAAACTTGAAAGTTTTAGATACTGGAATGAGCTTTTGGATATTGAATGTGGAAGATCCTTTTCCTGTCATTTTTGCCCACTCCTACCTACTGGTTTCTGGCACAGAGGAATAAAACAACAGTGATTTAAGGGTTCAAATTGAGGAGAAGAACTAAGCAGGAATTATTAGTCTTAGGATAGAATGACCAAGGTACTGTTCACCTTCAGGATTTGTTACTGCCTTGTGTCTGCAGTTCGTCTCTGGGGAATCTGTCAAAGTAATTTTCCCTAAGATTCCACCTCTGTTAGAATCGTCTTTTAGGGAAATGGTTTTGGTTGTGTCATTGACTCCAGTGTCAGCTCCTTTTCCCTAGCAGGATCAGTCCTCAACCTTCTCCCCTCTGTACTCCAGTTATGGTTACCTGATACTAATGGAAATCAAGATCTTTACTGTCCTTGGTGCATTTATTGGATAATAGTAATGCAGAATGCCAGGCCCTTCCCTAAGCTTTGGCCTCATTTGTATTCATGAGAGTGGAAAGTTATTACCAGTCCACCATTCCCTGACCCCACCACCACCTGCCTCACCATCAGTCTCTTTTCAGTTCTGTCTTATTCTTGGCCTTGTTAATCTTTGATTTATCCCTCCTCTGCATTTGAGTCACACTCATACATAGCCCTGGCATAGCACACATCTTGTGACTTTGTGATAATTGGTTTATATGCCTCCTCATCCATTATTCCACTCAACCCATATTTATTATGTCCTGTGGAGATGTCTGTGTCCCCCATTGGACTTGGTCCTTAAGAGCAAAGACCTTATCTTGTTTTACTGTGTCCCCAGAACACAACACAGCAAGTGACTGACTGGCTCATGGTATATCTTCAGGGAATGTTTGCTGAGAGAAGTGTTGTTTAGTCCTAGGACAACCTCTTCTGGTTATTCAAACCCCAGACACTGGAGGGTGAGGAAACTGTCCCTTATCTCTTAGCTTAGTAGGGAAACACAGTTATGACTCTGGATGCTTGGCTCTCAGTGATCCATCTTAGTGGAGAAACTAAGCTATAGTTAACCCCAAAGAGCCATTAAAGGCCACATTGTTCATCAGGAGCTGTGGGTGTTCATTCATTTTTTCAGAAGGTGTTAAACACCCAGCAGGAATCAGGCTCTGTGCTGGGAACTAAAGCCACAGAGATGAATAAGACACACACAGTCCATAACCTCAAGAAGATCATCAGACCAGATAGAGAGCTGGTGAGTTAAGGTCAGAATGGGTTAAGTGCTATGATTCATTGAGTACATTGCTGTGGAGATTTTTAGGAGGAGGCAAGATCAGACAGAGACAGCCATCAAGAGAAGGTAGCATTTTAACTGAGCCCTTAAGAAAAGCAATAATTGTATTTGAGGACGAAGAAGGAAAAAATTTTCCCCATAAACAAAAGCATAAACGTGGGAGAGGGGCAAATGACATTCAGATAATTCATCAGTAACTAGAGTGAGATAAGGGTGAACCTCATTACTGTGGACCCATCATTCTGAGATTTCCTTCTCCTGACCACTCCTTCTCTGCCTGAAAAATAATTCTATACTATAACCTGAGAACCCAAGGACAGGAGCTCATTCTGTGGAGTGAAGCCCTAGCCAGGCAGTTGCTTGGGTTTCTTGCCCCTCACCACCCACTGCGGCCTCAAGTAGTTGTCCCCTCCCCGTAGTGGTTCCTCTGCCTTCCAGCCCTGTGCCTTCCTCCCTTTGCTGGGAAGAAGCAAAACCTGCAGAGTCTTCCCAGGCCACCCAGGAGTTTCTAGAAGATGTAGACAATGTAGGCAGCTGCCTCACTCCATCAGCAGGGGGAGGCCAGAGAGGCAGATTAGTCACTCACATCATTTTCTGTTGAGTCAACATCTATTTTTAGGTGTGGAACTCATAAAGGGACCTGGTGTCTCTGTCATAAGAAAGAGTGTGCCATGGGTGAGGGGTCTATTCATCCTTCTTCCTCTTTGCTACACCCATTCTCTCCCCTGAAGATTCCAGAGGCAAGGTCCACTTTGCTTCCAAAGGTTTAGTTCTTAACGGTGAAGGTTCAGTTTTTACATTTGCAATCCTTTTGCACACTGGCTTGTGTGTGTGCGCACACACACATATACACGCACACTCCCCCCCCCATAGTCTTACCAGGTCTTATGAATCGATTATATAGATTAAATAAAACTCCTAACCGAAAAATGCTAAGGCAGATAAGTCCCTTCCTGTCCAACGTTGTCAGATGTGCTCTGAAATGACTGTTTTCATCATCTATTCTGAGCCATAACCGCCCCAGAAATAGCTTTAGCAGGAAAGTGCTTTTGTTAGACTAGCTGTAAATTATATTTCAAATGTCTGATGTTGTTTTCTTAAAAAAATAAATAAATAAGTAAATGAAAGTCTAAAATTAATGACTGCTGGGGTTTGCTTTGCTTATGTGTACTGCTGCAGATTTGGCTTCTTGCAGATGGAATTTCAGATCTGTTTACACTTCTGTGTTAGCTTTTTGGGGAGGAAAAAAAGCAGTTGAGAGATCTGGGAGGACAAATTTACAAAGTCAAACTTATTATAACCGTCGGTGAGGCTCTCTTCCTCTCTGGCTGCCCTTCCCCTCCCTCCTGAACACCATGCCCCCATTTTGTTTGTTGTGGTTTTATCTGCCCAGCCTCAAAGTTAGGGGCAACTGGTCCTTGCAGATGTGAGGACAAGGTCACATATCCAGTTTCGCAAGCAGATGTTCATTCAATCCCATTTCACCAGCACTTTGTCATTTAGGGAGAGCAGACCTTATGGGAACAGATTGGAGCAACACAAAGGACAGAACATAAAAAACCTTACAGAGAACCTGATTGCTTTTATGTTTTCTTGAAGAGAATGGGGGTAGGGAAGGTGGCAGGAAGAGAAATGTGCAGAGCAGAATTTCATAGGGATTTTTTTTTTTTGGTTTATTCAGATTATTATGTGTTGGATACAGTAAATCATCTATACACCCACATCCAGGAGGTAAATCTTCAGAACTTCATGCGTGGGTAGTTCTGCATTTAACAGCTGCCATACAGTAGCTATTTTGTTCTGCACTTAGAGACCCTTATCTGTGCATTTGTTTTAAGTTATCGTCAACTCTCCTTTTGTTCCTCTATTGCTGTTCTCCTAGTTCTCGTTACTATTACAAGAGTAGCTCAGACTCTGAACTCCTGAGTGATTTTAACTGGAACCAGAAGCTGTGCTGCCAGCCGAGGCACTGTCATCTTGGTCATTGCCTCAGTCTCTCCTTTGAGGTCGAGTGCCTATAATGGATTTAGTCCTCTTGCCTCTCCTAGGTCTCATATGCCCGTCCGAGCTCGGCCTCAATCAGGGATGCTAACCTCTACGTTAGCGGCCTTCCCAAAACCATGACCCAGAAGGAGCTGGAGCAGCTTTTCTCGCAATATGGTCGTATCATCACCTCACGAATCCTGGTTGATCAAGTTACAGGTTAAGTGTTTCTTTGTAATTTCTTTTCTTGAATATCAGTGCCCAACTGTTACCCATAGGAGCAAGCTAATAGTTACTTAAAGTAGAGAATATGGGTCATGAATAGGCACATTTCTGACTTGGGAGAAAGACTTCTCATCCATCAACTGCCCAGATTTGAAGTAGGCATGCGGAATTCTCCATCATGGGGATTGTTCCAGCAGCCACTACACTATTTGACAAGGTTGTAAAAGAGAATTTGGATGTCAAGTTGAGAATGGGACTGTAAGACCTTCAAAGTCTCTTTTAGCCCTCAACCAGTGATGGTTACTTTTATATGTGAAAACCTGTATGCTCTAGCTCCAATTCATAGCATTACAGAGTTAAAAGGAACTTCAATCTACCTCATTTCACACATCAACAAACAAATCCAAAGTGAGAGCTAACTTTCCACTAGCTAGCCAGGAACAGAGCAGGGATAAGAACCCAGGCTCTGGTACTCAGGTTCTTTGTCCATAATAAAGAAAGCCAATCAGCCAGCTCCTCTCAGCAAGAACATAAAGTTTCTGGGGTTACATTTTTAATGACAAGGTGTTTTATGCCTACCCCCAACTCTATCTCAATTTAAAATTCACCCCTTGAGAGAATTTTAGCACATGTTATCATTTGATTCATGTAACCAACTCTAACTGAACTAGGCTCTGACCCAGACACTGTGTAGAGGGCCAGTGGGCACCAAGGATAAAGGAGGCATAATCCTTGACCTCACAGGACTCCAGTGTTACAGGTTCCCACTAGGTGCTGTCCAGTTTCCCTATGAGAGCTCAGGAAAAAGTGTTCTATGCCTGGTGATGATTGTTGGGAAGGCTCCATTGTAAAGGCAATGTTTGAACAGGTTGGCAGTGTGACTTGAGGTTACCTGGCAAGAGGGAGGGATAGAGTATTCTAGATGAAGAGGACACCATATCCCAAGGCACAGAGTTGAGGAAGAACAGCCTGTTCAAGAAATATCAGGCAGTTCAGAGTGGCTGGTGTGAGGCTAAACAGGGGATTTGGAACCAGATTTGCAAGGACATTGAATGCTATACCAAGAAGTCTGGACTTTATCTGCATACAGCAAGGAACCAGGGAGGGATATATTGTGAGTTTTATTTCTTGTGTATTCTGTTTGGGGCAGTGACGAATAGGTACAATGCACAAGATACAACATTCAAAAGATACAAAAGAGGTTTGGAAGATGTTTTTAAAGGTTGAACTGTAGTCTGGGTTGTCTTTGTGGAGGACTCCCTAGAGAACTAGAAACTGGATGGTGGTTGATCAATTGTAGTAACTGAAGGGAGATGAGCAGTGGTAGAGGACCAGAGAAGACAGATGCAAGAGATCCTGTATTCTATGGGTTGGAGGCATGTGTACAGGGCCATGCTGGTGTAAATGTAAGCAGATACAATTCAGTGAGGGAGAGACATTTAGGGAGCTGGGTTCTGACAGGCCCCGTAGGTGGAGCCATGGGACCCCACTCATCTCTTCCCAAAGATATTTACCAGTATGGTTTTTTCACTCTTTACAAAGTCTCTTTCATTTTCCCCAGGAGTGTCTAGAGGGGTGGGATTCATCCGCTTTGATAAGAGGATTGAGGCAGAAGAAGCCATCAAAGGGCTGAATGGCCAGAAGCCCAGCGGTGCTACGGAACCGATTACTGTGAAGTTTGCCAACAACCCCAGCCAGAAGTCCAGCCAGGCCCTGCTCTCCCAACTGTACCAGTCTCCCAACCGGCGCTACCCAGGCCCACTCCACCACCAGGCTCAGAGGTTCAGGTAGGCATGCCAACAGAGGAGGGAGCCCTGCTGCGGGGTACAGAGTTGGGCAAGAGACAGGCAAGCCCATGACTGTGAAGTGTGGGGCAAGGCAAAGAGCCTCTGCCCCCAGAAATCATCATGAATGATCCTCAGTTTCCACTTCTATAAAATGAGATGTTTAGACCAGATGCTTTTCCAAACCCCTTGCAACTTACTACTGTGCCTGTTTGGTTAAACTTGAGATTATTCAGTAGAAACAAAATTTCTGTATTTAATCAAACAAGGTTTGGTGTCAACAATACTTGGGCACAGATGACATTTCAGAATCTTAGATTTAAGACTGGGCAGGGACTTTTAATACTGCCCAGGAGGTAGATCCTTGCCTGAGTGAGTGGGCTTGTCCTGTCCTCTTTGCCCAGGGAATTCTAACTTCCCGGGGAGGAAAATTTTTTAGCGTTAACTTTACTCTCATGAGTCAGCACACTCTTAAGACAAGGAGGAAGATTTCATCCCATACTTAGTGTTTCCTTTGGATACCCTACCTCCAGGAAGCTCTTGATGCAGGGGGCATTCCCCTTCTAGACATTTCTGAAAGACTGGTTTCTCCCATGAAGGCAGTGCAACCTTGACCGGCCTCTATTGCACAAGAGATAAGCCATAGCCTTGACTGACTTGTAGTAAATTCTAAACAACTATGTTGTTCCACCCACCTCCCAACTTCTCTTTAATGAAAGGGAACTTTCTTCTTGTTAAACTTCACATAGGAAAATAGTAGGTCCTTCTATTTAGAATAGTAACAGTCCATCTGGCCACAGTGAGGAGAAAAATCAGCCTCTTCAGTTGTCCTCCCATACCCCATGAATCTGAAATGGTTAATGATTTCATGAAGAGTCCAAGTCATCTAATTTTTATTTTGTGTGAGAGCGCATGCAGTATTTATGTAAAAAGCCTCTCCAGCAGGCTTCTAATGGTGGAAACTATGGTTACTACTGCCCCATGGTGTGAATAGCTTGTCCCCAAGTAAGGTACTGAACGTGAGGAGGATTATAGCATAATGACAGTTTGCCAGGAGGTGTTTTCAGGCTGTAAATAGTAAGCTTTTTTTTTTTTTTTTTTTAAATCTTAACTCACAAACACTCCCTGCACCACCCCCCCAAGATGTGTGTGGTACAAAGATTTAATGTAGCTAGGCTAACAGAAAAGATCCATTCTGATGTGTATTGTGTGCACATGTATTGTTTGTTGATCTGGAACGGAGACCTTTATTCACAAGTTTAATTATAGCAAAAGGTGAACAATTTAAGAAGCCCCCCCCCCATTCTAACAATTTCACACACAATATAAAATAAAATCCACACAAATGTTCTGAGAGGTGGGGGGAATGGGATTGATTGAGATCTTGAAAGAAAGGGGGATTCATTAGACACTTGCTTTAACTCTAGCATTGACCTGAACATGAATTATTTGCAGTTGGAGGCAGGAAAGGGGGAAACTACCGGTGGATAGACTCCTAAGCAGTGGGGAAAGTTGTTGAGCTTTTCTTCTTTGAAAATGGAGCATTCTTATTAATAGTTCCATTGAGTGATCTTGCCATCTGTGAGGCATTAACCCAAAGACCCTCCTTCTCTTTGCAGGCTGGACAATTTGCTTAATATGGCCTATGGCGTAAAGAGGTAATTAAAACTCCACAGATTGCCAGATGTCCGTGTTGGCACAGACTGGGGCTAGAATTTTTTTTTTAATTCACTAACTTTACTTTTTTTTTTTAATTCTTCCTTTTTCTTCCACCAGCATGTCAAATTCTTAATTTTAATTTCAGACTTCAGTTGATTTTATTTCTTTTAGGGCACACAAAACATTTTGTGTGTTTCACTTTTTCTTTTATTTGCAGGTGGGCTTATCCATGGTTCAGGTGCCACAGCTACCAAGCCCTTGATAATCTGGTCCTCTGAATGGCTTCCCTAAGGGAGAAAGCTCTGACTCTTTGCTGGCTGATTTTGCAAACTTGCAGAGCAACTGTTTTGCATTAGCAATGCCAAGATTCAGTTAAGAGGGCAGATTCCAACAAATCAAAATTAGAACATTTTGCTTATCAAGACTGACCATCTTATGATTTTCAGTGGAAAATTTAGATTTTGGACTACCATCTCTGGCCAAAGCGTAAATTAACACATGAATGACTTTCTGATTTCCACCCCCAACTCAGTGTGCATATCAGAGCACATCCTGGGAATGAAGTGTATCTGTGTGCACCTCAACCAGGACTTTCTTTTGTTACAGGTTTTAGCAGTTATTATAAATCCTCCCTCAGTTATATATGTATGTGGGTTTTTAACTTGCTATTTCTTTCATTTAAAGCCTTTTTGTGGGGTTGGGTGCTTAAACAGGGTCAAGGCTTTGGGGACCCTCTGAATGCAATCACAAGGGAGTTCCAGACCCAATCTGAAAATCTGAATCTTGGGGAGTTGAGTGTGTTATGTCACTGTGTCCATGAGATTCCCATATGTGCTTTCGATAAGCTCTGCTACACTGCTAGGGACAGAGCATCTTCATCATCTTGCTCAGTAGAGCTGCACACTTTAATTCCCCTTCCTCCACTCAAGGGAGAGAGATGTGCTCTTTAATAGTCCACAACACACTCCCCGCTCTAGGCAGTTCTTTCACCACTTGGCCACGCATGGTAAGTACCCTGACTGGAAGCTAGTGCACAGGCAAGGGAGTAACTTGACTGCAGACTTCACTATCAGAGCGCCAGCTTCTCAAATCTCAGTCCCAGCACCAGCGAGGATAACTGTGAATTATCTCCACATGTCTAACACACACTGCCTGCTTCCCAGGCATTTTTCCATCTTTCCTAGCTCTGCCCCATCCCTTTGCTCCTTCTGATTTTAGTGAGGTAACACCAAATGCCATGAGAAAAGTGATTCTTAATGACACAGGTGAGACCAGACCAGAGAAGACACCACTGCAGCATGTGTGCTGCTGCTTCCTCCAGTGCCCAATCCAGAATGGATACACTAATTGATGACAGCATTTTATCTTCCTATTGAACCCAGATTTAGATCTAGAATCCTTCCCACCTAAATGCTCCCGTAGCCATCACCAACTATAATCAAGGTCCTACTTGAAACCTCTTTGCTGGCTCTGACCTTGGTCTTATAATAAATATTTAACTATTCTCTACATATAAATGAAAGGGACCCCTATGTAGTCACCAAGACTGACTTTTTTTTTTTTTTTTGGTACCCAGGATTGAACCTGGGGTTGCTTAACCAATGTTCCACATCCCTAGCCCTTTTTATTTTTTATTTTTCATCATTTTAAAATAAAAATATTTAACCATTTCAAAAAATAAAATAAAATAAAATAAATGAGAGGGACCAGTTCATCTAGTTGGAGGAGAAACCACTAAGAAGTCAGTGTTCAGAAACAAAGCAAATAGCAGCTGTGCATGGTGGTACACATGCATAATCCCAGCCCTGTGGAAGGCTGAGGTAGAAGGATCTCAAGTTCAAGGCCAGCCTCGGCAACTTAGTGAGACCCTGTCTCAAATTTTAAAAAAATAATAAAGAGGACTTGGGATGTAGCTTAGTGGTAAAGTGGCCCTGGTTTTAATCCCCAGTACCAAATAATAATATTATTATTACATAATAATTCAAATGCAGCTAAACTTATGTTTGCCCTTCTAAGAACCTGTACCATGATTTTTTGTGTGTTTTGTCTTGTTTTTAATCAAGAAGGAAAATTGACTTAGCAAATAGGAGCAAAAACAATTTCTATTGAGTTGTTACGTTCAGCATATCTTTAGCAGTCATTTGATTATCTAAGTTTTAATTAGGTACAGAACTATTGTTTATGGGACCTTCCCATAGGTCCAAGAATATTAGCTTATTTTTAAAAACATTCCTAGTCACAGTTTACTCCATGCTTATCCCTAGTTTTTGCTTCCTCTTCTCCCTCAAACCAAAAAAAAAAAACAAAAAACAAAAAACAAAAACAAAAAGAACAACAAAACTCAACCAAATGAAAAGCAAGCTTCTAGTCAGTGTATAGCATCAAAATCCCTGTATGCATTTGGTCTGAAACAAAATGTTGAAAAGTAATTTTCAGCTCTAGGCACTAATTGTTTTATCTGCTGCATCCATCACAAATTACACATGGATTTATTTTATCAGACAGTGAATAGAATCTAAAGAGTCATTTTTTCCTTTTCAAGATTACACAAAAAATGAAGATTCTAAACCCAATACAAAAGTACTTGTAACAGGGCAAATGGCAGTTTTATGCTTTTCTAATGTACAGCAATTCAAGACATATAAATGCAAAAACCACTTGAAATCTTGTTCCAGTGATGCTTAGAAATGAATTCCAGATGATACAGCATAAAAAAGTGGTACATCTCTATTACTCAGGTTTTGGGGGGAAACTCTGAATAAATACTAAATGAAACATCAGCCACTCATCTGATTAATAATAGACATGTCTCTTCGTTCTCATGTATCTCCATCCTCAATAATATCAAGAGACCTTTGACAGCCATAAATCAAGGGACTGCAAAGATGGCAGACTTGAACACTTCAAGTGCCATCCCCCATTTCTGCCTAGAAATAACAAAATAAAATTTCCGAAGCACTGACATCAACGAGTTATTTGCTTATTCAATCAATAAATATTTATTGAGTGTCTTCTATGTGTCACTGTGTCTATGAGATTCCCTTGTGCGCTCCACTGAATAGATACATAGAGCAATAGAATATAAGCCTTGAAATAGCCATTTCCCCAAGAACTCACTATCTATTGCAGGGGCGAGGTGGGGTAAGGGGGGGACAAATATGAACATATACTGTGATAGAACTGTGATAGAGCCTTGCTCTGGGAGACTTGGGAGTCCCTTATGCCTTTTAGGAATTGACCTAGGCCTTTCTCTTGGCATATACATGCTTTAGCCATCTAGAAGCTATTCCCATCAGAAGAAATGCCACAGATGTTAGTTTTTGCATTTTGGTTTTTAAACCCTGAAGACTGTCCTGCAAACACTCACTCAGCCCTTTGCCCCATGTCTGTGTCTGTGCATCTGTGTGTTTTCCATGGTCAGACTGATGTCTGGACCAGCCCCCCCTTCTGCTTGTCCCCCCAGGTTCTCCCCAATCACCATTGATGGGATGACAAGCCTTGTGGGAATGAACATCCCTGGTCACACAGGAACAGGCTGGTGCATCTTCGTCTACAACCTGTCCCCTGATTCCGATGAGAGTGTCCTCTGGCAGCTCTTTGGCCCCTTCGGCGCAGTGAACAACGTCAAGGTCATCCGTGACTTCAACACCAACAAGTGCAAGGGATTCGGCTTTGTCACCATGACCAACTATGATGAGGCAGCCATGGCCATCGCCAGCCTCAACGGGTATCGCCTGGGAGACAGAGTGTTGCAAGTTTCCTTTAAAACCAACAAAGCCCACAAATCCTGAATTTCCCATCCTTACTTATTAAAATATATATATAAATATATACGAACAAAACACACGCGTGCACACACACATACACAAATGAGAGAGAAACAAACTTTTCAAGGCTTATATTCAACCATGGACTTTATAAGCCAGTGTTGCCTAAGTATTAAAACATTGGATTATCCTGAGGTGTACCAGGAAAGGATTTTATAATGCTTAGAAAAAAAGAAAAAAAAAACAAAAAAATACCTTTGATGCATTGAATGTTCTTTCATAGCTGTCGTTGTTGAATATAATATACATAGATAGCGATGTGCAGGGATTTTTACCCAGCCAGCTAACTTTGCTACCTTCCTTGAAGGTGGGTCTTTTTAAGATGACCATTCGCTCATTTGAAGAAGAAAAACAAAAAACAAAAAAAAAATAATAATAACAATTTTTACAAAGTAATGGGATTCAAAGAAAGAAAAAAAAGATTTTTCTTTTTTGTCAAAATGTTGATCCAATCAGATTGGTAAAAACCCCCACACAAATTAAAGAGGAATAATAAAAATTGCAAAAATGAAAAAAAAAACTTTTGCAAATTTTTTTATTTTTCCTTTTTTCTTTTATATCATGTGAACTAAAACAGTCTTCTGTTAGGGGATGGGGGAAAGGGGGATACCTGATGACATTAACAATTTAATAACATTAACATTGTTGCCAAAGAGGTGGTCTCTTTGCTGAAAATGGGTTTCAAGAAAAATCTATTTTTATAAAATATAAAGAATTTTTACAAGAGAATCTGGATTTGAGAAAAAAATATTTTGACTGGCTAATTTAGGGGAAATTGACAACTTTGTCGCGTTCATACTGCACTGGTAACTTTTTAGAGATCAAGATGTGTGTTTTAAACTGGATTCGTAGACTGTTTTTTGAAGGATGGGCTATAAACAGATGATCTTCATATCTTTTCATAGCATGTAATAATAATAATAAATTATTAATTACTAGGGGAAAGGAGTGTTCGTTCTACCCAGGGTACCACAGTTCCCCACAGTCAAAACCCAAAAGCAAGGAGATGAGTTGAAAGACAGTTTTTCTTTAAGTCATCAGTATGGGATGTCAGCAGAACAAAAATTAAAAAGATTAATTTTCTTTTTGATCTAAAACTTCCTTAGTTTGAGCAGTAGGTGCTACGAAATTATTTATATACCTTAGTATCATAGTTAAATGTAATGTGTTTAGGAAAGGAAAACAAAAGATACATTTGCTTTAAATTCATTAAGCAATTTTCAAATTCACTTTGTAGCCCATGCTGATAGAATTGGGCTGTGTTGGTACATTTGAAACACTGTTTATGTTGCTTGAAACACTTATTTATTTAATTGCAGATGTGATGATGCCTATGGCCGAGATCAAATATAGCTAGATTGGCTAGACTACTTATTTGTTTACTTAAACTATGGGAAGAAGCATATTATTGTGTCATTCTGTTGTGTGTGTATGTGTATATATAATATAAATATATATATATAAAGTTATTTTTTCTTTGGGTTAATTTATTATAAGTTGTAACACTTGGCTAGTTTTGTTTGTATATGTCTTAAAATGTTTTCTTATGATATTTAAGTGACAGTTAAAGAGGTATCAAGGTAACTTGTGTAGAACTATTGTTTGATATATTGTCATGTTTGTTGTGAATATTTTTTCTTACTGCACAGTAGAAAAATAAAAACAACTGGGTCTTTATTTTAATGTAATTCAGATTGGGGAAACAAAACAGAGCTAAGGGAACAAAATGACTGCGGGAGCACTCTCCCATGTCCAGTGCACTGATCATTTTAGTATGTTTGTGCTTTGTACGGTTATATATTTAAAACAAAAACAAAACAAAAAAATATACAAGAGTTCATGCTCTTCCCTGGGTAATAGAAACAGTTACTCGCTATGCATAATCTAGTTGATAGTTAAATTTGCTATTGCTTTTCTTGTCTTGTTATATAAAATCTTTTCAATACAAGTTTAGTCTTAATGGTAATAAAACGTTATGGTTATTTATAACTTGTGCTTATTTTGTGCATTTTTTCCCATGCTGAACCCACTAAGTGCATGTAGACAGGACTGTTGTTTTCACACTGAAGAGGCAAACTTTGTAGTAGTCGTTGTAGTGGTAGACAGATAATGAAATCCAAGGCTGCATCATAGACTCCTCCTTTAAATTTTTTTTGTTTTTTTTTCCTCTTTTCAGTTTTGGAAAAAACACCAGATTTCAGTTCAGAGAACACTCGTTCAACATTCAGGGAAACCTTTTTACGTCACCTGCTATGAATGAACGCAGTTTGCTGGCAAAGTTTTGATGCATTTGCTAAGCATTAGTGGGAAAGGCATGCCAAAATCTCTTCTCTATAATGTGTTCAATCTGGGGGAAAAAAAAGGAAAAAAAATCTTAGGACCAGGCAGTTGTATACTTTAGTTATAAATGAATGACTTCATGTTAATCTTGCTAGTTTAGATGATTTCCGAGGGAAAGTATTGTAATCGTTTTTTTTTTTTTCATAATCTTGTTGTGTTTGAATTATTTGTACTTTATATGTCCAGACAATAAATGAAAGTGTGTAGAATGAATTTGAGCTTCCCAAATTTTTAAATGTGTTCATTCAAACTTTTTTTTTCTATAGCATCTGCAGATTTGCCTGATATTTTTATCATTCAATCAGGAAGAAAAGAAAAAGTAGAATAAAATTGTTTTGCAACTTAGCCCAGTCTCTCAAAGTCAACTCAGTATTCAGAAGTCATTGCCCTAGTTCCATGCTACTAAAAGCAAGGTCCCCAATCGGCAGTATCAGCATCATCTGGGAGTGTGTTGGAAATGCAGAATCTCGGGCTGAATGCAAATCTATATTTAACCAGATCCCCAGGTGAATCACTGGTGATTTAAAGTTTGAGGAGCATTGCTCTGGTTGATAAGCCAGAACACTTGACATCCTGCGTGGTATCATGACATGTTAGTGTCTGTTATTCATTTATAAGCAAACTTGTGACTTGTTCAGAGGACAAGGAGTCACCATTTGCAGAGCATCTATTATATATCAGGCAGGCCTGTGTGGTGTCTTCCACATACTTTATCCTCTCAGCAATCTGAGAGGAGTAGATAGCATTATCCTCATTTCACAGATGACAAGACTAAGGCTCAATAACTTGAAACAGCCAGCAAGTTTCCAGCTGGGAGCTGAATCTGAGTCTGATTTTACAGAGCCTCTCTCAGCAGCTAGACTGCAGAACCTGCACAGTATTAAGGAAGCAGACCATTTGTACTGAAAGTGGCAGCTAAACAAGAAAGGTCACCCTTTTATTGTCACACTCATCATTGTCTAGAAATAGCAAATTTACTCTTGACTAGAAACCCTAAACAAGGACTCACCTCTTGTAGAAAGAACATGATTTAAGCTCAACCTAGGAAGAAGAAAACTGCCTACCTTATCACAAAGTCACATTAAAATATGTCCTGAACTTTACAGAATGAGCTTTTTAGTGATTTCCTAATATGATCACTCATTGATGATCTACTGTCTGTGTTTCATTTTCATTTTCTCACTAATTGAAAATTCATAATACCCTATAAAACATCACCATCCATAAACTGACACTTCAAGAATAAATGCCCCCACTGAGCCAGATGAAGGAATAGTCACAGATTCTCTTCCATTTCTCATTAGCCCCTTTTTTATTATTATATTAAATTACCACATTGGTTGGGATAATTAAATTCAGGGCAAAGAATGGGATTTAATTAACCAAGCTAAATATTAAACCTCTAAGTCAGCCTGAACCTCACATAGCTGAACTCAAAGGTTCTTTTAGTTTAAAGAAGAGCCAGTTTCTTTTCTAAAGAAAAATGGGCATTCAAATAAATAGTTATCCCCAGAGACAATAGAGCTTCAGGAACATGTTTGTAAGATCTAAAAATGTTGTCAGACCTGTGATAGTTATCACTCATCACCACCCCTGCTCCTTAAAAGAGTCATTTCTCTGTACTTCACATGGATGAATACCTTATTTTGGAATATTGGAAGTTGGTGCAATCTTTTCAGTTCAGACAGTTCATTCCCCAGCATCCAACAGATCTGTTCTGAAAGTTTCATGAATAGCTGTAGGTCTTTAAATAGGTCTTGAAAATACCCATAGGAGGGCATTCTACATACCGATCTTGACAACACTTCCCAGCATGGGCACAATGTGCCTGCCTAACATCTAATAAAGAATTCATCTTGCTGCAAGTGTAAGCCTGTTACCTAAATCTCCGAGAAAGCATACGTAGTTTCTGTAGGTGTTTGTAGGAAAAGACTAACAAATCACAAGAATATGGAGATTATTAAATTTCTTCAAGGTCCTAGGTACATTATATTTGCTTGGATGAAAAACTGCAAGTCATAGAAGGCCAATGGCATTTACTTAGTGTTCTTTTTTCTGTCAAAAAAGTGATAGGAAGGCAGAATGTAAAAATGTATGTCCTATCTAACTCTAGCACTATCCCACATCATCACTACCAGCTTCAAAACTTTATACCAAAGACCAAACATTGACCAAGAGCCAGAAAATTTTTATCAACTTTAAGTTCTGTTCAAATTTTCCATCAAGATCAACTATCATTTGTTCATTTGTAAATAAGACATTTAATTCCCCAAAACAGCATTTAAAAGTACATTTGAAACACAAAGTTTTGTGAGGCCTGTATCTTGTGAACACCTTAACCTTGTCAAAATTCGACACACAATTGCCTTTTGCCATAGATAATTCCAGTTCTTGAAATGGTTTTATCCTTACTTTCTGTATGTGCTCTTCATGTGTTTCTTGACAAACACATGCAAGCACACAGAAGCAAGCATTTGGACAATTGAGTGAGAAATTTCTTTTTTTACTTTCACCCGTGAATTTAAAACTCATTCCTGACAGAATAGCATTAACAGCAAGAGTGAGTTTTCTAAACGGAAATCATTAAAATTTTAATTTGAGTCCATCCTGCCTGGCTCCCTCCCACTGCCTTAATGGGAGCTCACAGAACAGAGCTGTATAATATCCTTACATTCTTCCCTGCCTTTGTTCTACCTGAAGAAGAGAATAATAAAAGGAAATTACATTTTATTTCCATGAGCTAAAATCAAGTTTTAATATTGTCCAAAAATGACTGGTACCATTCCTTTATCTTATTAGCTTTTTGGCATATTAGGTAATAAGATAATTTCTCATGGTACAGTATTTATGTAAGAATCATATTTCTCTCTGTGCAGATCACTTACAGAAGTGTCCGTTAACGTGAGAGAATGATGCATAATCGGCACTTAAGATTAAAATAGACCTGAGAACATAAAAGTGTTCCTTCAATTAAAGGAATAGCATTTCTCCAGTCTCATCTTTTTTGTTTCTGCGGCAGAATGAAAACTAGCTTAAAATCACTCAACCCCAGGTTAATTACCAGAAGGCTTTCCTATGCAAGTTCAGCTTAATCTACTAGTGGTTCAAATGCAAAGTGGACTCACATGACACACCAGTATGCCATGTAATTATTTCAAACAGTTTCCAGCAAAGTGGTTGAGGTGTAAGAAATTGTTTCCAGAGAGCACTAGCGTGTATTAAGTCCTTACTATACCAGGCACTATACACACATATATTCCTAGTGAGGAGTATCATCCTCCTTTTGCATTAAACAAAGAGATTCTCAAAGATTAGGTACTTTGTGCAAGTAAGGTAGTGGTGAAGCAAGAATTCAAACCCAAGTCTGTCTGATTCCTGAGACCGCCCCACCCCCAATTACACCACCCTGGCTCTGAGCGAATTCTTTCATAACTAAATACGAAACAATTATCAAAAGGTCCTCACTTCAATTAAAGGTGGAGATGGGTCCTGTTATGTACAGAACCAGAGAAATTACATTAATGCACTATGCCTGGGGCTAAACCCCTCCCCAAATCTTTAATGGAAAAACAGATCCAATACCATTGTTTTACAATCAAATGGACAAAGGAAAACTAAAGGTGATAGTTTTGAAGCACTATTGCTCAATAGCATTCAAAAATGAAATTATTTGCTAGCTGGTCTATTTTAAGCACCAAGAGTCATGGAGGTAGAAAGGAGTTGAGGATAGGACAGGAAGATAAGAATGTTAAGCCAACTTAGCTGCCCTTAGAGCTGACACTGTGGGACTCCCCAAGAAAGGGAGTGCAAACCAATAGCATTGGTGGCGAATGCCCTTTCGCTGTCTCTGTTGCCCCTGATTTCTTAGAATAGTCCTGGGAGGCAGGTAGAATAATTCCCATTTTGCATTTGACAGAAAGAGGCCAAAGAAGTTAAATACCTTACTCAAGTTTGCATAGTGTGTAGTAGAATTAGAATTTACAAAAATGTCACCTAGTTCTAATCCAGTATCTTTCCACTAAACCACACTGATGACTTTCAATGTGACACTACCCTTTGTTGAACACACTCGGTGTGAGGTATGCAAGGGTAAGGGCTTGAGGAACAGTTCCCCTGAGTCTTAATCCTTATCTACACTAGAATCCTTACTCTGAACACCAACCATATGCCAGGTACTAAGGTAGGGGCAAGATGAGTAGACATGTCCAGCTCCTTTTTGTCCCTTGAACTCTTTTGTGTGGAAAACCAAGAGGTAAGTGATGATAAGAAACAAAAACACAGAATAGAAATTTTGAATTTTATTACAAAGACAAGACACATGTCACAATGATGTAACCATGCCCTCTGTGCTGGAGGGAGAATTTCAAGAAACTTTTAAGATCTGTCGGAGGTGGAAGGAGTGTTCTTGAACCTAGGAAGGAAGGAGAGTGTGACCTGGTAGAAAGAGGACCAGCTCTAGCCAAAGTTCTGGGTTTGGATCCCTGGGCAAATCATGTAATACTTCTAAGATTCCTGATCAGAGAAGGGAGAATAGGAGAAACACTATGTCAAATTCCTGACATTCAATGAAAAGTAGTAGGAATTAAGCAGTAGCCAGAGTTTCCAAAAGAGAGCTTGGGCTAGGCCCTTTGGCAGAGAGTAGTAAGTGGTCGATGCCCTGATGTAAAAAATCAAGAAGTCCTTACGTCCCTTCAAGTACGGGAGGGAGGAAACAGTAAGGATACATGTGGGAGCAAGCTGTTGGGAATCTCACTTGGAATGTAAGCTGCTTTGAAATATAGTAACTCCAGCCAGTGACTGGCAGAGGCTCTGATTACCTGTCAGCAACCCAAGACGCCGGTGCCTGGCCATGACAGGGACTTAGTCATTACGCCTTATTCGTCCCTGAGAATTAGACAGCTGGGAGCATCACTGAAGAGTCACAGAACTTCACTTCAGGGCAAGAGGATGGAAGTCAGTATTAAGAGCTTAGGCAGCGCAGGGAAAAGAGGGGGCAGAGGAATCACAGGAAGAGGGTTGTACACTCTGTCAGAGGCTGGGGACTTCTTTATGAAAGCAGGTTCCAAAAGCTTTTGAGCAGGGAATGAGGTCTCTTCATTTGTAAGCAAATACCACATTCCTCTGGGATATAGGCACAAGAAAGAGTCAAAAGTTCTATCTCACCCAAGATGGGAAAAAAATCCAATAGACCATGGGTAAAGGCCAAGCCTCCTCCACCTTCTGCACAACCATTATCACTTGCTTAGTAAGCTATAGACAGCCCTTGAAATTCAGTTCAATTTCCTCATTTGAATCCTTGGGAGAAAAAGGGCTTTAGGCCACCCCAAACTACACCCCACCCAACCCCACCCTATATGCAAGCTATAATCTCATTTCACAACATTAGGTCTTATTTCCTTAAAACACTCTTCCCTGACCATCCAAGCCCCATTGCACTCAGAGTACATTCAGGCATACTATCTCTCTAACTGGCTAATCCACTTGTTTAGCTTAGGACTCACTGCCTCCAGGGAACCTTCCATGAACCCGGGCTGGGTTAGGAATTCCTCAACAATCCCTTACCTCTCTGCTTTCGTGTTTCACCATACACTTCACACACTGTATTCATACTGCTGCATGCACATCTCCCCAGGGAAGAGAGAATTGGACACTCTTGCCTCCCTTGAAAGAGCTCAAGTATAAGCAGAACAAAAACAAAGACATGTGATATTTGGAACACAAAGAAAAAAGCAGTCAATCCTAACCTTGGCAAGGTGGGGTAAAGTCAAAGTGTATTAAGATAAGTGTCCCAGAAGTATTTAAGAATCATCCATGTCTCAAAGGATAAATCAGACATGGATGGGCAGGCATTGGGCAAGGTAAGAGGCATCACATTGGGAAGGATGAAAGAACACAGGACCAAGAGTCAGAATCAGCTCTGATGCCAACTTGCTGTACAACAAGGGGGCAAGTCATTGCCCCTACTAGACCTCAATTTCCCAGAAATTAAAGGAAAATTTGGGACTAGATGGTCTCAGATGACCTTGTTCCTTCTTACTCCTGGATACAAGGAGGAAACAACAGAGAGCTATGTACAGCTGAGGTAAATGTTGTCAAAGTCAAGTATAGGCTGCCTGACAATACAGAGATCTGCCTCACTGAAGATGAGGAACACCATTTGACACAGTGGCATCTGAGTTGATCTCTGAAGGCTGAGGAGAACTGCATGTGCAAAAGGGCCAGAGTGGAGGGGGAAGTGAGGCCCAGTGA
The DNA here is from genome assembly GCA_020662805.1 of Glaucomys volans. Lineage (NCBI taxonomy): Eukaryota > Metazoa > Chordata > Mammalia > Rodentia > Sciuridae > Glaucomys > Glaucomys volans. The sequence goes on along the minus strand of JAJEJO010003465.1, from coordinate 447,905 downwards.
CTCAGCAGTGGAGATCAGGAATGGTGCTGGGCTGAGAGTAGTAGCAGAACCAGATCATCAAGTCTCTTGCAAATCACAGGAAGAACTTCGATTTTACCATAGTTAAAAGTAATGGGAGGAACCTATATTCCAACCAATGGACCTTTGCTCAGCCTTAGCTTACTCAATGTAAAGGTTAATTTTAGGTGTCAACTGAATTAAGGGATCTCTAGATAGCTGGTTTGTATAGTTTGGATCTTAAATATCACCAAAGACTCATGTTGTGGAGGTTTAGTACCCAAGGAGGTAGTGTTGGGAGATTGTAGAACATTGTAGGTGGAGCCTAGTGAGAGATCTTTAGGTTATTGGGGGGGGCGTGTCCTTGAGGGAATTTTTTTAAAAACTTTCTCTTCCTCTTTCTTTTCTTTTCTTTCCTTTCCTTTTCTTTCTTTTTCTTTTCTTTTCTTTTTTATTTTCTTTTTCCTTCCTTCCTTCCTTCCTTCCTTCCTTCCTTCCTTCCTTCCTTCCTTCCTTCTTTTCCTTTTTCCTTCTCGGCAACAAGATGAGTGACTTTGTTCTCTCATGCTGTGTAGCCTCACCACAGGCCTGAAAGTGATGGGACAAATCAACCAGGGACTGGCCTCTCTGGAACTGAGCCAAAAACAAACAAACAAAAATATCCTTTTCTGTTTATAAGTCAATTATCTCAGGATTTGTTAAAATGACAGAAAGTTGACTAATACACAGGTAATACATTACTTTGGGGGATATGTGTGTTGGTGTTTTTGGAAGATATTGACCTTTAAATCAGTACACTGAGTAAGAAGATCACTTCCACCCAGTGTAGGTGGGAACCAGCCCAGATAGAGCAAAAAGACAGAAGAAAAATGAATTTTCTTACTCTTTCTCTCTCCTGGAACTGGGATACTCATCTCCTGATCTTGAAAATCAGAACTACGTGTTCTCCAGCCTTCAGACTCCAAGACTTGTACCAGCTGCTCCCAGGTTCTCAGGCCTTCTGCCTCAAACTGAGAACCTTATCACTGGCTTTCCTGACTCTCCAGTTTGCAGATAGCCTATGTTGGGAATTCCTAACTCTATTAGCATTTAAGTCAAGTTCCACAAATAATCCCCTCTCATATGCTCCTATCTCTATCTATCTCCCACTGGATCTGTTTTCCCAGGGAACCCTGACTAATACACTCATCTATAAAATAACAATGATAATAAACTCAATTTCATTCTGTATTGAAAGGATTAAAGTCATTAAAATGTGTTAAATGCTTAAAACACAAACTGATAGATAGTAATAACTATATAAATGTATGCTATTATTGTTGCTGTTGTTGTATTGTCCATCTGGCTAACTCTTACACATATCTCAAAATTCAACACGGCCAGGTGTGGTGGCACACACCTGTAATGCCAGCACTTGGGAGGCTGAGGCAGGAGGATCGAGACTTCAAAGCCAGCCTCGGCAACTTAGTGAGGCTCTAAGCAACTCAGTGAGACCCTGTCTCTAAATAAAATACAAAATAGGGCTGGGGATGTGGCTCAGTGGTGGAGTGCCGCTGGGTTCAATCCCCAGTACCAAAAAAAAAAAAAAAATTCAACATGGATACCCTCTTCTCTGGTGCACCTTCCCTGACCTCTCAAGTCTAGGTTATATACAATGCCTCTGAGGTTCCAAAGTTTTCTCTCACCCTGTACAATAACTTTCTGTTCCCTTCTATGCCTTCTTCCCTACACTGTAAGCTCATCAAGGGCAAGGATTAAGCCCTATACATCAGCATAAGGCCACCCCCAAAAAAATTATATATATATACATATGTGTGTGTGTGTATATATATACACATATATATATACATATATAGTACTCAGTTGTGGTAGGCTGAATAATGGCTCCCCAAATATGTTCACATCCTAATTCCTGGACCAGTGACTATGTTACCTTAATCCTTATGGGCCAGTATAACAAAATATTTTAGATTAGATAATTTATAAACAATAGAAATTGCTCACAGTTCTGGAGGCCAGGAAGTCCAAGGTCCAGGTGCTAACAAAGTCAGTGTCTGGAGAGGATTTCCTCTCTGCCTCATAAGTGGTAACTTTTTGCTGCATTCTCACACAGCAAAAGGTGGGGAGAGCCCACTTGGAACTCTTTTATAAGGTCACTAATCCTATTCCTGAAGGTGAACCCTCATGAACTAATCACCTCCCCTCTTAATGCTACCACATTGGGGATTAAATATAAAATTGTAAGTTTAGGGGAACAAAATCATTCAGACCACGGCATAAACAAAATCATTCAGACCATGGTTAAAGGGACTTTGTAAATGCATTTTAATTAAAGATTTTGAGATAGATTATTTTGATTATCTATGTGGACCCAATATTATCACAAAGATCTTTATAAGAAGGAGGCAGGAGGATCAGTGTCAGTAGTAGAAGATGTGATGATGAAAGTGAAAGGTTGGAGTGATATGAGGAAGGGCCCATGATTGGAGGAATACAGACAGCCTCTAGAAACCAAAACAGGCAAGGAAATGGATTTTCTCCTGAAAGCTCCAGAGGGAACACAGCTCTGCTAATGCCTCGATTTTAGACTTCTTAGATTGAGAACTGTATGCAAATAAAGTCATGTTGTTTTAAGCCACTTAATTTGTAGTAATTTGTTACAGCAGCAATATGAAACTAATACACCAGCTAAGCCAAAGCAGCAGTTAGAGAAAGAGTAGTTATGGAGAGAAGGCTTGTTCAGTCCAGGCCTTCCCTGAGCCCCTGACATCAGTGAAAACAGAGGCAGTATTGATGGTGGCTCCTCTCCCTACCCTCTTGGCACACCCTCATCACAACTGGCCCTCCAGAAACAAGATGCCATCACCACACTAGCATTATTTATGGGCTTTCATAACTTGGTGGGGAGAGAAATCAGTGGAAACAAGGATATGAGTGACTTCTAATTCTGGAATCCAGAGGAGAAAGATTAGAATGAAAAGAGGGTAATGGAAAGAACAGGAAAGAACCAGGAGATTTGAGTTGAAATCCCCAGTTTCTGAGTTCAAATCCACCAATTTCCTATGTGATGTTGAAGAAGTCCAATACTCTATCCCTGTTTTTCTCTTGTGTTCCACATCTTAATTAGCAGTGGAAACTCCAAAGTGCTCCTCTTCTCAACCATCCAATCAATCATCAGACCCCATCAGCTTTGCCTCCTAGAGATTTCTCAAATTCTTCCCATCCTCCCACTCCTCACCGCCTAACTACAAAGTATCTTCTGGTTTTCCTAGGGATGGCAATATCAAACAGCTCTGGTCAATAGTATATAAGAAGTTCCTGGTGAGTCTTCCAAAAAAGCTCTTTAAAAGAGAAAATTTAGCAGACACAGTTTTCCCTTTGCTATTACCCTCCTCCCCTTCTTCCTTCTTCCCACCTGGAATGTTGATGTGATGTCTAGAGCTACATGTGCCATGTTGCAACCATGAAGACAATAGCCAAAAACCATGGATGGCAGATTAGAAACAGATAAGAAGCCAACATCCTCAATGGCATCTCTAAGCTGCTACCGTAGTCCTGGATTGTATCCTTTGGACTTCATATTACTTGAGAAAAATAAACTCCTTACAGAAAAATTTTCCAACCAATGTACACATTTTTTATTGATATGTGTTCATTATTTCCTTACCCCTCTGAGCAGTCAGGGGGCACCCTGGGCTTATAGGGCGCCCAAGGCATTCATCTCTGGCTCCTGTCAGTCCCTCTATGTCGTTGAGTCATATCCAAACTTTTGTATGTGTGCTGCTGTGTGGAAAAAGTTATACAACTTTGTCTCAGTGGCTTAAGGCTGATGATGCCTCTGTCCCCTTGGTCATTACCTATGCCCTTGGTTGTTTCGTGCCCTCAGTGTCCCCCGGACACTGCTAGGAGTTCCATCACCACCTGCCTCCAGACTCTCATTGCCTTACAACCACTGCCTGCATCACTTTGCCACACATCTAAGGCTCCTCATGGGCCACCATCCAGTGGTGCTGGCCTCTTTGACACCCCCAGTGACCAAGATCTCCGAGCATCTCACACACATCTCTAGGACTCACCTCTCTCCTCCTCTTGCTTGTCATTAGAGGTGATCCCTCCGTTTCTTTTACCCACTTTTGATGAAGAAATAACGATCTTACCATAGAGGTGCTTGAATCCGTAAGGATGAAGTGAAAGAGTTGGAGGGATTTTCTGGGAGGATCAGGGCAGAGAAGGTTAAGAAGAGCTTTTCCCTGTTGCACAGCTAGCATTCTTTCACCTCAGACCCACGGATTACTCTGGCCCTCTGTACTGGACTCCTGTCTCACTTAACTCTTGTCTTCTCTCAGGAGCCCCCTCTGTTTCCACTGTAATCTGATTTCCAACATCCCCCATCCCCATTACTTCAATGCTGATATATTTATACATGTCTGAACCTCAAATACGAAAAATCCAAGTTCTTATTCATGAGATCTCTGCCAACCCAGAGATGAGGCCAGGAACCAGAAGGGCCCGGAATAGAGAGAGAGTCCTGGGTCTCCTGCTCTAAAATGAGTGAGCCTGTTTCCCCACCCATAAATGCAAGAACAGGACTACCTTAGCTCAGTTTCATCAGTGTGATGTCAGGAAGAAACTCAGAAGCACGCTGGAGGCCCCAGAGCACATCAGAACCAACCTAGAAGCCAGGAGAAGGGAGAACTGAGAGGGGGAGGAAGTTTTCAATCAGGTACTAAACTTTAACTGCCAAAAAATCTCCCACAAACAAACCTTCCCCAATAAAGGAAGCTACTGTTGACTGACAGGCTGCAGAAAAGAAGGTGGGCAAGAGGCCTCATTAACCTGGCAGCTCTGGGATCAGTTTCAGATGCCCCAGCCCACCCACATTTTGCCATCCACTGCTGCCACTGAGTTGAAGGTATGTGTCTCTAGTGGAGGTCTAGCAGGAGCCTCAAGAAGGACCTGGACTCTAGGCTATGAGGCAATCTCAGCTACAGGGACCTGCACAGCCAGGCTCATGTCTCAGTTGTGTCTCCCACCTCCTGCTCAATACAACCCCACAGTGCTCCATTAAACTCTGCTTGGGAAGCAACTGAGAGATGCTCCAGAGCCCAGAACAAATATCATGCAAATAAATGACTAAACTGAATTGATTGAGAACCCACTGTGTGCCGGACATGTTACCTTATCTCCCATAAATACTAAGATTCTCTCTGAAACCACATCTGTCATAATTCATGATGATTTCAGAATGCACCTTCCAAATCCTGGCTCCTCAGCCTCCACTCATCCTTCCACCAGTCACACCCTCCTGGCTCATCCTTTAGGCCTTAATTTCAATTTCAAGCATCCCCTTGTCACTGCCTGCTTCCTATCTCAAGTTCTCAAAATTGTCCTTCACCACCCCCACCTTCAACTCACTTTCTACTGTGCCTTCTCCCTACCATGATCTCCCTTCCCTTCCTACCCAGTTCAAATTCTAAATAAAACATATACATAATCCTTCTTTGCATATATTCTTATTTTCCTGGTCCTCCCTTACTTCATTGTACTCTTTCTTCTCAACCAAAGTTCTATCTTCTCTGCATCTATACCCTCATATGAACCCACATGACAAAAGAAAGATGCACATTCATGCTGTCCACACACCCTTTAAATTAGTGACCACTAACCTCATGTGGGCCTGAAAATTGCCTGAAGCTCATACTGTATTTTCCTAGTTTATTCACTCTTTCTGTTTCCTAGATGAAGTTTTCCTATTTTCTCCTTTCTTAAAGCCTTCCTATACCTCCTTCCTCATCTCCATTTGCAACTGAAGACCCTGCCTCCTATTTCACTGGGAAAATCCACCAGAAAAGGACTGCCACTGACCCCCACCTCAAACTTCCTAGGCAGTGATTGTCACTGCCTAGATTCTCTTTCCCCATTCTCCTTTGAACTCTGTCTAGGTCTTCTTCCCAAAATGCTCTTGTCAAGGTCACTCGTGTTCTCCTCAGTGCTAAATCCAAAGGGCAAGTCTGGGTCCTCACTATTTTCAATCTTGCAGCAGCGTTTGATTGGGTCAGTCACTGTCTTCCCCTGAAATGCCTCTTTCACTTGCCTTCCGGGACTCCCCAGTTACCACCTATTCTTCCTCACTTTCTGGCCATCTCAGGTTCCTCCTCTCTAAATGTTGGAGGCTGCAATCTTGGACCTCTTACCTAAGTACATTACTCTCCTGGGTTACTCATCTAATGTTGTGACTTTTAATATAATTAATTCTTGGATGACTCCCAAATATCTATTCTAGCCCAGATCTCTCCTGACCTCTGGAGACTGTGTTTTATTGCTTAGTTGACATCTCCACCTGGCAGTCTAGAGGGCATCTCACTTGACAAGAAAAAAATTAATTTGGGCCTCTCATCCAACCACCCATCCTACTCTCTTCTCAGCAAAAGGAAGCACCATCCTTCTCGTGGTTCAAGACCAAACCATTGGAGTTACACTTAATTCCAAGTTTTTTCTTCCACCCTCTAAAAATATTTACCCATCATAAAGAGATTTGTATGTTTTCTTCACTATTATAACCTCAGTACCCAAAAGAGTACCCGGCTCTTAGTAGGTGTTCAGTAAATATTTGCTAAATAAGGGAATAATTTAATGAATTGAATTGAATGACTTGAGTACCAAGTCATTCCACACCTGTTCTTTCAATAAGTTGCACAATTATAGATTGTGATAAATGCTAGGAAAGAAGGTGCTATAGGAGAAAATAACAGAGAGACTCTACGTAGACAGGGTAGAGGTCTTTTCCCTGAGAAAAAGACTTTGAAATTAGGTCTCAAAGATCAGAGGGAACCACACGGAGAGGGTGAGTGTGGGTGGGGGGTGCTTTGTGGAACCTAGTAAGGAGTGTGAATTTTACTATAAGGCCACTAACTTCATTGGCCATGTCAACTTTCCAAATAAAGAACATGGAGTAATGTTAAGACCTGAGGATTTAGATTCCTCTTCTGCCAGGGTTAAGCTTTGTGACCTTTAGCAAGTATCTCTCCTCTCTGGACTCCATATCTATAACCATTTTTCACCTGCTTACCTAGAATCATTGTCTTGAGATTCAAGTGAAATTAGGGAACTTCAGAGGTGTCATTGCCAAATCTTTAAGGTCATTTTAGATTGTTAAAGACCAAGGACCAAACAAAAGGGAAGATTAGAAATGGTTTTTATGTAAAGACATTAAAATAGTTAAAACGAGCAAGAGCCATTTTTCTACGGTGGATGCCTGAAGGTTTCCAGCCAAGATTCCAGCTGTTAACTCTCACACCATCTTCTCCTTCTGTTGAGGCTGGGCCTCATCTGTGTTCAGGGCGAGTTAAATAAAAACCTTAGTGAGACTGCAGCCACTGCTCCCAAGGTCAGGATAGCTCCAAGAAAGGTTACAAAAGGAACAGGGCATCTGATTCTGGCCAGCTGGTCCATGCACCTGGGCAATCTGGGAGAGCCTGGCCAGAGTTCCAAGGCAGCACCAGCTGAACAGACTGGTAGAAGCAGTAGCTGTAATTCTCCCTCCATCTTCACACAGTTGCCTAGTCTGCTCAAGAGACATTGGAGCAGAGGAAAAAGGACATCCACATGCCAGGTCAGGCCTGGCCCAGGGATGGGATCTGGGAGCTCAGAGCAATGGCAATAATTAGGACTGCCTTCATGAGTACAAACCAAGAGTCAGGGTCTTTACTACATGGTCTGTAATCCCTCTAACACTCCTTTGAACTACAAAGTAGTTTCCCTTCTTTACAGGTGAAGAATCTGAGATGCAGAGAATCATGTGACTTTCCCAGTACTAACAGCTTGTCTGTGAAGAAGTCAGAATTCTAGCCCAGTTTCCCTTGACTCCAAAGCTGCATATACATATTCTTTCTACTAAGTCCCACTGCCTCTCCTAGGGATATTTTCCTCCTTTCTTCTCTTACAGGGTCTGGGGAAGGGGGCATCAAAGGCTTCTTTACAGCGGGAGCATTTGCCCTTCACAGGTGGAAACTTAAGAGAGTACTTAACTTCTTGGGTCGTTGAGAAGATTTAGTGATTGAGAACACAGGCCAGCCCAGACTGAATACCTAACAAATGTTGGCCTTCATCATTGTTATTGTTGTCAACATCGTCACATCATCATCCTCTAACCAAGGTCCCTTCTTATACAGCTTGTGCCACTATAGTCAGGAGACCCAAGGTTATTCCTCTTAGAGAATCAAATCATTTACCCTGGCATAAAAGAATGGTTCTCAGAATGTGGTCCCAGGACCAGCAATGTGGGCATTAGCAACTTGTTAAAAATACTAAATCTCTGGACTGAGTATGTAGCTCAGTAGAGCTCTTTCCTAGCATATGCAAGGCCCTGGATTCGAGCCCTAGCAATGCAAAAATAAAATACAAATTCTCAGGGCCTATCCCAGACATAATCAGAAATTTGGAGTAGGGCCCACCAATTTGTGTTTTAACAAGCTTTGTTAGTGAGTTTGGTGCATGCTAAAGCTTAAGATCACTGAGTAAAAGAATCTACTAGCTGCTATAACAGAAACACACACACACACACACACACACACACACACTACCATGGTTTAACACATAGATATTTATTTCCCATCTACACAATGTCTTCATGGGTGTTCCTGATGACTGAGTTCTCCTCCAAGGGGAAACTCTCCTATGTATGACTGGTTCTACCAAACCTGAAGGCCCTGGACTCATCTGTATGGGACCACAGACAGGGAAAAGAGAGACACACTGGGAGGTTTTCATGAGTCCACAGTAACTTTGGAGTATGGGGTGGAATGTAGTCACCTACATACTTTGGAAAAAGTGGAGTCAGGTAGAAATTTCATGAACAGAGCAATGACCACACCTGGCATCCAAAGCCCTTCTTGCCCTTGTCCTTGCCTTCTCTGATTTAATCTCCTGCCTTGACCTTTTTCATTCTGGAATCCCAAAGTCCTCAAAGTGCTATGAAACCCCAGGAATTCTATGCCTATGTACATATAGTTCACCCTATCTGGGATGCCCCTCCCTCACCAACCCTCTTCACCCCTATTTCTACCCTTAGCTAGTGAACTTCTTTCATCCTTCAAGAGCTACTCAGGATATGTCCTCTATAAAGACCACTCTGGCCCTCCCTGATTCCTTGTCTGGGGAGAGACCCCATTGGCAATTCTCCTTCCTTCACCTGGTCCTCCAAACTACCCAACATAGATACTATGGAGTCATGTCTGTCTTCTGACTGCCATATTAGCTCCTGGTGGGGAAGGACAATATGTCTCTGTGTCCATAGAGCCCAACACAGGCCTGACACAGAGTTGGCCTCAGCAAATGCTTGCTCAGCAAATGGATAGGGAGTGAGTGACTGAGAAGAAACTCTGGGCCAGCAAGAGCCATACAATTTCAGCAGTGGACTATAGGAACTACTCAGGGAAACAATGGAGAAGAGAAGCATTTCTGTTTCTCTTACATCATTGGGAAAGCAGCTTGAACCTGCAGCTAGACCTGTCCACTGTGAGGTATTCAAGAGATATATGCTAAGGTGACACCAGTGACAGTTGCAAAATTCCCAGGGGTTAAGGGGAATGGTGGTAGTTGGTTAAGGGGAAGAAAACAGAAATATGAGGTGGGAGGGCCAGGAAATCTCCCATGATTGAACTTGGCCATCTGGGAGGACTAGTTGCTGAAAATAGGACCCTTGGACTTGGGTTGATGATGGGCATTAGCAACTTACTTCTGGGAGAAGTAAGCCAAGAATAAGGTGGGACCCAAGACTTGGAGGAGATATCAGGATGATACAAATACAATGGGGCAAACAACAGTCACATGGAAGCTAGGTTACCAAGGTCAGGTGTTCATTTCAGCCTCCCTCCCAATAAAAGGAACTCAATGCTCATCCCCCATTATGCAGACCTGGGGCAGCCAAACTAGAGTGCCCAACCCTAGGAGTTTCTGGTTAAGCCTCTGTCTTTTCCAAGCTCTAAGATCATCAGCAAAGGAGCAATGCTTTCTTTATTAGTCACTAAAGCCCAAGCAATGTGCTAGGCACAGAGGAAATAGTAAAAAATATTTAGTAAATGGATGGAGGATGAATGGAAGAAAGGAAAGATGGATGGACTATCTCAAGTCCCTTTTCCCACAAGTGATGTTAGTTCTAGAAATTGGAGAGAAGTACAGGAAAGGAAAACGGAACTACGATTACTGAGCTTTACTTATTGAAACTGCCAGGCAGTTACAAATAATAAAGTATAATTTTTAAGTCTCATTCTAATAGGAAATATCTAATATCTTATCTTTCTCAGTGTTCAAGCTACTGAATATGTCCCTAATCTCTTATCTAATTTTCTCTCACAGGTCACATATTCCTCTTTTAGGACCAGTCTAAGGCTAGGGAGAAGGTCACTCATGAAGGCAACAGGGATAAGTATTCAGGGAATCAGATTAAGTGCATTGCGTGAGGTACCCAGATGGGGAAAGGATGGAGAGCAGCACATGGGAAGATTCACATTGAAGATTAGAATCTAATTTCTCATTACATTTCCACTGTGGATTACCAGGAAGGCTTTGTTCATTTTAGTTGCTGGGGGACTTAGGATTATGGAAGCTCTATCTTGACCCTGGCTTTCACTGCAACAGGAGAAAGAGCATGCAGTAAATAATGCTCTGACTTTCAAAGCTTCCTTCTACATGTGTTATTTCCATGCATGTAACTAACTAAAGTAAATCATACAGTCATGCCTAAACATAAGGGAGCAGGAAAGTGCCAGAAAGGGGAAGACAAGTAGACTCTGTAGATAATCTAAGAACTGCCATAGAGTGAGTGGGTTACATCCATGGAGAGACATGAGTATGATATACAGCTAGTGTTGGTGATAGTAGAATGAATCTGTAGGCAACTATTGTGGAGATCAGTAAATGTTTACAAGGATATGTGAGTCCATTGTTTACTTTCTCTCTCCTCTTCTTGTCTAACCATTGCCTGACATCCACCTAATTTCCCAAAGCCTTCCCCAAGGTCAATGCCATTTTTTAGGTACTCTCTCTACTACACATAGAAAGGCTAGGGTTCTACTACACGTAAATATCTAGGTCTGCGGTCTTTACAGGATGTCTAAAATTTTGGGCCTTGCTTTCATTAAATAAAATCCCTAGACTCCTGGCACTTGATGATTTGTCTGCCTCTATAGCAGACCAATAATTCTGTCCCTCTCAATTTCCCCATTCCCTATCTTAGCCAGTTTCTAATTTCCATTTGCTCCTTCATCTTTGCAAGATTTCCTGACATACTGCTTGACTGCACTTTTCCTAGCCATGTCCCAGACTTCTGCACTGGCTCTCCTCTAAGGTAAGACTCAGCAATGCAGAATGAACATGGGTGTTGGGTCAGATCTCAGCTTACATTCTAACTTCACTACTTATTCACCATACTGCCACATGCTTCCTTAAAAAATAGAAATTAAAAAAATCAACTTATGGTGATTAGTTCACCATAAGTTAAATGACAAAATGTATATAAATCACATATAGTACATAAAGACAACTGTTTTTGTTGTGGTGTTCTTATGACCTTGTGTCAGATCTTCCTAGTAGATTGAAAAATTCCTTGATGGTAAGGACCTGGATTTGTGAACACTGATTCTCGCCCCAGCATTGAGGGATATATATATATATATATATATATATATATATATATATATGGCACAGACATACCAAACCAAAAGCTGGACCCATCCTCTCTGAGACTGGCATCCAGTTGTCATCAACTTTATACTTATCAAGAATTGGACACATTATTAAAATTTCTCAAAGTGACTTTCCTCCCAAATGGCCTTCAGGCTGCAATAAAAAGACAAAGATCTGACATCTTCATCACACCATTGCTAAAACATTCTTCCTGAGTTGTCATGTTTAAATATTTGCCTAATTTAGCTGGAGTTTGGGTTTAATTACAGGAAGAATGTGGACTTGAATTAGGTTGAGTTGGATTTGGGGAAGGAAAGAACAGATAATAGGATTCCTTTCACTTCCTGTAAGATTTTTGCTAGCCAGAGAACTCCCAAGGAAGACTGGGCTTGTTGAACAAAGCAAGAGATACAAAAGAAACTTGGAAACCTCTCTAGAGGAAAAGATGTGCAGCAGGTGTCTGAGCAGGCCTCAACTCAACCTGAAATCCTTTAATGTCTCTCCAGGATCTCAGAACCCAAGCCAAGATGCCTGACCTGTCATTCAAAACTTCCAGGACCTAGCCACTCCTCCAGTCTCTGCAACCTTATCCTTTCTTCCCAGTTACCACACCTACCCTATCATGCTGATCATATAGACCTCAGGGCTCTTCTGGCTTTTCTGGACTGGGGCCCAGTTTTGCTTCTTCTCCTGTGCTGGTCTAGTCCCTCAGTTAACAAATCTTATGGAGGACTTTCTATGCACCTGACAAGCTTCTAGATGCTGGGGATAAAGCAGTTAACAAAATAGAATAAAATTCCCTGGCCTCAAGGGAGAAACAGACAGTAAAAATAACCACATGGAGAAACTATAGTCTGTCAGATGCTTGTAATTCCTTCCTATATTAATTCCTTTTGTTTAGGACTGGTGAGTGAAGTCAGCAGAACAAAATTTGTACATGATTCAATGTATAGTTTTTTGAAAGACAGGGAAATACCCTCTACCTTCCTTTATTATTGCACTGAGGTACATTGGCTGATATTTACAGCATGATACTGTCCTTCCAAATAGGAGTTGCTTGAGGGCAGGAGTGGAATTTGATTCTCATGAAGGTACTAGAATTGATCTAGTGAATGACTGAGAAATGGAGGTGCCAGCTTTTATCTGTCTGTCCACTGTCTTCTACTTGTAAACCCTTCTCAACACTTCAATTCTTTCACTCTTTTCTGCCCCACAGGTTTCTGATACTCTTGAGATGAGCCTGTCCTGGTGACTAAAGAGGTCTACTTTAGTAAAATCCCTTTGATAAAATCCCTTTTAGTTGGGATCCCTGATGACATAGCATCCTGGAGAGCAACACGGCTATTTTCTAACCCAACTCCTTGACAATAATAATTGTAAATGTCATCATCCAGTGAACGCCTTCTATTGCTGGGCACCATGCAAGGCCCTCTACGTAGAATGTCTTTTTAGTCAGTAGAAAGTTCTCCTTGGTAATCCTCACAGCGCCAGTAACTGTGAGAAGTACATGGAAATTACTAGCTGCTATCAATATTACTGTGTCTAAAACTACCGTTTTCCCCTGCATTAGAACAATCTGAACATTGTTAGGCAAAGACATCTAAGCAATTTTAAAATTATTTGAGTCATGACAGAGAGACTCACAACTGAAATATTTACCTTTCAATTTCAGGTGAGGACGTTCCCAGAGATGGAAGATGTGACAAGTTCCTGCGTCGTGTGAGCATCAGAGAAAAGTTCCCCTGACAAGTCACGTGTAGAGATAGGAATTGCTGATTAAAAAGAAAAAAAAGATTAATTTTTATCTTCCAAGTAGTTCTGCCAGAGAAATACTCTGGATCATAGAATGGTGGGGCTGGGGTTTCCTGCTCAGGCCTTTTGCCATGTACATGGGGAAATACAGGCCCAGAGATGAGAACTGCATCCTTGTTCAACCTGCCTTTTACCTTCTCCCACCAATCCATCCTCCAATCATCCATTTGAATGAACAAATGAATAAAGGTAAAGTGGGTATTCGGGTCTTGATTTTCATCTATGTCTTCATTCAACAAATATTTATTGAGAGTCCACTATTGGTGAGGCACTATTTGAAGCACTAGGGATACAACAGTAAACAAAGAAGACAAACATCTCTACTCTCTTGGAGCTCATGTTCTAGAGAAAGGAAGGAGACTTCATTGACTACTGAATGGACTTAAAGCTAGAGAGAAAAATAAAGCAGAAGGGAGGGCCAATGAGGGGGAAGCAGGTACAAACTTTGAGTAGGACCATCAGAGAAGGCCTTGTTTAGAAAGAAATGCAAACAGGGAAAGGAGCTTTGTGGCTATCTGCTGGATGAACAGAGGGAAACACAAATGTAAAAGCCTGAGGAGGCCAGTGTGGCTGGAGCCAAGTGAGCAAGGTGTAAAATGTTGAACCTGAGTCCAAAGAGGTCATAGGGGACTGGGGAAAGGTGCACCATATCCTGAAAGTCTTTGTGCCACTGATGGCTAGTTTCCCCTGACATCCATTCTCCCTTTCTCTGTACTGCTCCTTTGTCCTTTGGCTTCTGGCTAGGTTTGACTAATGGGATGCACTGACAGGAGATAAGAGAGTAGGACCGGAGAAAACCAGGCTTATCTTCTACCTCCTGGTTTCAAATGGTATCTCTTGTAGGGGCCTTAGCTCCCTGTGGATCCAGTTTCCACCAGACAGGCCCTGGGTCTGATGGGGCAGCTCCAGTTTGTGGGCTCTGATAGCCTGGCCTCCTCCCTGGCCTCCTTATTCTTGCGTCCGCAGAGGAAACGATGTCCCCTGAATCTGCTAATCCAGGATTGCTTTGTCTTCCCTTGCTTGCTCTTTCAACTCTTCTAACAACTTTAAAACTAGTTTCCCTACATTAAATGACCTCTACTGAATTACCTGTTGTGGACTCTGTTTGCCAACTGGATTCTGATTAATAAAAGCTGCCATGGCCCCTGCAATGCTTGTACTTTTTCTCTTAAATAAAACGGGCAGCCATTGGGGTGTTTGAGCAGAGATTTGTGAACAGCTTTGAAAGGCTGGATGAAGGAGGAAATATTTGTGTCTCCATAAGTGCTTTTCAAATTGAAGACAATTGCCCAAAGTCACACAGAATTTGTGATGGGACAGACCTCCTGATGCCTGTTCCTCTGTTCTCCACTCCCTTTGAGTAAATGGCATTGATGATCTCAGAAATTTTGAAGACAAGGAAAAGTGTGTTTATTCTTGGAGAGTTTTTCCTCAAGACTCCAACACTGTGAAGAACTTTGGAAGTCAGAGATGACCCTGCATAGGCCTAGCTGTCACTGAAGACGTCAGCAGTAGTGCAGAGGAAGGTTTTTCTCAGTTCAGTCTCCTGGGATAGTGCCAGTGTCACTAAAGAAGGGAAAGCAAAGCTAACCCTTGTAGAGCCCCTGCAATATCCCAGGCACCCTGCCAGCAATGGCACATATAATGGCTCATTTAATCCTCCAAGGACACTGCCAGGTAGATATTATTATCTTTATTTTGAACATAAGACCATCTGAGTTTCAGAGAGGTTACCTAACTAGTTTAGGGTCACATACCCCTTTACTCCTTCAACAAGTAGATCAAGGTTAAGTCCAGCCCCTCAACGTAACCTTCCAGGTAGGAAGGTAGGGGACTTCTTCGACAAAGTTATTGGATAAGAAAGTCAGGCCTTTGGACTGAAAGTCATTTTAACCTCTCTGAGTCTCAATTTCCTCATCTATAAAGTAGGAATAACCTCAGTGATATCCACTTCAAAGAATGGTTTTTAAGATTTAAATGAGCTTAAATGTGATAAATTTTAGAGCTCTACACCAAAGACTCTAACCTCAGGTCCATGCCTGAGCTTTGAAGTCCATGAGCCCCTTGAAGATTATCCTAAATTAATGGACAGGCCTAGGTCTATTGTTCCATCAAACAATCCAAGCTCCCTCCTGCCTCTCACAGGTGAGTTTTGTGTTATACTGAAAATGATTCTATTATTTAAAGAAAGACTTTTCATACAGCATGGCTCTCAAGTGTAAACCAACTAACTACTGTGTAGACACAAAACTGTGTACTCTGGATTTGTAGGGGAAATTCAAAGGATCTTCAAGGGTAATTTGGATTACATGTGATTTTTGCCTCACAGACTGTCTTTAGAACCAAACCCCTATATAAAATGTGGCTCTTCTCTTTATGCACTTATGGCAGGAGAGTGCATGGCTTCCAGCAGTAGATTCTTCAAGGAGAAGGCAATTCCAAGTTGGTAGGGAAACACCATTTTAGACTTTTGTAAGAATTATGATGTTGATAATAATGAATGTCTTGATTACTATAATCACATATACACTTACTCAGCACCTATTGTGTGCCAAGCATAATCTAAGAGTGAATTAGAGAAGTCCATATCCCTAGAGGGCCCATAAGGCTCTGGGACAACAAACCATATATAGCTGGCAGCTTTCTTGGAGGAGGTGGGATATGAGCTGGATCCCAAAGGATGCTGGGAATCTTGACAGGTAAAGATAAGAAAAGGGCCTGTCAGGCAGGAAGGGGCACTGAGAAAAGATAAGTGGGGATGGATATGGTGGGCCCTGCTTAAGGAATGGTGTGTCTGGAACACAGGCTGAGATGTGGGCTGAGCAGGGAAGAGGCTGAAGATAGAATAACTGGGGCTTCAGTGTCAGACAGGATTCAGACTTTACTCCATCCCAATTTTCACAACCCATTCAGCCCTTTCTTTCCCCCACCACCCATTCCAGGGCTGACTATCCTAAAGATGTGCAAAGATGTCTTGGTTTGAGGGAGGGAGACCCTTAAGTTAGGTCAAAGCAAGAAAGGCTCTGATTCCACTCCTGCCTCACCTACTAGTCAGCTATGTGGCCTTGGGCAAGACACCTTACCCTCTCTGAACTGGATCTTCATTTAAAGAACAGGAATATTCATACTTCTCCTGGCAATAGTACCAAATAAAGTGTTTGGCACTTGGTGGGAGCTCATCTCACCTTAGTTGAATTGACTTTTCATGAGGTTCTTGAAGGGCATCAAATGAGGCAGTGTCTGAGTAGACGATCCAGTGATCAGAAAGAAAGGAAACCTCGAAGTCCCAAATTTTGTCATAGTCACTGACCTTGAGCAGCTCTCACTTCCTCCAGAGGCAAAAGATACTCAGCCCTTTCCTGTCATGCCAGGCTCCTTCTGCAGAAAAGGAAAGGAGGGAGATTCATCAATCACCTGGGCTGAGGCCAGACATTAAAAATTTCCCAATGCATGCTAATGCCATCCACCCTTCCAAGATGTGCTGGGCTTTCAAACAAGCTTATTTGACTCTGATCCACCTCCAGAGAAAAGAAAGTCTATGTTACTGATACAAGGAAACACTAGGAAAAAAGTTGTCCAAATGACTCTCCCCAGCCTTAGTTTTCACCAGTTCTGTATAAGTTTAGATGATACACCCTTCTAAGAAAGACCATCTTGCCATGGTTCATTCACTTGATTAATATTGGTTGCTTCTTTCTTGGAGCAGACCCTGTGCTGAGCCTGGGAGTACTGAGAGAACACAGAGTTGAACTTGAACTAAAGAAGCTCAAAGTTTAGAGACAGGAAGAAGCAGAGACATAGAACCAGACAATTTTGGATATTAAAGAGTGATGATGGGTGATAGGATGGGGTAGCCATAACAATGGGCCAGCCATAACGATGGGCCCAGCTATAGCTCTGGAGCTTCCTTTTGCAGCACTTGCTCACACCATCTGACCAGGTCCATCAATGACTTGCAGCCTTCCACATGCACCAGCCTATTGCATGCATTCATGCCCATGATAAGCTATATAAAATCAGGGCATTGGAACCAAGGAAAGAAGGTCCTTCTATTGGAGGACTTAAACAAGATCTCATAGGGAGATGTTTGAGCCAGATCTTGGAATAGGGGTGTTGTGTGGCATTTGGGTAAAACTGAAAGCATATGCAGGAAATTGTATGAAGTTCACTGTAACTAGGGCATAAGGTAAGTGAGGGGATAGTTGAAACTGGAGGCAGGAGCAGGGTCACCAAGGGTGTTGAATGTCAAGTTAAAGAGTTGTGACTTTATACCATGGGTGGTGGTATTTTCATGGATATTGAGCAAAGCAGTGATTTGGTCAAACATGAAAATGATCCCGGAATCTTTAAAATAAGCTTGGAAGAGGCCAGGCTTCCATAGAGGGCTGCGGAAAATCTTCTAAAATTTGACCCAAAGGCAAGAAAGTGCATTCTAGCCCCCACCAGAGTTTCAGTCAGAGATCAATCCCTTCCCCTGTTAGTCCTCAAGGGAATCAGGGCTTCTCAAGTTCTCCCTCTCCTGATGGCCTTTGAAGTATCTATAATGTCTCCCCCACACTCCAAGACCAATGCCTTTCAGCAGTCTCTGTGTCAAGGACAGATTTGATGGCGAGAAAATGGCCCACTGGAGAAATAAAATGCTTGTGTTTCTTCAGCAGGGAAAGCTGTTGGGGTTTTTTATTATCATTATTATTATTTTTCTCTGAGTCGAACAAGTGACAGAACATAATAATATCATTTATTCTAACTTGCTCTTGCAAATCAGAACTTTTTAATATTTTCCTTTCAAATGAAAATGCCATTTATCATTATCAAATGAAGTGCTAATGAAAACAACATGTAGAAGAAACACATTCACACAGCAGAGCATGATGGAGCACCTTGTCAGCAGTCCATAGTCCTGCCGTTAATTTGATTTCTGCCAAAAATCACTTAAGTGAGACTTGGAGAATTTTTTTCTCAATGCTCCAGGCCTTTCTACTGAGGCCTGTTTATTCCCCTCTCCCAAGAAGGCACTGAAATCCCCAGTCAGTTTTAATCTGACTTCTAATGGAACTTCCATTGATTGCATGAGGCAAGTGTGCCTGTCAGGGAGTGTGAGGGGACATGCCTGCCTGTCTGTTTGCTATTGCTCATTTCTTTCACTCAACACATATTTGGCTGGTGGGCTTTGGCTGCATCCTTGTTTTGGTACCTGTGTGTTTGTGAACTTTAATCTGGGTATGCATCTGTAGGTGACTATGTGTTTGTGTCCACAAGCCACAAGGACAGTAATTATGCCTATTTGTTTACTACTGAAGGCAAGCATCTGGCCAATTGCCCAACACATAGTAGGCACTCAATAAATATTTATTAAATGAATATATGAATGTGTCTGCATATTTTCATGAGGTGTGTACTTTTGTTGTCTGGGTTCAGATATGTGTGTTTCCACTCACAGGGGTGGGACTTTCAGGGACAGGAAGTACCCCTGAATCTTTAGTGTTTGTTCAGGGCCTGGTCCAAGGTAGATATTTGTTTAGTGAATATATCTATGAGTTTCTGTATTTTTTTAATTGAGGTAAAACTTATCTAACACACATTAACCATTTTTAAGTGCATAGTTCAGTAGCACTTAGTACATTCACAGCATGACACAACCATCTCTGTCATCTAATTCCAAAGCATTTTCATCTCCCTAAAAGAAAACTGTGTACCCATTAAGCAGTCACTCCACATTCCTCCTTCCCCTTGCTCCTGGCAACCACTAATCTGCTTTCTGTCTCTATGGATTTACCTATTCTGGGTATTTTATATAAATGGAATCATATGATGTGTGACTTTTGTGCCTGGATTCCTTCACTTAGCCTAACATTTTCAAAGTTCTCCATGTACGTTTTTACATCTGTGTGCACATCAGTCTGTAGGTGTGTGTGTATGTGTGGGATATCTGGTATCACCACTGTGTCCCTAGGGCCTAGCCTATATCCTGATAAAGTCCAGTTGGGGAATAAGGGAAACTCTTGTCATTCCTCTTTCCTCTTCCCTGGCAGGCACTTCTGAGCCCTTGCAAAAGCTATTCCTAGTCCTGGATCACCAATCTTTGCTTCACATCCACTGTTGCCTGGATAACTCTGAATGATTCTTTGGTGATCTGTCCAAGTGTTATCTACTCAAGGCAGCCTTTCCTGAACCAGGCTGGGTCACATGACCCTCTCTATACTCTCATTGCCTCTGTGCTTTCTTTTGTAACTGCTCTGCCTCACTGTGTGGTCATTGTCAACCTACTTGTCTCTTTCCCTTGCTATAGCATGAGTTTCTAAGAGAAAGGGGCTGGATCTGGGCAGTCCCATGTTTAGCACATGTTTTGCTGAGTGTCCTATAAGAGTTGGTTAAGTTAATGAATGAATTAACTAATTAATTTAAGGGAAAATAAGGCATTCCATAGAGAGAATAGCCTGTGCTAGAGCCCTGGGGCATGCAAGAACACGTTCATTATAAAAACTATAGCAGTGTATTGACTTTAAGCCTGGTGTATGTGAATGAGGAGGAAAAAGAGATCTGAAATAGAAAGAAGAAGTGGGCATCTCAGGAACCAACCTGAAGGCAATGAGAAATCCTTGAAAGTCATGACTTGATCAAATCTACAGGTTAGAGAATACCTCCAGCTCTCTAATCCAGGATGGAGCAGAGAGGAAGAGGGTGAACCATTTAGGAGACTACTGCAGATGTCAAGGAAAGTGATTTTGATGGCCCAGTCCAGGATGGTGATGGTGAAATTGGAGAGAGACTTGAGCAGTGCTCAACAGAGTGATCTTCAATCTGGGGCTGATCCTTGAATTGTAACCAGTCCATAGTCAGACAAGCACAAAAGAAGAGGGGAGAACAAGGGCATAGAAACCTTTATTGAAGTTTGCATTACTGAGGCATTTTTACTGTATTCAAAAATATTGGTCCAAAGCATATTAGAAATGGAAAAATAAAAGATCCTTCACCATGGATAGTATAGGAGATGCTAAATAATAGGGTATGTTGGGGAGTAGGAGAGAGAGAAAGCAGGTATGCCCCCACCATGACTGCCAATGACTGGGGCCATGTCTGAAATATCCCCATGATCTCAGAACACCATGGAAGGAAATGTTTAATAATCCAAATTCCCAGTGTTTGGTAGGAGCTGATGGTCCTGAACAGTGTCGAAACTTCCATGGGAACTAGGAAAGATGAGGACAAAAGGTAGGGTCCAGAAAGAAGTGGGATCTGAGCCCAGGTGGCCACCAGCTGCAGAAGTGTGTAGCTGTACTTCCTTCAACTTCCTCAACTTTGCCCCTTCCCTGTTGAATCATGCATGACTCTTCCCTGACCCTTACCCCCGCACTTAATCAGCCACCAAGCACTATGACCCAAAGAGGCGGTATAGTGCAGGGTTGAGAGCCTGGACTCTGGAGCTCAATTCCATGAGTTCAGATCCTGATGCCACCACTTGCTAGGTATATAACTTGAATGTGTTTCTGAGCCTGTTTCTATAGAACTAAATGAATTATATGGCAAGTATATGGCATATGACAAGAGTACTTTGCTACCCATTATAACTACCATTATTGCATTGGTTGCTTCTGCTTCTTAAGTATCTCATGAATAAACCTGCCCCTCTCTCCATTGGTTATACCACTGCCCCAGTCAAGGCCACCACCAATTCTTCCCAGAAATGATAAAGCAACAGCCCCCTCCTCAGTGGCCTCCTGTCTTTTGTTGGGTCCTCTCTCATTCCTTTCTAGCCTCAGAATGTCCTTTCTGAACCATGGATCTAGCTTATCACATTTTTGGTTTAAAAAACCAGTAATGACTGTCAATTGTCCTCAGGATGAAGTTCAGACTCAGAAACAACTCACAAGGCCCTGCATGATTCAGACCTTTCCTATCCTTCACAGCCTCACCATTTGCCACAGTTGCTTTTG
This sequence comes from Glaucomys volans, assembly GCA_020662805.1. Lineage (NCBI taxonomy): Eukaryota > Metazoa > Chordata > Mammalia > Rodentia > Sciuridae > Glaucomys > Glaucomys volans. The sequence goes on along the minus strand of JAJEJO010003465.1, from coordinate 426,477 downwards.
CCCTGTGTGTCAGTCACATGAGCCTTTCTCAGTTTCCCAAATGGCTTTTGCACATTCTGATCCCTTTGTCACAATCACCGTCTCTCAATCCCCCATCAAACTAGCTCCTCTGCTCCTTTCAAGACTTGGATTAGTAGTTACTTCTAGATGTCTTCCCAGATCCACAGGCACAATTAGGAGCCCCCTTTCTGTGTTCTTATACCTCCTGTGACTTCTTGACATACCACTGACTCAACAAAGTCATCTTTGCTGTTCCATATCTGCCTCTGCAGATGTGAGCTCCTCCAGGTCAGCCCCTGGGCTGATTCAGTGTGAATACTTGATGAACCCATGTGAAATGGATTGAATTGGAACTAGCCCAATATTGCATTTGAAGAGCCAGAAAGCAGAATAAAGTGGCTAGATGCAATTTCTCCAGGAGCGGCTCGTGCGTGGGTATGGGGAGCATGAGATGTTCTTTTTCTCACACCATCTTCTTCCTGCTGCCAACCCCCTCCTAGCTGTGTGAGTCTCGTGAGTCGACTCCAGACTGGATGGGCTTGGCTGTAGCTGCCTGGCTGTGTGCCCATCACTCGTGGGCACCCAGCAAACATGCTGAGAGCTGAGCACCACCCAAGCATTCCTGCCCTCCAAATCCGGGGTACTGGAAACAGGAGGAGGAGGTGAGAAGAAGGTAGGTTACCCAAACCTCCAATATTCTAGGCTCAGTCTCCTTAGAATCACAAGAGAAAAAGATAAATAGATGAGGAAAAGCACAACATGGATAGGATCCCCCTGCTGGGGAGTGTAGGTGGAAAAGTGTTCTGCAGAGGTGCAATATCTTCAAAGGACTTAGGTCTTTTTAAAAATCCCTCAGAGGCAGTGAAACTGAGCACTGATTGTGATGGTTAGGAAGAGAGATGAGAAGTCCAAGAAACAAAAGATTGTGTTTCTATGAAAGAGACATGAATTGAAACACCCTGCTGTTACCAATAGCTCACTTACCATGGATAGGGACTGTGTTAAGCACTTTGTATATATAATCTCAATTAAGCCTCACAGCGTTCCTATAAAAAAGGTATCCTTATTATTTCCATTTTACAGATGAGAAAATTGAGATGGAGGGAATTTTCCAAAAGCTCCATTAAGACAAAGCCAAAACTTGAACCCAAAGCCATATGAGTCTACCTTTCTATCCAGTGCTGGAAGTGGTTGATTTGTCCTCCATATACCATCAGGGCTAGAACCCTGATAGTTACATTTTGCAGACTCTTGGGCCAGCTGGGCTCCAGTCTGCCTCTGCAGTTGGAAAATATACATGGACCAAAAGAAGATAGGAAGAAAATAGAAGCCATGTTTGGCTTCTGTCATCTGCAGAAGTGTGGACTCCTGGATTCTAGGAGCTGTATTGACAGCAGCTCCAGGAATGTTCCTGGGAGTGCAGCCTCCACTCTCCCACCCTCACTTCTCTAGACTAAGAGCAGTAATGGCTTCCTAGCAGTAACTGACCTCTGGGGAGCACTGCTTTTCCCCTTTGGCTCTCCAAGCCACCCAATAACTATGTAGCCAAGTCTCTGCTTGACATACCTTGAGGGGTTTGTTTCACTGCTGGACACTGGCTGACATGATTTTGTTCTTTCTACCCCTTTAATCAGAGGTGATACTCAGTTATAGGATCAAGACATCAGCAAACAGGCTGAGGGCAAGGCTGAGGTCTCTGTAGGACATTGCAGATCCATCAGGGACAAGTATCTTTTGGGCCAACACCAAGAAAGGAGAATGCGGGTCACAGGGCTCCTGACAGGCATCCACTGTGTCAGATTGGGCTTTGAGCCTAATTCCAGAGCCCACCCACTATTGAGGCTGAACCCCAAAGCCATTCTGCCAGTTTTAGGATGACTCAGGTCCTGGTCAGAGCCTGGTAACACAAGACAGCCTTGAGATTGGCAGCTAAGCAGGCTAGGAGATGCAAGATCAAAAGAGAAAACAAGATGTGGTTCAGTGGTTGAGAACTTGCTTAGCATACTCAAGACCCTGAGTCTGATCCCCAGCATTGCCAAAAAAATGGATCAACAGAGTATCTTCTCCCTGCCTGTACAACCCCTTAGCAACCCATATAATTTCTGTTCACTAATCAGTTAATTTGAGAACAAGCTTTGGTAATTTAACAAACCTGAGTCCATATTTCCTACCAGCTTGTTCTACTGTCCTCCCAACCTGAGCCTCAGTCTCCTTTTTAATAAAACAAGGGCAGTTGTGCTCACAGCACCAGTGTGAGGAGTGGATGAGATGATATATGTGAAGCACATAACTCAGCTCTTAGCCTGTCACAGATGCTTAATAACTAAGTCTCCCACTCTCCCCCTTCTGAATCATAAGCTCCTTATTTAGTTAACATAACTAGTGTGTTTCTCAAGCTCCATTATAAGTTCTAAGAATATAAAGACAGTGTTGTAGCCTTCTTCTCCTTGCTCAGAGTACCTAGTTCATTTTAAAATAATAATTTGCCTTTAATAATAAATAAACTTTCACATTCATAAAAAATAAGAAGATGGGAGAAGAGAAATGATGCTTCTCCATTCAGCCTGAATGTGTTGCATTGAGAAGACTAAGACTTTAGAATCTGCTCAATTTATTTTAGTAGAATTCATTCTTCTTTCCCTGCATCTCTGCTTCCTTCCCTCCCTTCCTTTTTCCCACAGCTATTTATTTGCCAGGGCTGAAAACACAAAGATAAATAGAGTCCTCACCCTGAGGAGCCCAGAGTCAAATGGGGGAGATGTTGTGTAAACAGGTGATGACAGCCCGCTAATGTGTACATAGAGCACTGACAAACACACCCCTGGGGGAGGACAGAGCCATGAAAGGGGAGCACAGGGACATGGAGGCCAGAGAAGAAGCCCAGGGAGCCAGGGGAGGCTTCCTGGAAGAATTACTCATGTGCTGGGTTGTGACGGAAGATAGGAAAGGAGCACCATGAAATGGCAAGGCAGAGTGGGAAGGCAGAGTGAAAGGAGCCAGACACTGAGCCAGGCCAGCTGCAGCTCAGAAGCTTCTCAGCTGTGGGCCCAGGGTGATATATGGAGGCTCTTCTGCAAAGTGGGATGATAATACCTGCTGGACATGGCCATCATGGTGTGATGGCTGTACAGAAAGGACCTGGTATAAAGCAGACATCAGTGAGTATCAGGTCCCTTTTACCACCACTGTGACAGTGCCCTTTCCTAAAGGACGTAAAAACTTTGGGGCTACAGTTAACTTTTCCAGTAAAACAAAGTTGACTTAACTTTCAAAAATTAAAGAAATTTTACTTTTTAGAACAATGCCTAAAAGCATTGTCTAAGACACTCTCCTTGACCAGACTTAAGTCAGCCTCCTATGAGTCTGATCTTGGTCCTGTTCTGTCTAGTCCAATCTTAGCAAGACTTCTGCATGACCCAGTTTAGCAAGAACCCTTTCACCCTTGATATCTAACCAAGTTCCTCATCCTCCTTCTATGATGTATAAGACCTTGGTCTGCCTTTAGCAAGAATTCTATTAAGTCAGATTAGGAAGAATCTTCCTACGCTTGAGGTCTCCTCTTAGTAATTTTCCATGCACAGATCCCCTGACTCTTTTTGTTGTCTATAAATCCCCAGCTGTCATTGCTGAATTCAGAGTTGAGTTCAATCTCTCTCTCTCCTGTTGCAGTACCCCTTTTGCAATGGTTTTGAGTGAAACTTTCTTAACATTAGAAGAACAGGAAGTACAGAGTTCCTATATGTTACACACTCACAAATGTTTTATTAACAGTCTGCATTAGTGTTACTATTGATAATAAATGTTAGTTTCTCATTGGCAAAATATCTCTTGAAGACACCTCGCTGGCTTCAGCATGTGGAGCTTTCCCCACTAGATCACCTTCTGAGCAAGGCTTACTGCCAATGACAAAAATTTTAAATGGTGAATAATGAAGAACTCAATCCCCTCCCCAACACACATAGCTCTGAGATTGTAACCACCCAGAATACAAGCAGGCCCAGAGACTCCCCAGCGTTCAGTGAGCCCCTCTAAGCTCACATCTCTGCTCTCCTAGATTTGGGACACTGTAGCACAAGAAGAAACCATCCCTGACTTTTTTTCTCCCTCTTTCAAACTGAACAAGTTCCTGAACTTGTCAAACATAAATGCAAAATTATGAAAAACAATTGTAAGTGAAAACTCCAGTTATTAAAATGTATGGGGATTAATTATTGATCTGATGATATGCTGAATAAAAAGAAAGAGACACGCTTGGATAAACGGAAATCTTTTAAAGTCATTAATATACATGTGTTTATTTTTCCTCATCGACACTGGAAGCTGCAGCAGGGCTGTATTGTCTAACAAATTAGAGGGGGTGACAGTGCCATGTTCAGCCCTATGTGTGATGTCTCTCTGCTCAGACTTATTAATTTCTGCCAAATTAAAATGAGGTTGCCCTCCCCACTGCAGACTGCAGGGATGTGTAACGCAAATACAAATGCCATTTGGAGGACGTCGCCTTCGGGTGGCTGCTGGGGGAGGCTGCTCACTGGCCTGAAGCTGTTTCCACACAGACAGAAAACTGTTGGGAAATTGCTGCACCCAAACTAGGCACCGTCAAAGAAGTCTCTTCCAGGACTGGCGGCACCTTGGTGCTCCTCCTGGAAGGATGGCCCTCCTGAGCTGCCACTCCCTCAATTTCCCCCAGGAAATCTCAAGTCCTGCGCCCACTGTCCCACAAATCCATTCCAAAATGATCACCACCTTGCTGAGCCCTAGTTTTCTCATCCCAAACCTGGATCTCCTGGTGCCAGGAGATGTAGTATATTGGTGACAAGTTGAGACTGTGGATTTAGGCACACCCAACTTCCTACTTGTGTGATCCTGAACTGGGTGACTTCTCTGAGCCCCCATTTCATCAATACAATGGGAGAACAATTGTCTTCTAAACCTCATGGGATATTTGAGGATCAAAGAGATAATACACGAAAAGCACTTAGAGTTTGGCAAATAGTAGGTGTTCTAGAATCTTCAGCTATTGTTATTACCTTTCTCACAGTTAGATTATATAAAATATGTGGAAACAAAAAAAATCAGTGTCTCTTCAATATATTTTCTCAAATTAAAAAAAATTTCTACATTTATTACCTTAAGTACATGTTTAATTACACAGCCAGTGTGATCCTACATCATATACAACCAGAAGAATGAGAAGTTATACTCCATGTATGTATGATGTCAAAATGCATTCTACTGTCATGTATAACTAATTAGAACAAATTTAAAAATAAATTTTAAAAAAAGTTTCTGAAAGCCTTTCTCCCAAGAAGATCTCACAGGTATGTAGGCGCTCAGAGCCATGGACTTCTGACTACATATCCTTCAGATTTCTGCAGGAACCTTGGGTTCAGAGTCTTAACATCAGGGTGGTTTGGAACAGTTTTAAGTATCTCTACTCATGTGTGATTCCTGCCCTGCAATGTCACATGGCTAGGCCTGCCAGGAAGCCTTCCTGGTGAGCCCCCTACATTGAGCTCTGGTACCTTGAGTTATGGGATTCCTTCAGATGTCTATCTCTCCCACCTGCAGATGAGAATCTGGAGGGAAGGGCCTGAATCTTACTCAGCTCTGGGACCCAAGACTCAGCCCAAGGCTCAGGAAAATGAATAGAGCCACCTAACGGTATTTCTCATGGTGAGAAGAAACATTGCAGTTTTACCGATAAGGAAACAGCTAAGAGAATCAAGTCCCTTATCTAGAGTCACACAGTTAGGGAGCAGTGGGCCCTAATCAGACTAGCAGTGTCTCCCTTAGGGCCATAACCATTCCAGAGCCTCAACCTTAACCACTATTGCTTAGAGTAGAGGGAGAGGGGATGGAAGAGAATTGGTTCCACTTTTCCCCCTCAGCTTTGACCAGGAAAGACATGTCAGTTAGGATGTGCTGCTCCAGGTATCCAAATGAAAGGTGACAACAGTCTCATCAGGGCAGGGGGAAGGAGGGAGGTGGTGAAATAGAGAAATGCTTAGGAAGGGGCACCTTCTGGATCTGCTCATGTGCTGAATGAGAGAGTGCTAAGGGAGGGGTGGATGGGCAAACAGGTGGATATTGGTGCTGTTTACAGAAATATGGACACTGAGTCATCCCTTCATCATCATCATCATCATCATCATCGTCATCATCATCATCAATACAGAGAACTAAGTACTCTATACACATCATCCCATTCCAGCCTCACAGTAACCCTGTGAGAAGGTACTATTGTCCCTATTTTATGCATGAGTATATGGAAGCTTCCAAATAATACCCTACTGGGGACAATTTATTTGACAATTAAAAATTATTTGCATCTTGTAAATAAGCATTTTACAGGACCCTTTTAAATGTGAAATAAGCTCCCTGACTTCTCAGTTCTTCCCTTATCATGAAAAGGTTGAAGTGGCCTGTGTTCCTCATTTTGCCTCAGGAGCCAAAATTCCAGCATGCCTGGGTCCTAAGGGTTAGTCTTAAATCATTCCCATCACCTCTCCCAGCAAGTTTATCAAGTCTACTCACAAAGTAAGCAAACAGAATAGGTATCTGGGAGTTCTCAAGGGGGACAGGCATCCTGGCATCCCTCTCACTGATGTACCCAGATTTCTGAAGTCTACACCAAGCCTACATTCCACTGCTCTGGTAATCCCCGACTTGCCCACCTATCTACTCAAGGGCTCCCTCCAGCCTCCCTGGCACTAGGATCACAGCTACTTGGAGCCCCACCCTGAGAGCTATCAGAATTGGGTAAATGCAGCTGTTCTTTTGAAGGAGTAAGTTGAGGGCACTTAGCAAATCAACTTCCTAATGAATCTTTTCAGGTCTGGATGGAAGCCGTTCTGTTACTATGGAACTTGGCTTGATTTAGAAATTAATGTGGTAATTTACAGCCACTCTGCCAGGCAGGAAGATTAAAAGAGGGAGAGAGAGGGTGAGGGGAGAAAGACCTCAACAGTGGCAGACCCTTAAGAGGCACCAGCCTGGGGCATTTCTAGAGAGCTGGGCCACATGCACTGTACACGTGATGGTGGCTTCTGCCAGACTGAGGCCATGTGGGGCACAGGCAGGGAGAGACACTTCCTAAAACAAATATAGAAAATTGATGTCCCAGGCCCTCCAAGGGGTCTTCTCTTTGGGGATTACACACACACACACACACACACACACACACACACACGATTTCCATTGCTGTGTTTTCCTAACTTCAAGGAGTCACTTCCTAGTATCACTATTTTGCCATGTCCATAAGTCACCAGTACCATTATTAACTTTAGATTTTTCTTTTAAGTTACTCACTTTGTATCTTAGATGACTTATGTTTTTCTATCATAAATGGAAAATCACTATTGCATAGAATGAAGAGAAAGTAAATGTGAATTTAATTACATTGAAAACAAAACAAAATTACTAAATTAGTCTAGAGTATCCCTTGCCTGCCAAAGAATCTAAATCTGAAGGCTGCCTCTACTTGGGGAAAAAAGCAAAAGTCAGAGAAGAACTCAAGACATAATAGTACAAACCAAGGTATGTGCACTTCTTGATATAATCAGACAGATTCAAAGAGAAGTTCAATGGAACCACTTTCTCACTCAGTGAGTCAGTGCTATTTAATTCTGCCACCTTTGCATTTTATTTATTTAACAAACATTTACATCACATGTGCTGTGTGTCAGGGGCTGTTCTAAAAGCATTTTAGAAATTAACTCATTTAGCCCATTTAATTTATAAAATAACCCATGTGGTCTAGCATTATTTCCATTTTAGAAAAAGGAATCTGAGACACAGAGAGGTTTAGAAACTTTCAAACTATCTTACAAATCATCTAGAATCATGGGCTGTTCTGTCCTTTGATGGGTCAGAGTGGCCCAGAGGTCCTCTAGATGTTATCAAGGCTGTATCTACAGACACATGGCCAGGGGCAGTGTTCAGATGGGAATCCCAAATAGCTGCAGATTAATTCCCCAGGGCCACCTGTGAGTGACCGCCTCTAAGTCACTTCTGCAGGACCCCCTGCTGCTGTTCATCTGACTATAAGTCCCGGTCTATGGATGAGGGGTGAGAGACAGAGAAGCTGATCCAGAGAAGTCTCCAGAAGGAGAGAAGGAAGTGGTTTTTTTGAGTTTTGCTTTTTTAATTTATTTTTTGAAATAAAGAAATATATCATAAACCATTGGGGCTGCTCTTTCCTTTGTTAACTGTTCTTGGCAGAAGTCCCTGAACAGGACTCCGAGAATCACAGAGGGATTTCAATTGAGAAGGTGGCTGGGATCTGAGGAGACAGCAGGTTCCTTGGCACAGGTCATGGCAGTGGTGGGTGCAATGAGGCTGGTGCAGAGCTGGGGGGTGCTCTACCAAGGGCTTCTGGGACAGCTGCCCCTCTGCAAGTGGGACGACCGCAGCAGTTCTGTCCTATGTAGCCCAGGCCTTGTTCTGGTCTCAGGGTGTAAGGCAAGCTGCAATCCTAACCTCAATCTGGAATGGGTGGTAACTCTGCATTGTCATTACAATAATCAAAGAGCAGCAAAGGCAATCTTTTGGAAATTGGAAGATACTATTGCCTTTAATTCTCCAAGTAAATGAGCTTTGCCCAGTCTGATTAATGAAGAGAATCTTCCAGAAAGAATTCCAAGACAAAGAGGAAGTAATACATAGTCTGTAACAGTTTAAAAAAAAAAAAAAGCCCCAATTATATCCTGGTCAGAACTGGTTGGGGGAGGGAGAAAAGAGGCTCAGAAGAAAGACCAATCATCAATAGAAAACAGTACATTCTTTCTGCAAATTTGGGTTGGAGGGTAAGTTAACCCTGAAAACTTACTAAATAGTTTCCATTGGCTGAGCCCTGGGTCAGGTTGTTCTTCTGCTGAATATTTTACATGCATGGCCTTCTTTAGCCTTCTGAATACTCCTGAGATTGGTGCTATTACTACCTCCATTTAACTGATAAGGAAAGGAAGGAAGGTTAAGTAACTTGGCCAAGATCAGACACCCAGGAGGAGGCAGAGAAAGGATCTGAGTCTTCAGACTCTTGGTACATTTCTCTCAACTGCAAGAATTGGCCCCAAGAAGCTTCCAGGCCATGTGACTCCATGACTCACACCTCTCCAAAGCAACCAGAGCCCACCTATAAGAGCAAGTTCATCTCCACACTCCAGAACCAGCATACTTAGCTTCAAGTCGGTTGGGTACCCTCATCCAGGCCCTCACAGGTGTCAGAGCACATACAGGTATAAAGGCAATTGGAAACTCACAAAGCCTTGCCCTAGGGGATGTGTACTATGGAGGTATCTGCCTCTTCTGGGCACCTCCTCAGATCTGAAAGAGACCAGGTATGTCTTTAAGTAATGCAAATGACACATCCTTCCCAGAGTCCAGGACTTGATTGTTTTTTTTTTTTTTTTTTTTTTTTAATGGTTCAATGAGCCCTTTAACTACTAGAGACTCAAAGTACCAGGCCCCCAAATAGGTTTCTGCTCCCCTTTTGCGAAATGGAAGCTCAAAGTCCAGAAGAACCCAACTTCTCTCTGATTCTCCAGAGACTGGAGAAGCCCTGCTTCAATCTCTTCATCTTTCCCCTCATTTGTGCCCTCCACACAGAGCCCTAGCTGAAAGGACACAAAACCATGTTCGTCAGCAACCCTGTCCCCTGAGGAACCCAGAGCTTTCCTCTCCCTTCAAGCCTTAGTCCTAGAGACCAGCCTGGCTCTGTCACTGATTGCTGCATGGCCTTCAACAGAGGAGTTACCTTCTCTGCACTTCAGTTTCTCATCTGCTAAATAAAGGGTTGAAACCTTCTGAAGTTTAACACCTGCTCTTCCCCCTGTCTGGAACACCTGCCTTCTGTATCTTGAACTGGCTAACTCCTATGTCTTTCTATACTCAACTCAGGTTATCAGATCCTTTCGAAGGCCTTTTCCCACCTTCCATCTTCTAACTCTTGTCCCAGTCCGATTTGTGTGCCTCTTCTATGTTCCAAAAATAATTATTGTGTTTTCAGTATAATATCTAACCTTCACTCAGCACATAGCATATGGCAGACACTGTTCTAGGCATTTCACATGTATTAATTTACTTCACAAGTAATATTAGTATCATTTTATAGAGAAGGAAATTTGAGAAATATAGACAAATGAATTACTCAAGGTCATCTAGCAAATAAGTGGCAGAGCCAGGATTTTAACTCTGGCATGGTTCTCAAGAATGTTAAAAAGGCATGATGGGGCCTGAGGGAAGTCACTTTGCCTCATCAGAGGTCCCATTTTGGTATATGATCCTATGCAGGGAGGCCCTAAGCAAAGTTTCCAGTCAAATTATATCTTCTCCCCCAAGACACTTTCATTGCTCGTTGGTGGCCACCAAATCCACCTTTCTGGGATGAGCTCCCAACATCAGTATTTCCCCCTGTTGCCATTGTCACAGTTACCCCCAGTTCACTCCAGGACTGAAGTTCTGGGTATGGAGGCATGAGGGCATGACAACACTAATCAGAAAATATGTAAGAGCTAATGCTGAGTGTAATTTGGGGCAAGTTTCTGCTCTACTCTGACCTTTCCTAATCTGAAAAACTGGGAATAAAATACCCACCTCAGAGATTTGTAGAGGAGCAAATAAAAGAATGGTTGTCAGAAACTAAACAAATGAGAATTAATTCCTTCAGCTGTAAGTAGACGAAGACCTACCTGTTTTATCAAATAGGGCCCAAATCCCTACCCTCATGCAGTTTGCAGCTGCAAATGATATTTGCACAGGAGTTTACTCCAAGACCAGCTCTTCCTGAGGAAGCCTATCTCTGTTCATGAGATCATTGTGTCCCCACCACATCAGAAGCCTCTCTCACTGGCAGGTAGTCTACTGACCCACTCACTGCTGTCTACATTCTTCCTCTGTCCCCGCCTAGGTCGATGGGGCCTCCTGCCTGCCCCTCCCCTTCTCTGAACCTGCTTCCTTTTGTCTAAAATAAGGGGTTTGGGTCAGATGAATTTTCAGGCTCTTCCAGGGAGCCTCCAATAATTGTATGGTTTGCTACTTCTTTGTGTCTTGATATGGTGAGGGTAGGGGTGGGTAGGAAGATAAGTCACACATCCTTGATGGCCTTTGGAGATTACCAGACATGTCCTTATTGAGACTGAGGTTCTATATTTTACCCTCTGATCCCATCAAACACCTTTAGGCTCCCTTCACCTCCTGTGAGAGCACAGGCAAGTTCTCACCCACATACTTTTGCACACATTTTTTCTTTGGCTTGGGATCTTTCCCTCCATTCCTTGCTTTCTAGGCCAGTCCTGCCATTACTATCAAAACTCAGAGCACCAGGTGCAATGAACATGCCTGTAATCCCAGTGACTTGGAAGACTGAGGCAAGAGGATCGCAAGTTCAAGTCTAGCCTAAGCGACTTAGCAAGACCCTGTCTCATAATAAAAAATTAAAAGGCCTGGGGATGCAGCTCAGTGGAAAAACACACTTGAGTTCAATTACCAATAAATAAATAAATAATTTAAAACTCAGAACAGAAGTCCCCTCCTCCCCTGTCCATCTATCTCCTCTCTCAGTGTATCAGAGGGTAATCTTATCTTGGAAATACTGTTGTTCCTACCACACTGAGTTCCTCAAGAGCAGAAACTGTATTTCACATTGTTGTGTTCCTAGCCCCTTTAGGTCAGCACCTGGTTCATAGTAGGTGCTCAATTGGTATTGGATGGATTGAATTGGATATGACTTAATGTCACCTGCCAAAGTGTCAGGAAATGGCAGAACTAAGACTTTAATCCAGGCCTGGGGACTCCTGGTCCAGCACACCTCCTTTCCCCGCAGCTGTCAGGAGTAGCTCAGAGAAGACACTTTGGCATAGAAGGCGTGTTCAGAGCTGCTGCATTCATCAGCCTTTTACCAGGGTGGAAGGATCCTGAGAGGAGCCAGGCCACCTGAGGATGGTCCTCAGCGTGCCCCCAGTGTCAGCCCATCTACATTGGCATTTCTGTCCAAACTCATTTCTTTCCTTTGCCCCTCTCAGCCCCCCACTAGTCCTGGTTTCTGGGGGCTGGAGTCAAGCCTCCCTTCCCCATTTCCATTTGGTTTCCACACGTACACACACACACACACACACACACACACATGCACACACACACACACACCTCTCAATACAGTGGGAACCTGGCTTTCTGAATGAGATGGGAGGAGAAAAAAAGCCATCCACCCCCATGCCTGTCTGAGTGCCCAGTTCATTTTCCTGCTGCGACTGTATCTAAATTTGCAAATCGTCACCCCGAGCCCCACCATCATGTGTCATCTTTTATGCATGGCCACCTCTGCTGCGCTGCTCGGCCAGTTGCTATGCAACTGACGACCGCGCCGCAGGGGCCTGACATTAGTGAAAGCAAATTGACCAGAGGAGCCCTCATCCCGCATGCAAAGCAGCCAGGACCCAGCCTTCAGAGAGGCTGCTTGATCTGAGACCAGACCATCCTCTTTCTATCAGGGCCAGGCCCTTGGACCCAGCCCCCTCAGGCTAAGAGTCAGATATGGAGAAGCCCAAGCCCAGAAAAGGCTGAAATCTGACCAGTGACAAGAGCTGCTTCCAAAGGGAAGGAAGGGTGGATACACCTTTAGGCTCTGAAACTCTGAACCTCTGAAGGGATAGACATTGGCTTCTACAGGAAGGAGCAAGAACCACTATTGATTAAACGTTTACTAAGACTTAGGCACAGTGCTAGGCACGAGAACAATCCAATGTAAAAAGCACTAACTTCCTGGATTACAGCTCAGCTCTACCATTGCTCAGCTGTGTGCTGTGCATGCAAATCATTTTTCAGGACAGGCACTCAAAGGGGCTGTCCTTAGATGTCTTGGAGGACCATAGAAGCCTGGATAATGGGCTGGAGGGGGAGGGAGGCCCGTGAGCAGCAGGAGTGAGAAGATGAGAGAAAGGAAGGGAGGATTCTGCCATGCACACCTAGGACTGAAGACTCTGAGCCTCCTCCAGGATCAGAGGAAATTTGGAGATAGGAGTACCAGTCTCCCCCTCTGCCCAGCCCCTCAAGGCCCCAGCCCCAGGAACTTGACTTCACATTGGCCACTTCGAGCAGACACTGTTTTGCACTGGGAGGCAGCAAGTTGTGCTGAGAGCAAAAGCTTTTGAATTGTTTAGAACGAGCCTCAAGTCCTGGCTTTCACTCTTTCTAGCTGTTCCTAGCAAGTTCCTTCTCCCTCTCTGAATTTCAGTTTTTCAGTCTGTAAAATGGGCATAATGATATCTATCTCATGGGGTTAAATGATTGACATATGTAAAGTGCCTAACAAAATCAGTAGATGCCATTCTTCCTCTTCAAACTCTTCAATGGTTCCTGACTGTCACAACAAGTGGATCTCCTTAGTCCAACCTGGCCCTCTCCCCATCTTCCCCTTCCCCCACCCTGCATCTCTGCATCTTTACTTGAGCTGCTGCTTCTCCTGGGAAGACTTTCCCTCAATTATTTGCTTTCTGGTCCACCTCTCAGGACTTGGGGGGAAAAATAAAATTCCGCTTCAGCCAAGTATGGTGGCAGGCAGCTTTAGTTCTAGCTACTCTGGAGGTTGAAGTGGAAGGATCATTAGGGACTAGGGGTTTGGGGCCAGTCCCTGTCTCTTTAAAGAGAAAAATTCAGTTTCAATAAGCAAACCTGCCCACAACAGACCATTCTCAACCCACTGACATTTCCCAGTGGAAGAAGAAACAGGGGACCAAGAAAGGTGCGTTTGAGAAACTTTCCCAAACTTTAAAATGCAACCTCTCAAAGCTCAATTGCCTATTGAGGAAGATCATTCTGCAGTTTCTACAAACTCAGTGTCACATCTCACCTTAAAGATGGACACAGAAGGCAATTTGGGGACTTCTAGGATACCCAGCATGGTCATAGGTGCCATAATGATACCTTGGTTTTAATCAATATTTTACACTTCACCACCACTAGTTAACTAATTCACAACTACTTGTTAACATACTAACAACATCTTTAATTTTCATACCAATCAGTGAGGTAGATATTTTCCCCATTTGCTGAGGAGGAAACTGAGGCTCAGAGAGAAAAAGCAACATGTACAAGATCACACAGAGGATTGTTGGTAAAATGCCATTGACCTTCTAATTCTACATGGAAATGGGTCATGAAGCTATAATGTATGAGCTTGGTCTATGTCGTCAATCATAACTAACATTTCAGAATGATTCGCCCAACCCACTAGTTTCCAGGTAAAGACATTTACCTGTTTCTTGTAAGGGCAGAAACCCTCTGTTTTACCAAATGGAGGGCAGCATCACAGCAGTGCAGAGGGCACCAGCCCAGCTGTGTCCCCAGGGCATGGGTCTGCATTCCCCTGAGCCTGTCTTTCTGAAGTCTGAAATGAAAGGTAAGGTCACCTGTCGGACTTCCAGGTCTATTTGGCTAAAATGATACAAACACCAAAGTGCTCAAGTATGAAGTCTTGTTAGGTATTAGTACACCCTAAAAGTGGCACTTCTCCAAACCAGAGGTGCACAACCTGTTTCTGACAGATGCGTTTCTTTAATTATTCAACGTTGAGAATTGTGCTGTTGTCGTTGTTTGAAAGAAGACGTGCCAATTGTATTGCCTTCATGTTGTATTGAAAAGCATTTCTTCTTTATTTGGACTAATTTCCAAACAAATTAAAAACTGTTGTAGCAGTCAAGCTCTGACTGCTCCATCTATTAGATTCAGAAGATGGCAAATTCCTTAAAACACAGATATAAACAATTCTGGTAACCCAATCTGATTTTATAATTAATTTTCTGCCTGGGAAGGCAAAGTTCTGCTTCCCGCTTTCTTTGCCCTAGAGTTCTTGACTGTTCTCCCACTTCTGTCAGACTCTTGGTTTAGGAAAAGAAGATTCTGCTACCCCAGATTCTGTTGCACGTAAAAAACCAAATCTCTTCTTAAATGTCCTTTGATCACAGGACGGCCAAGGTGGAGGAAGCTGAGACTTTCATCTGCTATTGGATCTTATTGATTCCTGTCCCTCCCCCAGTGCAGCGCCGGTGAACACATCCTCATCAAGGGGTGGTCACTTAGCAAACCAGCCCTGGTCAGCAGCCCATAGAGGCCCACCCTGTGACAGCCCAGGGGCAGTGAGGCCCTGGGAATACTCAAGGTCTAACAAAGGTGTGGGACTGAGACAGGCAAACAGGGTGCAGGGATTGTTTAAATAGCCAAAGGGTTGTCTGAACTGAGCCACTTGTGAGCTGATAGGCCTGTGGAATGGATCAGGGTCTACTCTGTAATGTTTATTTTGAGGGATACTGGCTTTTCCTCTAGACAACAAGGTCCTAGAGAGCACATAGATTTCTTATGTCTTAATACTCCCGTCATTTCCTATCTACAATTCAGGTATTCAGTCTGGACATTACACTAACTTCCACATGTTTTTGTCTCTTTGGTTGGATACACTGGACTTCTAAGCAGGGATGTATTTACTCCCTGTATACTCATCTTCATTTTGTAAAACAAAGGTATGAAACTTTTCTCCAGATTTAGCTCACAGAGGAGCAGCATGGTGGGAAAATTCGGACAATAAAGTCAAAGGAACCAGGGGCATGCTGTGTGGCCTCAGGCAAAACACTCAGCCACTCTGAGCTTTAGTTTCTTCATATTAAATGAGACTGACTGCTGCCCTTTCTATATTGCAGGATGTTTAAGAGGCCCAGTGAAAGAACTAAGGAAAGGACTCTAGAAATAGGGAGAATTACCACAAATTTCTTATGGACAAAGGAGGCAGAACAAGTTCAGTTCAATTTCATGGGGTTAATCAATCCTTGTAGGGCTCCTAGACGGTAGGATCATTGGTCCTCTGAGTGCAAAAAGGATAGTAGGACACTGCTTTGGGCATGAGCACAGCTCTATCCCATTCATATGTCATTGTATGCATCCATGTCTCAGGCTGGCTTTTTGAGAGCAGACCCTGAGATAGAGATTCATAAGCAAGTTATGTGTTAAGGAAATGTTTCCAGGAGAAACCCCTGGGGAGTAGAGAAAACAGGACAGAAAGAGGGAGGGGCCAAAAAATATGACTCAGGCAAAAGTCCCACAGAAGGAGGACTTAAATCTTACTGAAGGGGACTCTGGAGTGTAAATCATCCCAATTCAAGACAAGGGAGCTGGATTTTCACTTTCTCCTTCCAACAACCTGTCAATCATTGGAAAACTCCCAGATATTTCTGGCTGCCCGTGCTAGTGAGCTACTGTCTAGTGCCCTAAGGACAGTCCACCAAAGAAAAGCCATGGGCCTCACTGAAAGCACATGAAGTGGGGACGGGCACCTAAGGGGGGCTGTGTGGAGCACCAGCATGGTGTGCTAGAAGGTTCCTGTGTGTGCTGATTTCCTGAACCTCACTGGATATTCCTTCTCTTGCTCTTTTAAGAGTGCTACTTTATCCCTTAAACAATGGCGTTTTGCCTGCTTAAAATCCTTCCTGTCCCTTCCCTTTGCCTTCAGGACAAAGTCCAAGTCTCTTCACAGGTTTAGGAATTCCCTTCAAAATCTGCCCTCTGCTGACCACCCCCAACCTCTTCATTCACATGGCCCATCACCAGACACCAACCAGACAAGAATATGCTGGGAATGGGGATTACAGAGGGACTCCAGAGAACCCTCAAATTGCTCACAGTCCAGTGAGAAGATAAGAATATGACAGAAAAATCCAGGAGCTTGTGGGAATAGAGCTAAAGCACCTAATCCAGCCTGGGTTCACTGTAGACTTCCCAAGGAGAGTAATCCTTGAGACCAAGCAAGAGTGATCATCAGGATTTGCAACATGGTGGGAAAGATAGGGAAATGTAAGAGCAGGGTGACAGAGTGGTCACAAAATAAATATTTGTGTAATGAATTCATGAATGAAAGACTTTATAGATATTATGTATTCTGAGTTCTAGGATTCAAAGATCTTGTCTCTTCTTTGTCTCTCACTGAGAAATATCCAACAAGTCATTTAATCGTTCTGAGGCTCAGTTTCCTTATTTGGAAAATAAGACAAATGAGAATATCTAATATGAGACAACGGATGCAAATCCCTGCTCAAATATTAGTTTTCATTCTTCATTTATTTATTCATTCTAAGAATATATTGAGTTCCTACTCTATTACAAGCCATGTGCTGGGAATTTGACTTACAAATAGGATTTAGGTGGGGACGCTGCTTGCAAGTGGAGAGGAATCAAGTTTAGGAGAGGAGACAAGGAGATAGGAGAAGAGAGTCTGCTCAGAATGAAGCCAGAGACTACAGTCTCAGGATCTGGGAGCTCAGAAACAGCTTGAGTATTGTCATCCAATGAAGGAGATTTCTTAAGAAGATAAAATTTGTATAATTGTGTTTTGAAGGACAAGTGGTGTTTTGCCAGATGAAGAGGAGAGTGAGGTAGACAGAACATATATGAAGACACAGAGGCAAGGAAGCTATGTGTGTGGACCACCAGGACTGGTCTTTGTGGCTTAATGTGTATGGGATGGTGGTAGGATGTGAGAGGGAATGGAAATACTTCTAAGGCCAAGTTTGAATGTTTTTCTGCAAACAGTGGAACCGTCTTTGGCAGGAGAGTTGCGATATCATTGATATGAGAGGAATAAGTAAGCAAGGTCTTTAGAGGTCCAGAAAGGAGAATTGAGGCCATAGTACCTTAAGAACTGGAGAAACATCTGGACCTTCACAGCCATTACCAACACATGACCACAACCACCAAGCTTCACCAGGCTTCAGCAATCTGCCTTAGATAGCTTTCCCAGGAAATACTGCTTAGTGTGTTCCTTGAAAATGTTGCTCTTATATTGTGACAGTCACTCTACGTTTCCTGGTGAGCTTTGTTCGATTATTTTATTTGTGTTTCTGTTGGCAGGGTATATGATGAAACACCTTCCAATTAGTCCTGAATATTCCCCTGAACATCTTTACTAGTCTTCTATTTCTGTGTAACATATCATCCAAAACTCAATGCCTTAACACCACCACTTATTTAGCTCAAAATTCTGTAGGTTGGTAATTTGAGATATCCTCAGGTGATGATCCTCCAGCTGGTGTTAGCTGGGATCATTCATTTGTCTGTGGGTCACGTAGAAAGCCCTACTTCTGGAAGTTGACTGGCTGTCAACTGAGGCTGATAGTGATCGACTGAGCCTTGGGTCTTTTTTCAACTAATAGGTTAGCCTGGGCTTGATCACAAGGCAGTAGTCTCAATGTTTCAAGAACAGCAAGAAGCTGCAAGGTCTCTTGACCTAGATTTAGAACTGTCATTTATTTATTGGCCAAAGCAAGTCATAAAGCCAACCTGAAATGCCCTCCATTTCCTGATGGGACAACTTGCAAAATATTGTGGCCACTTTTCCAATCTACTCTAAGGCTTATGAACTTTTTTCCATTAATCCTGGCATATTCAAGGAAGAAAAGATGGAGACCATTCCAAAGAAAGTTTCTGTTCTTGTTAATTAAATTACTTCCCATAACAATAACAAATACTGAGAGCACAGTAAGCTCCCTGTTCCATTCATTATTACGTATTATTTACAAAGTACCTCCCCCCACCTGCCAGAGAATAGTCAAATAATAGGAGAAAAAGTACACACAGCACTTACTCCCCTAGAGCTTATAGTCCAGTACAGAAAACATCTTAAACAAGCAATTTCAATAATTTGATAAGTAGTATGTATAAAATTGTTATAGCTTTCTTAATCCTTTTCCTTATGACTTTTGTCTTTAGGGTCCTGACTTTCAATGCCTTCCCTAGCCCCAAGACTAAATAAATTTTAATTCATCTAAAAGAGATTTTGAAAGAAGGTGTTCGCACTCCTGGCTGAGGATCTGTGAACTTAGGATCCCTATTGAGCAAACATGGGCCCGGCCAGAAAGTCAAGACCAAAAGAAGTTCATCTCCAAACCCAGGCCTCCGCCCCTCCTAGAAAAAAAAATAATGTTGTGCTGTCTTTACACTGTGTTCCCTTCTCAGTGGAGAGCATTCTAGAGACATTGGAGGTTCTACTCCATCAGCCCAGGCTGAATATAAATACCCCATCTCCATGCGATTTCCTCTTGCCAGATCTCCTGTGGGCCCCACCACAGGTGCTTTGACATACAACCTAATGGGTAAGCAGACCTCTCAGCAGAATTCAGCTAGCTTCCATTCCAGTGCATATATGTATACACACATGGACAGCTATAGGCACATACATATTTTTATATCTTTTCTCTTTTTTCCATTTGACATTGTTATTAGTATATAGTACTGTATTATATACTATACTGTATTATATACTATATTCCCAAGGGAATATAGAATGAATAAATGAATCAAAGTGTACTGAAAGATGCTATTTGTCTAAGCACCCTTCCTTGAAGGTCTCTTTGGGCAACAGGGCCAGTTTAGCCCGGGGCATAGGAAAAAGCACTCACTATCTTCCTCCCTCTACTTTTCTAGGCATTGGTTTAGTATTTCCTAGAATCACAGTAGTATGATATGAGACCTGGATTTGAGCATTGGTGGCCCACTGTGGTCTGGGGAAACGTATTCCTACTGAGTTCAGGAGAAAGAAACATAACTCAGTGGCCTAATTCAGCTTCCTGGTGTTGGTGTTGGCACTTGAGGTGAAAACCTTTGTTTAAAGTAAAGTATATATGTATAAAGGACTAAAAAAACTTAACACCAAAAAAACCAAATAACCAAATCAATAAATGAGCAAAGGAACTGAATGGGCACTTAACAGAAAAAGAAATATGATCAGTCAACAAATATATGAAAAAGTGTTCTACATCTCTATCAATTAGAGAAATGCAAATTAAAACTACACTGAGATTTCATCTCACTCCAGTCAGAATGACAATTCTCAAGAATACAAGCAACAATAAATGTTGGTGAGGATGTGGGGAAAAAGGCATGCTCATACATTGCTGGTAGGACTACAAATTGGTGCAACTACTCTGGAAAGCAGTATGGAGATTCCTCAGAAAACTTGGAATGGAATCACCATTTGAGTCAGTTATCCCACTCCTTGACATGTACCCAAAGGACTTAAAATCAGCATACTGTAGTGATGTGGCCACATAAATGTTTATAGCAGCTCAATTCACAATGGCTAAGCTATGGAAGCAACCTAGTTGCCCAACAGAAGATGAATGGATAAAGAAAATGTGGGATATGTACCCAATGGAATAGTACGGCCATAAAGAAGAATGAAATTATGGTGTTTGCTGATAAACAGATGGAACTGAAGATGATCATGCTAAGTGAAATTAGCCAATCTAAAAAAAAAAAATCAAAGGGAGGCTGGAGGGAAGAATAGAAGTTCATTGGATTAGACAAAGGAGAATAAAGAGAAGGATGGGGGATGGGAATAGGAAAGACGATAGAATGAATTGAACATAACATTCCTATGTTCATATATGGATACATGACCAGTGTACAACCACAATAATGGGAAATTATACTCTGTGCGTGTATAATATGTCAAAATATACTCTACTGTCATGCATATCTAAAAAGAACAAATTAAAACAAAAAGTAAAGCACATATGGCCTTTGGATTGGTATACTCATCTGTACTCTTTGCAAGAAATATCTCTGGAAAAGTTCAAGGGAGTAAGGGGGGAAAGGGAGACTTTGTCATAATGGGATTCAGCTGGTCTTGGGGGGTCCCCCAATCATAGCACCATTGAATAGCAAGCTGGCGTCACCAATATTTCCACACCATACATGGGAAGCTGCTGAAAGAAAACATTTATTTATTTATTTATTTTGATAAATACTGTCTCCTATGTGCATCACTCTTCCAGATGCTAGGGTTGCAACAGTTCCCAAAACAGATCTGAATTCATCAGGGAGCTTATATTGTAGTGAAGGGGCAGAGTATTAAAAAAAATGCATAAGAAAAAAATAAAGGAGGGGATGAGGATTGTCTTGGGGGGCAATCTTAAATTGAGTGATCAGAGAGGATCTCAGGTAGAAAGTGACATTTGAGCAAAAAGTTGGAGAAGGTAAAGAAGGGAAGGGTCAGGGGAGCAACACAAAAATAAACTGTGGAAATGAAGGAGGGGGACCACTGCAAGGAAAGCCTGCCTTGAGGGAGCCCAGGGGAGAACACTTAAGCTTGCCTGAGGAGGCCAAGGAAGGCTTCCCAGGATGGTGATGGCTGACAGGGGATTTTCAGGATGAGGAGGGAGTTTGCTCAGCAGACACAGGCAGAAGGGCATTCTAGTAGAGAAAAAGTGTGTGCAAGAACATTGTGGAGCCAAGAAACATGTCTCAGGTACAAACCATGCAACCCAGATGCAGAGAGTCTCAGTCACCCACTCAAGGACAATGCTTTTAGTGATAACAATAAAACAAGCTAAAACTAATCAAGAGTGGTGAGTACAATCAACACTAAGCAAGCCCTTACTGTGTATGAGGCACTATTGAGTTCATGTTGACTATCTGATCCTCACAACAGCCTTGTGAAGTACTGTTCCTAAGCCCACTTTAAAAAAGGGTTAGGAACTTACCCAAGGTCGCCTGGCTTTGAAGTGCTAACATCCATTTTTGATGCCAGTGGACTAGTTCCAGAAGCTACACACTTGGCCTTTGCAGCCCACTATGGACCTGAGATTGCATTCTTTTCTACCAGGCTACTTTGCTGGCTCCTAAAATTCATTTGGTTCCAGTCCTCTGAGGTCCTAGGGAGATAAGTGCCCAGTCAAGTTCACTCACCTAATAATGGAGACTATATCTGCATTCCAGGGCTTATGGCTACCTGGTCACAGCATAGATTTTCTTTCCTTAGCAAATAAAACTCTTGGGGTTCACTCAGGCTTTTTTCATTATTACCTACATTTTAGGTCTTTTAAATAGTTTTTCTCCTAATTCTTCTCCCCCTATGAAATTAGAATACCACAAACATATTATGTATGTTTATGTACTACCTATTGTATTGTATATATGTTTGGATTATATATATATATATATATGTATATATATATATAGCTATATATATGTGTGTGTCTGTATTTGACAATTTTTAAAGAGTGAACTTTTATGCACACACATACACATACACACACACCCAAGAACCACCTTTCACCCTTTAAAGGACAATATTGTCCCTTTTAAGAATACATGCTCTAATCTAATCCTTTCATATTATAATTGAAGAAACTGACACAGAGAGGAGAAGGGAGTGCCTCAAGGTCACCTAGCTAAGACTGAAGGAATGGAAGATTATAGGGCTCCCCCATCCTGGAAGATTATAGGGCTCCCCCACCCTGCTCAACATAGCCACCCCTCCCTGTTCTGTCATCCTCTGCCTTTCCCTCCACATCTCAGGGCTTCATCCAAACTCAGATCCCCAATTTTCTAAGAGTGAAACTATCTGGAGTCAGATGCCTGGACTCCCTGAATTAACAGCTATGGACCAGTGCATTAAGGGACCCAAGGGGTCATATGAGGTTTCCCTCACAATGGGCTGGCATGAAGGGACAACACTGCTCAGCTCAGGTCTTCACCATGGGGCCAAGAGAGATCATACTGGCAGTTTCCTCAGAGGTTTGGCCCCATCACCTTTTCCAAATGCAAGACAAGCAGAAAACTACCGCAGCAATGGAAAAAAAAAATCAACTTGGAAATAATTAAACAGCAAGGCAGCCACCCATAATGATATTCTGCAGCACACTTTGGGGACAGTTTGCTGCAAAAGCGCCCGAGCACTCCGGTTGTTTAATTAACATTGAAACGGCAGTTCCACAAGAACTAAAAACCCTGTTAATTTATGTGTCTCTTAATGATGCTCATTTAAATACTGTCAACTTTCCCTTGGTTTAATATTCATGATTTTGAGTCATTAAAATACCATGATCAGTTTGGGAGGGGGGAGACTTTCTCATACATCCAGAAACACAAACTGTCTGAAGAAAATAAGTTCTGAACCCCCACCTTTGCACCCCTCCCCCCAAAGTTCATTGCCCTAAAGGAGTCGTAAACCAGCTGGAGTGCTTTTGGGGCTGGGGACAGTGCAGGAGGCCGAGTATAGTTTTATCGTTTACTGCCCACTTGCCTTCAAAACCAAGCTGGGCCACTCATTGTCAGCAGTTACAGAGACGGGAGCTCAGCTGGCAAATGCAGACACTAGATATGCATCCAGAGACCAAGCTGCAAACCCCAGGGTGTTCAGAAGTATGTTAATCATGGCTAAGAGACACAGTTACCCTGAAATATATTTCTGGGAGAGAAGAACTTTGAGGGCTGGTGGGGGTAGAATGCTGATGCGGTAAGGAGGCCCAGGAGTGGTAAGGGGGTGGGAATGTCCTTTTAAGATACTTGCAGGAAGTTGGTTGCAGGGCCCCAGACATCAGCTACACACACATCATGCAACCTGTGGTGAGCCCACACTGATAATCACAGACTCAACACATACAGGTTCTTGCAGAGACACTTGCACACCCTGTATAAGAGCATGTAGAAATCAATAAGAATTCCATCATTACAAGCCAAGATTGCTGAACTGTCATGTTGTCCACCTACTATGCTGGGCTTTGAAGATTCCAAACTGATCATGTAGAGTAAGACAGACAAGTTAATAGGAAATGACCAAGTGAAAAAGATAAGAGTAGGGGTATAAGAGGGTGGAAGAAGTTCAAAGCACAGAAACCGGGCACCTGGGTGGGAAGGACAACTGCACCAGAACTGGGCTGACCCATGGTCCATGCTTCTTACCATGCCATTTTCCATCCCCTTCTCAAACTCCTCACTGCAGGACTGCTTTACAACATGGAACTTGCTTCCAGTAAGCTAATACCCAAATTCCAGGGTAAGTCAAATCTATCGCCATCTCCTTACTTACATCTCCTTTTCTCAAAGCAGGCAGACATGGAAAGTGTCATGGGGGTTGACTGGAGCAGAGGACAGCTCACTTAACTCCATGTGGAACTGGGTGCTTATGATGAACTTGCTATCTGCTTAGCCCTGGGAATCGGTTAATAAATGTCTAAATTCCTCATTAACAAAACAGAGATAAGAGCACTGTTATGGTTTGCATTTGGAATGTTCCAAAAGCTTATGTGTTGAAGCTTGGTCCCCAGTGCAGCAACATCCAGAGGTGGGACTTTTAGGAAATGATTGGATCATGTGGGCTCTAATTTCATCAGTAGATTAATCCATTTGATGGATCAATAATTTGGATTATGGGAGGTGGGTCCTTGTTGAAGGAGGTAGGTCACTTGAAGTGTTCCCTGGGTTTATCTTGTCCCACCCCATTCCACCCAGCTCTGTTTCCCAGCTGTCGTAAGTTGAACAGCTTTCCTCTGCCACACCCTTTCACCATGATGTTCTGCCTCACCCCAGGACTCAAGCAATGGAGCTGGCTGACAATGGACTGAAACCTCTGGAACCATGAGCCAAAATAAATCTTTCCTCCTCTAAGCTTTTTATTGTCAGGTATTTTGGTCACAATGATAGAAAGCTGACTAATACACTACCATTTTTATTGAAAAGGCCTGTTAATAGGTGAATTCTCACACTACAACTGCAAACTACCTGAAACCAAGAGCAATGCCCAATTTATCCATTTTCAGAGCATGGCACATAATAGGGACCAGATAGATGTTGGACTGAACTGCTGACCTCACAGGGATGCCTTAACAAATAAATGAAATGAATTTCATAAAGAACACTTAGTGGGTACTCAGCAAATTACTTGTAACCTGGCAGGGAATCAAGAAAGCCTTCAGGAGAGAGTTTGTTGAATTTAAAGTGGACCTTGAAGAGTGATGTGATATGGGCCAAAAAGAAAATATCTTATGTTGAAAGATCAGAGTACTAAGAGAACCAGGAAAACCCAGCCCTGCCTGTCTCCTTCTCCCCACCTCTGGTTCCACCCACACACCTCCTCCTGATCATACCATACTCTCCCAACTCCCTTTCTGTCCTCAGAATACTCTATTTTTCCCTCAATAACCCAGATAACTCCTACCAGACTTCAAGAACTGGTTTAGGAGTTACCTTTTCCAGGAAGCCTCCCCTGATTTCTGCCCTCTGAGATGCCCTCTCTAGACTCTTGCAATCCCTCTGTCACAACCTTATTGCACCATGTGGTTGTCATTTTTGATGTGCTATTCCCTAAATTAGAGGTCAAGGTCTGATTCTGAATCATTACTGCATGCCCAGTGCCTAGTACAAGGCCTGGCACAGAAAAGACTTTGCCTAATAGATGGTCTGATGCTTCTTTTTATGTGTCAACTGAACTGGACCATGGAGTGCCCAGATTAAATATTATTTCTGAAAGTGTCTGTGAGGATGTTTCTGTATGAAGTTAGTATTTGAATCAGTGGTCTCAGTAGAGTAGATTGCCCTGCCCAATGTGGGTGGGTATCATCTAATCTGTTGTGGGACTACATAGAGCAAAAAGCAGAGGAGGGGAGGATGCATTCTCTTTCTGCCTGCCTGCATAAGCTAGGTCATGAATCTTCATAAGCTAGGTCATGAATCTTCTCCTGCCTTTGGACTAGAATTTACACCATGGCTCCCCTGGTTCCTGGGCTTTTGAATTTGGACTAGAATTGCAATTGTGGGACTTCTCAATCTCCATGACTGGCAATTCTGTGTGTGTGTTTGTGTATATATTCGTTATATAGGAGATTATATATCCTATTCTGTTCTGTTTCTTTGGAGAACCCTGACTACTAGAGATGAAAAGCAAACAGTCTGAATAAGATTGGCAATTGCAGAATATAGTCCTTGAATCCATTGTACACAAGCACCTGTCAGTAATGGCTTCCAGGACTAAGTCACCAAGACCTTAGGCAAGCCAGTCCTTTTTTGTTCCTCTTCCTCCCAACACCCAACACCCAATGGGTCCAATTGTCTAATAGGATGCTGCTCCATCCCTTCATCCCTCTGCCTATTCCCATTCCCATAGCCATCATGACTCTCATCCTCACCTACTCTCCAGCATTTCATTACTCTTTGCCTGGGTTGCCCCACCCACCCCTGACAATCCATTTTCATGCACACACACACACACACACACACACACACATATGATTCAAATTCCTTCTTCAGAAGAAATCTGTCTTCTTGGCCTGACCCAGAAAGTTCTCCAGGTCATGAGCACTGCCAGCCCTTGCACTTGCACCTGTCCAGCCCCATTTTTCCACTCTGCTGGCTCCAGCCATTCTCTCTCATCTCTAGGCATTTTCCCCTCACCTCCCCTTTCCCAGTTAACCTCTTTACCCTTCAAGTCTCAGGCTTTATTGCCACCTTCACTAGGAAGCCTCCCCTGATGCACCTTAAGCTGAGTCAGGCTCCCTTTTGTCTTCCTGGGCCTCTCTCTAGGACCTGGACATTTGTCAGAGAAGAAGGAAGGTGTTGAGGTGGGCAGAGATGACATAGGGAGGGGGAAAGCCCCCTTTACCTGCTCTTGCATGGCTTATTTCTGTCTTTGGGACAGTTCTAAGAAGATCCACCCCCCAGAACGTCTGTGTGGGCTTTTCCATGGCAGGTGAGGCTGCTGGAGCAGTGGCGGCTTCCTCCTGACCTTCTGCTCTGCACGTTCCCCTGACTCACTGATGGAAAACATCCACCCCTTCTGGGCCTCTTCCTTATTTCATCACGTTAATAAATTAAGAACAGATTGAAAATCAGGAAACATTGTCTCCCGGGCCCAGCACCCACATTCCAACTCAATTACAAGATTTGTTTTTCGGGTCTGGCCAGACGCAGAGGCAGCTGGGATGCGGCAGAAAAAGTAAGGGAAGGAGTTTAGAGGAAGAGACCAGAGAAGGCAATTCAGACGCAATTGGGTCATGGACCAGTGGCCTCGGGCAAATCCATGGACTTCTCTCAGCCTCTGCATCTCACCTCTCCTCATCTGGAAAGGCGTGACGACAATGAGACTTCCTCCCAGGTTGGTGGGGAGCATGACTAACGAGGCAGGGGGGACAGAACTACTTTGTGCACTGCCAAGTCCCAGTCTGTATGAGAAATGGATTATTGCCAGTCCTCTTGGTTGAAGCTAATATGACATCAGGCTTTCCCTTCCTTCTGATAGGTTAGCCCTGGAACTTTGAACCAAAACACCTGTGTTCCTTGAGGTCAGTTCATCATCCCACCATTGTGACAACACCAGGAAGAGAGACTCTATGGATCTTTAATCACACAGTTAACTATTGTTGCTCCTGACGCTGCAGCCATTGCTCTCCACTAATGGCCTGGGTGCTGTATTAGAGAAAAGCACAGATCTGGAGAGAGCTAGAAAATATAACTTTGTTCCTGGCTGCACCATTTGATTTCTTGCCAATTGTGCCACTTCTGTGACTGGTAGTTCAGTTTCTCCATGTATACAATGAGGGCAGAAGGAGAGTGAGCTAATAATGCTCATCTTGATAACCTCATAGGGTGGTGATTCAGATCAAATTAGACCTTTTATAAGCTGCAAAGCTCTATACAATTGTAAACTGTTGTTAAAAGAATATTAATAACTCTATTATTTTAATAGTAACTAAATAGTGATGAAGCAGAATGCTACAGCTCAATGAAAATAATCTTCTTTTTGGGGGCAAAGAGAATTGCATAGACTGCTTCCATCAATCCTTCTGAGTTCCTCACTGTTTATTAGAAGATCTTCTTTCTCTAGCCCAATTGTCTCATGCTTTAAGTTAAGCCATTCTAATTTTCTGCTCTTAGTTTTTAAACTAAGGAAAATAAGATCACCAAGTTTTTTAAGAAAAATTTTCACTTATTCAAGACCATTAACAAGACCCCTTCTTCCTTGTGACATACTATCTGAAGAGAGCACATTGGATTAAAGTGGTGGATTCTGTTTTGGAATGGGAGGTTAGAGGTACATGTAGAACTTTCAACTTAGATGCACAATAGGCTAGCTGGAAATAAAGTCTGGAGGTTCAACAGAGTGTTCTGTGCTGAAAATAGTGGTGCAGGAGGCCTTGGAACAGAAGTGGCAGCTGAAGAGCCTCAGTCTCATTAAACTACTCTTGACTTCCTGGCCAGCCCATCCACTTTCATGCCTCCCTTCCTTTGTTCTTGTTGTTCTTTCTGCCTAAAAGGTCCTTTCTCCCTTATCCAGGCTGAAATCCTAGGTAGCAAATCCAGAAAGGCCCTGACATTGCTAGAGATTTCATTTACCCCTAAACAAAGTGCTGTAAGTTTGTTCTACATTCCAGGCACTGTACAAGTTGCTTTGCTAGCTGTCCTACTTGGTCCTCACAATACCATGACTCAAGGTAAGCATCATCATCCTCATTCTATAGATGAGGAACTAACAAATCTGTCCAAACCCACACAGTTACTTAGAGGTAGAAGTAGGATTCAATCCAGGTCTTCAAATAACAATATACAATGGTTTCACTGCAAGATTCTGCCAACCATTCCAACAGAAAAGATGTAAGGCAGTGGAGGACAGTTTCCAATATTTAAAGTCTCAGATAGCAATCTTGCCTGAATTTAGAAAAGAGTGATACGGCTCAGGGTTGAGCTACCCAGGTAAATAGACTGCTCAGCAGCCAGGGCCCTCCTTTACTTCCGGAAGTCTCCTTGGAGGTTGGGCTCCCCTGGAGCTCTCCCTGGTGCTGACACAACTTCCATCTTCTAACCCTGAAAAACTGATGGGTTCTTCCCATAGGCATGGCGTAGACTTGTCAGGGAGGAGACCTTGGCCCTAAATCAAACATCTGCCCCATCTCCAATCTCTAACCTTGTCTTTCCTATGCCAGAACCAGCCTGGACAGGAGTCGGAGCTGGGCATAAGGGTTTAAGGGAGTGTATGTTCACTTACAGCAGTCAATCCCAGAAAAGCACATTCTTCAGAGTTGAGATCACTAAGATGTTCATTTTTTAAAAAAGAAAAACTGAGCCCTGGAGAAAGAAAGGACTCTAGGTGGCACATGCCTGTAAATCCAGTGACTCAGGAGGCTGAGGCAGAAGGATCACGAGTTCAAAGCCAGCCTCAGCAATTCAGTGAGGCCCTAAGCAACTCAGTGAGACCCTGTCTCTAAATAAAATACAAAAATGGGCTGGAGATGTGGTTCAGTGGTTATGTGCCTCTGGGTTCAATCCCTGGTACCCAAAAAAAAAAAATGTGCTTGTTAGTCACAAAACCTCTTTACGGAGTTTACTATAGAGGGAATAGGATTCACTGAATGAGTTCCCCTCTTATGCATATGAACCAGTGAATCCTAGCTTTAGAGCTTAACCTGGAACCACAGTTATCTGAGCAAAGGCATCTTAATCTAAGAATAGGGTTCAGGTTTGTGGCTAGGATCAGCGTCCACTGAGTGGCTCCACCTGACATCTTTAAATTAGATAATACATTCAAAGTGCACATACTAATATCTATCTGTACTATATCTGATCTCGATTGATGAAATTAGGCCTTCTGTCCTTCAGATTAAATGGAATTCTACATGATGTTTAACTTTCCCTATTTTCCCTCTTCTTGGGTTCTTTTCTCTGAGGAGTCCTCAGACTGGAATTTTGGAATCCATTTTAAAGATTATAAGAAGCAGAAGAATCAAAGATGGATTCCAGGACTGAGGAACTTGACTCTTTGTTGATGAGTCCACCTACCAAACCCTGCTCTAAAGCCTGCCCAGAAATCACACACCATCAAGTCTTGGAGATATGAGCATACTTTATTTTGAAGGTCCCCATTTCCTGTCTCCCTGGGAACTTTCACTTGTAGACAAGATGGTAACAGTAATAAGATTCACCTTCACACCTAAACACCCACACAAAAAAAGAATATATAAAACAGTGATTTTTCAAGACAGTAGACACAAAGCAACACAAGACAACAATCTTTCAGAAACAGCATGAAGGCAAGATGCGCCCTGGGATCACCTCAACATGCTATCATGAGGGTTCCCAGGCCTTCACACAGAGGGAGAATTGGTGGACTCACTGAACTGAGGAGTCAGAGCTGAGAGTCCAGGGGGAGCAAAGCAACTAGATTTAATGGGCAGAGTACTAGAAACAAAAGGCCCTGCATAGAGAAAATTCTAGAAATCTGTAGAGGCTCTCCTTTAGGTACTGATTGCATATGTATGAGGAAACCACATAAGGCCACAGAAAGACCCATCAGTCTCCAGAACTCACACAAGATCAGAAACAGTGTCTGTTCCTATCAGCCAACTTTTAAAAAGCTTATAATTCATAGGGCATGAGGCAGAGTACTTAGAAGGGCCTTGCCTCAGTTATGGGGAATAATTAACTCTAGACTACAAAATGCTCTGGTCCTGTCTAACAAATCTTAAGGACTAGAAAGGATCAAATTGTTTCCAAGTAGCTAAACCAAGGCCATAGTTCAAAAATACTTAAAGAAATATAAAAATATCCAGCCCCAAAAAAGGTAAAATTCACAATATCTGGAGTATAATCAAAGACTAGTGGGCATGCAAGAGGCAGGAAAATATGACTGGTACTGAGGAAAAGCATCAATCAGAATGGACATAAGTATTAGAATTAGGAAACAAGGACATTGAACAGTTACCATAACTTCTTTGCCTATGTTCTAAAAGTCAGTAGAGCCATGAAAGATATTTTTTAAAGACCAAATTAAACTTCAAAAGGTGAAAACTGCAAGGCTTGAGATGAAAAACAGTCTGGACTGGAATTAAGGCAGACTAGGCCTTGCAAAAAAATTAGTGATGTTGAATAAATGAAAACAGAAACTATTCAAAAGGATACAGAGAAAAGAGAATTTTAAAATGGAAAAAATCATCAATGAGCTGTGGAACGACTTTAAGGAAGTTCAAGTGCCTGAAAGAAGAGGGGGCTAGAGAAATTATTTGAACAAATACAGCTGAAATGTGGCTGAAATTTTTCCACTTTTGATTAAACAATTATAAATTCATATATCCAAGAAGCTCAATGAACTCCCAACAGAAGAAAATTAAGAAAACTATGCCAAGGCACATCATAATCAAATTTCTCAAAACTTGTGATAAAAGGAAACCTTAAAGGCCATCAGATTAAAAAGAAATATGTGTACAGAGAAACAAAGATAAGGTGAAAACGACCCTAGTCAGAAATAGTGGAAGCCAGGTAACAGTGGAGTAGGAGTTTTCAAGTCTAAAAGGAAAGTTCTGTCCCCCCAAATTCTATGCCCAGAGAAAATACCTTTCAAAGGTGAGGACAAAATAAACTTTTTCCAAGACACATGAGTCAAAAGAACTCATCACCAACAGAACAACAGTAGAAGAAATACAGAAGGAGGCCCTTTAGTCAGAAGGAAGAGACAAACAGCTGGAAACAGGAACCCCTGCTATGGAATTCAGAACACTAGGAACGTCAGCTACATGGGCAGGTGCACAAAAACTCGAAATTCATACTTGAATCTCTTTAGAGGAGAATTCACCATTTAAACAAAATAACAACAATGTCTTGTGGAGTTTGTCAGTCAAACATGTGACACAGTCAGCATGAAGACCAGGAGGGAACGAAAGGAGATCGTCCATGGTAAGGTTCTTTGCTTTACATGCAATGTTACAACATCACCTGAAAGGAGACTGGTTTAAAGAGGGATACAACAAACCTTAAAGTAACCCCTAAACTAACAAAGAGTCATAAACCAACAAAAGAGATAAAATGGAGTCACTAAAAATTACTGTTGATCCATATGATGACAGACTGAAATCTACTCACACCAAAAATGGCCTTAACTGTAAAAGGTTCCCTGTCTCCTCCAGCCTGTTGAATTTAACAGCTGATGAGTACGCATCCCTCCTATCTGAACTCAGTCCTCAAAGCCATCCTCTTAGGTACACAGGTCATGGGTCATTGTCTCCGACCATGAATTAGGAGACTAAACCTCCTGAGGCAACTTGCTCAGGTCAACAGCAATTTAGCAAATGAATCCCTGATCTCCATCCAAGCCCAGCCAAGCCCAGACTCCTCCCTTCAGAAACCCACTTATTGCCACCTACACCCCCCACCCTCTCTCTCTCTAAAAAGAAGAAATACAATTTGGCATGAATTAATGATGAGGCTGCCTGGCCAATTACCAGGGCTAAGTGCTCTCCCGCTGGGAGCGGCTCCCACAAAGCACTAAGTGATGTTGGACTAGCCAAGGGGGCCCCGCCCAGCCGGGCCTAGAGCCCTCCTGGGTCCAGGCTTAGAGGAAGCAGCTTTCCAATTAGCTCTTG
This sequence comes from Glaucomys volans, assembly GCA_020662805.1. Lineage (NCBI taxonomy): Eukaryota > Metazoa > Chordata > Mammalia > Rodentia > Sciuridae > Glaucomys > Glaucomys volans. Next base: position 394,312 of record JAJEJO010003465.1, on the reverse strand, counting down.
CCAGACAGACTGGCTTCTCCGCACAGCAAATTGGGTTACAGAGCTCTCCTCCAGCTGGCCCCCTTGTCTAGTCCCACCCGCCCCAGCAAAGAGGATGCTAATCAACTGTGAGGCCAAGTCTGCAGGTTTCCAGCATCCATGGAGACACACACAGACCAGGCCCTGTCCCACTAATATGATATCCTATAAGCCAGTAGATTTGTCCTTTGCCAGCTACCCAATGGCCTCAGAGTCCTGGAATCCAGGATCCCGAGCTAAACAGGAAAGCTTAAAGGAAGGAACCTGAGGCCCTACACTTCCACCCTGTCCTTAGTCACCCCCATAGATAAGGCAGAGAGTTAGTGCTGCCCGCCCCCTCCCACTGCAAGCAGGGCTTGTAATTTCTTTCTTCTCCAGCACTTCACAGGTAATCCAGAGTATCATGTTAATTGGAAGAGAAACACTGAGGAAAGGGGAGACTGTGACTTGATCATAATGTATTAGACCCTATGTCCCCTCTTTCTGGGCCAGCCCAGGATCTAACCCAGGGCTGCCACCTCCTTCCTACTCCCACTGTCTCTAATGAGGAGGGCTTGACTGCTCTGCCACTCCCCCTGGTGGGTATTGCCATGTAACGGTTGCTGAGCTTTCTCCCCTGGAAAGAGCAAAAACCATTTACAAAACATTTCAGAGACATTATCTTTCTTGTTCCTCACAACAACTGTTAAGTAGGCTAAGCAAGGGTTGTGGTTCCCATTTTAGAGATCAGGAAACAAGTTTAGAAAAGTGAGGAGAGAACTCAGAGCTGGTTTGAAGCAAAGCTGGTCCTGAAGCCCAGTTCTTCCTCCAACCTACCGCTGCATTGGAGGGTCCTTAGCTACCTTTAATGAACTGTGTGCTTGACTTACCCTGCAAAGGTGAAGATTGTGTGTACTTCCTACCATACTGTGACCCCTACCCTCACACCTTATCCACACTCAGCCAAGGACAGGGCCACACTTTGACTTACAGCGTAGGGAAGCATCCCAGAACAAGTTACCCACATGTCTATCTGACCATAAATTCATCCAGCACATACTCATGAGCACCTACCACAATCCAGACATTAGAGACCAAAAGCAAATTAGACCAAGTCCCTGCATCAGGGAGCCCACAGGCTCATTAGGAAAATAAATAATGATGGCACAGTGTGAACAGTGCAAGGACAGAGGTGCCACAGAGGCTAGGAAGCACCCAGGACAGGTCCCTGGCCCAGAGGAGAGGTGACACCTGAAGCAAGCAGAAGAACCAGTAGGAATTCCCAAGTCAAAGATGGACAGTGAGCAGGTAGAGAACATTCCAGGCCAAAGGAACAGTAAAGAAAAGCAAAAATCATAAGATGCTTTGAGGAAACTTTTCAGTCTTTATTTAGCCTGGAGCATGAGGGCTCAGAGGGGCATGGCATGTGTCTGTGTGATGGCAGGGACAGACTTTGAGGCTCCCTGTATGCCCAGCTGTCCAGGTCAAGACTCTGTCAGAGTGAGCTCTCTGCAAGGTGGTGGCTGCAGTCCCACAGCTAGCCTGGTTTATAGTCAAATGTTCTTATACCAGTCGGGGAGCTAAGCAGGGACAGGGCCTCTGGGGAGTGAGCAGCTGGCAATGCTGAAAGTGTTTGCCAGGAGAATTCAGCTGAGAACACTTCCCATTCCCAAGAGGTCAAAGGGCCCTGTTGTTCCTCCCTGGTGGAGGTCCTGAGATCACTCTGTCATTCATAATTCACTCAACAAACACCGACTGGGCTCCTGCCTGGGCCAGGCTCTGAGCTAAGCTTCTGGGGAGCAGAAATTACAAGATGTGGACCCTGCTCCTGAGGAATGCATGGACCTGGGGAGAGGTGGACAAATGGGGAATTTGCTATAGTACCATAGTGGGTGGGCACAGAAGGGGAGCAGCAAATCTTCTATGGGAGCCAATGAGAAGGGGAATTTGAGCTCGGTTTTAGAGGAGGGGTCAGGGAGTGCTGTGCAAGAAGGGCATCCTAGGAAGCAGGGAGAGCATGAAAGCATGAAGTCACAAAGGGTCACTGAGGGGCAGGGAAAAGTGGTTGTGTGTTGGGGTGTGTGGTGGGTGATCAGACCAAAAGAGACTGTTGTTGAACAGGGATGCTTCCTGAGATCAGGTTTGGATTTTATAAAGGCAGAGAGAGTGACTGACACTGAAGGCTCGAGCAGAATGATTCTGCAGAGAGACACTAAGGAGACAGAACTGGCAGAGCCAGGGGAATCGACCAACAATGGGAGGAGATGCTCCTCCGTATCTTGCTGCTTGTAATTGCCATGCTCTGCTCGCTGAGCCTCTTCTACAGAACAGATGTGAAGTTTCGGTAAACCAAGGTAAGTGAAAGTCCCTGGTACAGACCCCCACCCCAATAAAAGTGGAGTCAACACCTATAAGGATCTACAGTCACTGACTCTACCCAGGACTCAATGAGTGAGCAAGTGGATGAGAAATGAATGAGAAGTGGATGGGAAAATGAGTGACCTGTGAGCCCAGCAGGCAGCATCAGAGCCACAGAGTCTGTATGCCCTCCAGATGTTCAGGGAGATGCTGTCCAGAAGGCAGCTTAATGGTGTATGTTTCTTAGAGGGACCCTAAAGGAAAGGGTAAATAGGGGATGCTTGAGGCTTAGGGTCCAGTTGACCGCCCTTGGAAGTTCCGGCTCATTCTTTTGGGTCTCCACTATCTCTAAGGATCTCCCACCTCTGGAATACAGATTTGGACCTGGCTGTCCCATTCTCAATGTGCAAACCTCAGTAAGTCAGAAGACAAAGTGTGAAATAATGCAACAAACTTCAGGGAGTGACTGACATTTCTTGGTCACCTTCCTGGCACAGACACTGTGCTAGGAACGTTATGTCTATTATTTCATCAAATATAGCAAATCTGAAACAAATCTTATTTTGATTAGGAAACCAAGGCATAGAGTATGTAATCCAATAATATCTGGACCAAGAATATTAATTTATCTATAATTGAAGCAATATTATAAAGTTAGAAAAACAAAAGAAAACTATAATTTCATCATCCTAACACAGCAAATATTATTTTGCATATCTCTTGCATGCTTGGAACATACTTGGGATTTTATTATCCATACAATTTGGTCTTACTTTTTTTCTTATTTAACATGATATCACGAGCATTTTTCCAGATTACAATGTTGCTCTCTGAAATATTATTTTTCATGGCCACAGACGAAGTCAAGGGTAAACACCAGACTTTACTTAACCATTTTCCATGGTTAGATGCTTAAATTACTTCCAGTCTTTTGATATTATAAATAATCAATCTTTTCTTCTATTTAGAATTGTCTTCTTTTGGCAAGATTAAGGCAGGCTCTCAGATACGGAAACATGAGGGCACAGGGTATGAATATTCTCAAGGCTTTTGATACCTGCTGCCAAATACCTTTTGAAATCACAGGGCCTTTCTACTTTGCTCCCCAGATCTGGATGTCTGCTCTACCTCTTGTGCCCTCTCCTTTCGTTCCTGTGGGCAGCAGCACAACACCCTCCTGTCCCTGTCTCCTCATCTTTGAGATGGAAATAATGTCCCTTCCCTGCCAAAGTCATGGGCTGGAGATAGTGATTCTGAGACCGTGAGACAACACAGCACATTGGTTATAAAGCATGACCTTGGTGGCAGACTACCTGGGTTAGAAGGCCAGATCTGGCACACAGAAGCTGTGTGACCTTGGGCAGTTTATTTAACTTCTCTGTACCTCAGTTTCCTCATATGAAAAGCAAAGAGTGATGAAAGTAATTGTAACACTTCAGGTTGCAGATAAGGCTTGAGGAAGTTATTTTATGCAAAAAAAAAAAAAACCATACCAAATAGCTTTGATTGTTGTAGTGGTGATGACTGATGTGGGAGGCAGCTCCATCAGAAAATGCTTCAGCATTTCTTCCCATAGGGGCTACTGCAGGGGAAGGGGTGCTAACCAGGTGCCTGACAGGCTTTTGTGGAAACAGCTGATCTAGCTGTAATGGTGTGACCATTAGACCCTCCCTGCAGCCTCTGAGGTTGGGGGCTGGATCTCTCTTGCCTGCCCCTCCCTCCGGCTGCTGTGGCCTGATCTTATCCCTCTTTCATCAGACTGCCTAACTGACCGGAAAATGCAAACGCATCCCTAAACGCAAGCAACTGCCCCCAGCACTCTCCCCCCTTCCGGGAAGCCAGGTCCCAGCACCAGCCTGATGAGCAGCACTTAATTCTTTATTGAAAACCATTAACTGGAGTTCAGTTCTCTGAGCCCCAGTTTCAAATTACCCACAGGAAACAGCAGACCAGGAGAGTGGCTTTCAAGGGCAGAGCCATCTCCTCTAACAGACTGGCTCCAGGACCCTGGCTGTGGAGACTTTTTATTTTGAAAGGCAATAACAACAACAAGTACAACAACAGCAGCAGGGTCATCTCCCCAACTCCTGCCGTGCATAATAGCTGACAAAGCTCCTTCCTCTTCCTCTCTTATTAACCACAGCCCAGTGCAGTAGGCTCCACAGAAGTATCACCCTGTGACTAATGGAAATCTGATGGCCTCAAGGTCAGGGATTGAAGTGGGCTCCAGATCTCCTAGCAGTGAACCCACAATCCCCTGTTGCAGCACCTCATAGACCACCCACGGAGGGGTCTGACCTGTGGGAAGCATGGCAGGCGAGGCAGGTGGAAAAGATGGGACCCATACCCTTGAGAAGCTACCAGTCCTGATGGGAGGAGGACAGTGAAACAGAGCCTTAGGCTAGGGCTCAGATACCCTAATTCTGTCCTGGGTCTGCCTCAAACTTCCCAGCACATGTGGGTATTAATTATCATGCAGGGGACATGTGGAGAGGACTAAAGCCAGAGGAAACTGAACAGAAGTGAAGGAACTGAAAAAAAAAATGTATCCTCATTCATCTTTCTCAAGATTTCTAGCCAACGAAAATGAAATTTCACTTATCCATTTTGAAGCCTCAGGTCACCCATGTGCCAGGCATTGAGCGAAGTATTTTACAAACAGTATTCACTAAGTCTTCCAAATAGCCATTTGAGGTAGGTACTATTTTCATCACCACTAATTAGAGGACAGTGAGGCTCAGGGAGTTTAGATAACTCACACTTGATTATAAACAGGGCCAGGATTTGAACCCAGATCAGCTGACACCATGATTCCCAGTGCTCTTTGTATTGCAAGTACTTAGAAACAAATATACAGTGACTCAAGATGAGCACAGAGAGAATAAAAGGCTGTGCAAGGTCTCCTGGAAGTCTTCCAGACAGGGTAGCACCTGAGTTGAAAGATGGGTTAGGCCTGGCCAAATGAAAAAGGCAGAGGAAAATGTTCCACACAGGGGCAATAGCACAGGCCAGGGCCAGGAAGTATCAAAGGACATGCACGTTAAGGCAAGTCAGAAACGGCTGAGACCTCTGAATTAAGCACAAAGGGATGCTTCCCTCCGGGAATGTGCAGTCCAGGAGATGGAAATAAGTCAAATAATTTGGCATTTGAGGGGAACTGGGTGAGAATTTTTATCCAAGAACAAAGAGAGTGCAGCTTGTGTGTCCTACCTCTTCCTCACAGTGACTCCAAGAAGCAGTTAAACCCAGGAGACCCTGCGTTGGGAGAGGCCGAGCTCCGGCCTCCGAGACCAGGATCCTGCTTCACAGAGCTCATGCTGCTTAATGTCTCTCTCCCTTTAAAAATATTTTCAGTTGTAGGTGGACACATACCTTTATTTATTTATTTTTATGTGGTGCTGAGGATCGAACCCAGTGCCTCACACGTGCTAAGCAAGTGCTCCACCAGGGAGCTACAACCCCAGCCCATTACTGTCTCTCTTAATTGGAATTTTCCCTTCTCTATAAAGGGGTCAGTAACATCCACTTCCCAGCACTGTAAATTACTCTCCCTTATAGTAGTTTGAAAACAATACAGTGAGTTTTACTATAGTTTACTTCCTTTTACAAATGTGGATGTCGAGGTTCAGATACATCTGTAACTTTCCTATGATTATACTCAACACATGCTTGATCTTAAATTTTATCTCAGATCTGGTGGATTTCTCTGCTTCTCTGTTGCTTCCACCCTCCAATCTTAGTGTAGCCCTCTGGAGCCCAATATAATAAGCCTGCTCCTCAGTCCACAATGCCCCTTTGAATGGATAAAGATAACAGCTGTGTCCCCAGATCTCCTTCCAGCCAAACACTCCCAGATTTTCACCCGATAGGATTTCCCAACCTTCGATAGGGCTTAGATGCTCTTGAAGAAGAAACAAGAAAGAACAAACAGTATGACGTACTCCCTGATACCAGACCAGAGCTGAAACGTCCCCAGCTGCAGGGCACAGCACCAGCAGCTGCTACTGCCCTGAAGAGTCAGCTGTCACAGCCCAATTGCCTTCTCCAGTCACACACTGTCACAGCCACGCTAGACACCAGCTTTGAAACCCAAGGGACCAGTCTCTACTCAAACCTTGTCTCCTTCCTGCCCCAGATGGCCCTTATTTGAGCTGGATCCATTTTCTTGACCACCTTGTTGAATGTCGTGCACACTCATCCTGGAAAATGCTGACCTCTGCTCCAAGCCGCCTTGTCGGCAGTTTCCCAGACATAGCTCAACTGTTTATTTATTTATTTTTGTGTTAGCACAGAGGAGAAAATCACATCGGCCTAAAATGAATACTAATGAAATGCCTTCGTTAGCTTCCTTTGTGATAAGAATGAAAAATCGGATTTCCACAGAATTGAAGCCATATATTTCTTTTCCCCAACCCCCTTTTTTTTTTCTGCCCTTTCCTCTGATAGGAAGATTAGGGACAGCCAAGAAGAAAAGTAAAGTCATTTCATAAAAAATATCTGCATTTTTAAGGGCGCCTTTGTTGCACAAGGACGTGGTGGTGCAATTTCTCCAAACCCACTTTTCTCAGCCTGTAAAGCAAATGTACCTATTTGTCCTCTGCTGCAACAATGCCAGCTGCATTCAATCAACTGAGAAGCTGCAAGCCATAAACCTTCTTCCCCAGCTAAGGGGGGGTGGTGGGGGAGGAAGCAAGCAAGAAAGGAGGCATGCCATAAAAATTCATCAGAATAATGTAGGGATGAGACGCGCTCCGATCGCCGGCAAGCAATCAACCAATCACTCATCCCGTGGCATTTACAGCACGTCTCATTCCCCTGTTCCTTAAGGACAATTGATTTTTCCTGATTCCATTAGCATAACGGCGTGGAAAATGTCTGCAGTGCAATATTTCTGGAAAGTTCCAACAAGTAGGCTGGGCACTGGAGTGTGACCATCTCCATAAAGCTTCCTCAGGCTCTGCGGCAGACACCACCACAGCCGCTGCAAAGAGCCCAGAGAGAATGGCGCAGTCTCCAAAACTTGGGGACCAAGGGCACCTCGGGGTATCAAAGCAGGTAATTGGCACCATTATGAAACCTCTGATCTGCTTATCCCCAAACACAGAAACACTTCTTCCCACAAGTTCGGGTACCATGGGGTAGTAAGGAGCAAGCAAAACACACCCAGCCCAGAAGGGACCATGTCGCTGATGTGAGTCCTTTTGCATCCTTCTGAAGCTCCTGGATTTTAGAGTTGAGAAAAGAATATTTAATGTGATTACTCCTTCATGTGTGAACAAGGAGGTTGAAGGGATGGGAGCCCAGAAGCCATTATTCTGCTCCTTTGTCAGCCGGGGCTCCACTGAATTCTCTACCCAAACAACAAAGGGGGAAGGAATGTGAGGCATTTGGAGCCACAAGGACTTGGGTTCAAATCCTGAGTCTTTCTCTTATTATTATATGTGGACATGGGCCTCAGTTAAGTAACCTCTCTGATCCTTGGTTTCTCTTTATGAATACTGGACACTTACTTTCCAGGTTGTTGGGAAAAATAAATGAGAAAAGTGAGAAGAACCTAACATGGTGCTGTATACTGATTGTTCAACAAATTGAATTCTCCTCCTTCCTTCTTCCTCTGCATTTCATTTTCCTCCTGTCCACTAGCAACACAACTCCCTCACAATGTCAGCTTCAGCTGGTCAAGATAGTGAAACTTGGCTGTGCCAAAAGAAAACATGTAAAACCCAGAATATTTCCATCTGCTCTTGCAAGCAAGATTAAAATTAAAACCTGACTATGTCTTTTAGGATGTGCTTGGGGAGACTCCTTCTTTTTATTCAGTCTCCTGAGTCATTCCCTGTCTCTTCTCTCACCCCCACCCATTCTCACATTGCACCAGAAGGATCTTTCCAAAACGCACACCTGACCTTGTCATGTCCTTGCTTAAAACCCTCAGTGGCTCCTCATTGCCATCTGCTCTCTTCAAGATTCTCACAGGCTAGGCCTCCTCCAGGAAACCCTTCACCCTCACTCTCCTTTGTGATTCCACTGCCCCTGAGCACATCTTGCACTCTGGTCCATATCTTCTGCATCCTAGAGTATGGGCTCCATAAGGGAAGTTTTCCAGTTCTATTTTCCCAGGACCTTTCATAGTACCTGACACTTAGCAGATGTCCAGTTGACATTTTTTAAGAAAACCAACTTACAAAGCAGTGCTGATCTCATCAGCTAAAACACTAGGCTTACCTCAGTGTTTATCAAAGGTTGTGTGGGTGCTGGCCGTGGTCCTGAATCTTAAAAGACTGCAGAGAGAAGAAATCTTTATTGTGCTGAAAACAGTCTCATTCATTCAGATAACCTGTAAGTAACCAGATTTTGCAGAGCAGAGAAGGGCAGGGATTCTGGGGGCTTTGGTTCCAGTTCAGGCTCTGCTGTGAATACTCTTTTCAAGACACAACATCTTTCTAGATTTCCTTTGTGAAATAGGAACAAAATCTGACCCTCATATGTCACAAGATTGTTCTAAGGATTACAAAAGATGATGTCTGTAGATCTCTTTGTAACCTCTCTCAAAGCACCTGCCATGAAAGACCTCAAAGGTTACTTCTAGCTCCTTCAGTGCTCACTGATCAAGAGATATATACATTGTCCACTTCTACTTCCTCACCCCACTTGCTCCTCAGTCCACTCCCACGTGGCTTCTGGACTCACCCCTCTGAAAAAACAACTCTCCATAATGATCTCATGCTGTTAAGCCCATTTTTCAAACCTCATTATACTTGCTCCCTAGGACTATGTTTCTTGCTTTCAAGCACTTATCTCAGGATGTAATTACATAATCCTTTGTGTGACTGTTTTATTAATACCTGCTCTACAACTTAACTGCAAACTCCATGAAGTTAGGAACTATGTCTGGTTTTGCTTACCAATATACTCCCAGGTCCTGGTACAGTGATCACAGGAAGCAGCCTCCCTCATGTCTTGGCTAAAAGGCAGGCTATGTGCCCAGCGCAGACTTGGTCATGTCCAGTACTGGCTGAGACACCAATGGAAGACCTGGGACCTCTGTAATTTCCAGGGCAAACTTTCACCAATGCCAGTGCTTCTATCTGATGGGCTTGGAGCTCTGGGAAGGCCTTCCCTCTTTAGAAATATGGAGGGTATGATGAGGACTGGCATAGTGCCCAGCAGCATTAGCACAGAATCATAGAGAGGTGACCATTGTTGGATGAGATCTGGGGAACCACTGAACTCGGTTGTCTTGTTGTGTAAAGAACAAAAATCAAGGCTAGAGAAGAAATGTAACATAATATCCTATAGCAAATTAACATTACCCATGATCCAAAGAGAGCAAAAATTAGGAAGTGTGATCTCTCAGATCTCCAAGACTTCCTGATCTGGGGCTCTATGATTCCTGAACTACTCTTTGTCATAGTATATGTCTCTCTTGGTTTTCATTATCTCTTCCCACATCTGCCTGTCCCTGGAGGGCAAGAATGGTCTCTCATTAATCTTTATATTCCCAGGGCCTAACATGGTACATGGCAGGGCTCAATCAACATTTCTTGACCAGACACTGGATGCTGAAGAAATTTGAAAAGTGACTGGGAACCAGCTCATAACTCCATATAGCCTCAGAACTCTATTCATCCTCAAGGCCAAGGATGAGGAGTCATTAGTATCTGACCTGGACATCCCCAAATCCAGCATTGGACTCCATAGAGGAGTCCCTGGAACATATCTGCTACTGAATTCCAGCTGAATTTCCAGCCCATTCATTCACAAAGGCCAGAGCCATTCCATATCCCTCTGAGCATGAAAGAACATCAGAGTTGATGATAAACCCTCACAGGGAACACAAACACAGAATATTATCTGCATTTGAAGTACAATGAAGCAGGTTTCTGTCACTCATTTCATAATGATGCAGAGATAGGAGTTTTAGTCTGAATTAGTCAGAATTCTGCAGAGTAGCAGAACCATTAGAAGGTAGTAAGAGAAATGCAGATGGAGATAGATAATAAAGAGTGAAGGGCTAAGAATGTCTCATGTGATTGTGGAAGCCAAAAATTCCCATGATACGCTGTCTGGAATTTGGAAAACCAGGAAAGCCAGTGCTGTAATTCAGAGTTTGAAGAACTGAGAGCAGAACACTATGCTGTCCACAGGCAGGAGAAAATGGATGTCTCATTCAAAAAGAGTGAATTTGCCCTTCCTTCTCCTTTTTGTTTATACATGCCCTCAACAGATCAGACCTTCTTTATTCAGTCTACTGGTTAAAATGCTAATCTCACAGACATACCTGGTTTTACAGGCCATAAGAGTATCTCTTAATTCATTCAAGTTTACACATAAAATTAACAATCACACAGGGACTTTGCATTCAAGTCCCAAGTAAGAATCTCAGCTCTTCTACTTACTGTGGAGGATTTATATGGATTGGAGTCTGCAGTGTGGATGTATATGAATATAAATGACATTCATTCTGCCTTCAAAGAGCTTACAATCTAGTAATGGAAAAAAATGTCTATAAGAATTCTAACATCAGTAAGAATTATTAAAAGCCCCCCAAAAATGGTAGGAGAAGGTGCACAGCCAACTGGGATAAAAGCATTATAGAGCCAGGCGCCGTGGCGCATGCCTGTACTTGGGAGGCTGAGGCAGGAGGATCGTGAGTTCAAAGCCAGCCTCAGCAACTTAGTGAGGCCCTAAGCAACTCAGTGAGACCCTGTCTCTAAATAAAATACAAAATAGGACTGGGGATGTGGCTCAGTGGCCGAGTGCCCCTGAGTTTAATTCCCAGTTCAAAAAAAAAAAAAAAAAAAGGACAACCACAATAATGGGATCCTAATTGGAATGGGTTGACTCTAAGTATGTATAATATGTCACAATACGGTCTACTGTCATGTATATTTACAAATTTAAAAATGGTAAAAAAAAAATAACAATAATAATGGAAGAGCATTCCTGGTGGAGAAAGGATGAAGGCAAGGAGCATGTTCCTGGAATGGGAAATTAGTCTGTTTCAACTGGAGGCTTAGGGGATGCATGGGATAAATGGGACCTGAGGTTATGAGAGTGAGTGGGGCTAAAGTAAAAATAGACTTGAATGCCAATAAAATGCTCAGAGAGGGTATATAATTAGTCCAAGGACACAAAATCAGTGGGAGAATCTAGGATGGGACTCTAGGACTCTTTCTCCTCATCTTCAACATGAGTAATGGCACAGTAATCCACAGGTGCAGAGGGCTGTCCCATTATAAGAGCACATGAAAAGGGAAAAAAAAGAACTAGTGTGACTAAAGGTGAGGGACTCAAAGACTGACTGACAAATTTAAAAAGTGAATTACAAGATAAAAGCAAGGAAATTCATTCTGCCCCACCTCTCTGCAAGTGGCATGTTCTACTGCCCATCAAAGCCATTCTTAGAGTAACTCACTTCTATGAATGGATATCAACCTTCGTCATGGGCACATCAGGTTAATACATATAAGATCAATTAGGTATCCCCATGGAAATTTTTTTTCTTCAGAAATAATTACCTTTCCTAAGACTTTACATGGGAATTGCAAAAGTAAAGTTTAGGACAGCTCACAAATTCTAAATGATCACGAACTGAATATTAGTGGTGAGAGGCTATGATTGGAACCCGGTTGGTTGATTGAATATTCAAAAACTTCAGAATGTTCTATCAGAATGTCTTAGCATACCCCAGGTTTTAATAAATCTGAGTCTGGGTTCTGCCAAACCCATGTCCAGGGATCCACTCAGACACTGTGTAACCCTGAGACCTTCACTCCACCTTTCTGGACCCATCTCATAGCCCGAGAATAAAATAAAGCAAATAATGGACTCAGGGTCCATCAAGGATCTCATAGTCTAAAGGGGAAAAAGAGAAAAACAAAACAAGTGAAAGAGGATTCCATCACTCTGCGGGGAAGGGTCCAGGCCAGGGGTTGATAGTTATTGGGGGCTGATGAGCATGAGGCCACTTTTCCTCCTGCCTCCATGATAGGCACTAAGCTCAGCCTTTTATATGTTATTCTTATTCTTGTGAGATAGGTTATTGTGTTTTCATTTTACACAAGAGACAAAGCTAAGAGAGGTTAATAACTTGCCTCAAGTCACATGGCAAAGGAAGAGCAGATACAGATTCAAAGCAGCCCTTTCTAAGGGTAGCCTGTACCACACCATGGAAATCTAATCTGCACAGCCACCTTGGAATTCTGGGGTAGCAGAAGTCTTCCCACAGTGGGACTTTCTACAATGGGGTTTGAAGAACCTTGAGAGAAATGGTGAAGGAAACTTTGGGATTGATGCTCATGTAGAGGAGGAAATGAAGACTCTCCGCCCAAGATGGAGGACAAAGGCAGACGGTGTCTGAGCTACAAGAGAGTTGAAATACCAGGGTCCTGATGGGGAAACTAAAGAAGCCCAGGGTTCCCAAGATTGGAAGGGAAACCTCTGCTCAGAAATTCAAAAGCAGTGAGGGTGTGTAGTAGTGCTGGTCCCAAAGCTCTCAGCTACTCCTGCATGGTCGGTGAGATCCCAGTTGTGGCTAAGAATGGGAGTGTAGCCTGAACATTCCCAGCTGTGGACCAGGAAGAGCTGGGGGAAGCAGCTGATGGCAGAAGCTGAGACTCATCCTCTTAAAAAGGCACACACCTGGTCAAGGAAGAACAGTACCCAGCTCTTCCAAACACTACCAAACCCTGATTGGACTTCATTGGCTCTGAAATGCTTTTGATGACCTAGGTTTGATCAAGTCCTCTGTCTGGCTTTCAGTTGTGACATCTTCTTTACCACATAGTTTACTGATGGTTTACAGGTTTTTCTCCTTGTCCAGAGTGAGAAATTCCCTGGGGCACAGACCTACATCTGAGGCATCTCTGAGTCCCCAGGGTCTGGCACAGAGTTCTGTTTTAGTGTAAGCTCAGGGACTATTTGCTGAACTGGATAACAAGGTTGTAAGCATCCAAAGGAGAGCTGAAGGGGCTTGGAAGAGCAGGAGTTGTGTGTGCGTGTGTATGTGTGGTGTGTGTGTGTGTGTGTGTTTCATCAGCAATAACTGGTGTTTGTTAATGAAGTCCAACTAATTAAAACCATCCTCAAGTTGGTGAATATCTTTGGAGACTTCCATAAACATTCAGACACCCTCCTCTTTGCCTGAGACAGGTTGGAAAGGTTCAGTGGGCAGATACTTCCTCATGGCCCTCAGAGGGATCTTCCTAAGTCCACATCATGGCCGCACTTTGATTGGAATTGTAAGGTGGCAAACCCTCAGCCTCAGCCTTTCTGTTCTCACCCTTTGCCAAGCACAGTTTGCTTACATCTCTGGGCCTTTGCAGATATTGTTTCCTCTGCCAGAAATTCCCTCCCCATCTCCCCATCCTCACCATACCTGCCTAATCGGTCCAAACATAGGATCTAATGCACATTAGAAACTGGCTTAGTTTTGGTTTCCACAGAAGCAGATTCTAAAACAAAGATTCAGGTGCAGACAGTGATTTGGAAAAAGATTCTAGTTAACACGGAAGTCTTGGGAAAGTAAGACAGGGAGGGGAAGACACCAACAAACTTGCATATTTTAAGCAAGTTACTTCTGTCAGTAACTAGAACCTAATTCTGAAAGCCAGTGTAGAATTCTGCCTCAGAGTTATCCTACTCAAGGGGAGAGGGGGCAAGGGCATCTTTCCTCTGGCTGAGAGCTGCTCTGGGAAAGGGGGTGGGGTGTTAACACCCTATGCCTTTGGCCTGCCCCTCATGCTCAGAAATGGAAAATGCAGGTGCATGCTGGTGGGCATCGGGAGTATAAGTTTCAAACACATATTTTTGCTGAATGAATGACACACAAACAACTCTATGGTGATAATGATAATTATCAGTACTTATTTCCCACTACATATCAGGCGTAGTCTAAGTACTTTTTGTCTACTAATTTTTTCATCTTCTGAATAACCCTTCAAGTTAAGTTATTAGGATGCTCATTTTGCAGAGAAGAAAATAGAAGTACAGAGCACTAAATAACTTGCCCAAGGTCACATAGCTATTAACTGACAGCACTGTGAACCTTGTCAGGCAACCTTGGAAGGGCCACACTCTACCTGCACAACCCAGAGTCACTCCACCTTGGAGCTCTGGGGTACTGTTCCGTGGGCATGTAGTTGGGCAAGTCACAATTTTCTAAGCCTTAGTTTCCTGCTATGTAAAATCACTTGACTCCTGCACATACAGCACAGCTGACATATATGAGGACTGGGCCAGACCTTGATCTCCATCTGGATAAGGAACTCTAGGACCTCCCCCAGCTCTGACACTCTGCAATTGACTTCCTGAAGTGTCCTGGGACTACCTCACTCAGGTACAACCCACATGAGCCCCATTTGTCTGTTCCATGAAGCAGAAGGGTTGCCGGAGTCCAATAGGAAGAGAAGCTTGTCTTCCTATCTTCTGTCCCTTCCACCAAGCTCAAGATCCTATAGGAAGCCCCAACCCAGAGCCCTGGCTGGAAATTAGGTTCAAATCCCAGCTCTGCCACCACCAGCCATGCTGCTCTTGGCAAGCCATTTTACTCATTGGAGTCTCAGTTTCCTCATCTGTAAAATGGTGGTCACAACCCCTATTCCAAAGGATTTGGTGAGACTGTGGGAAAGACTCGGCACATAGTAGGTGCTCAAGGACGGGCAATTTCACACTTCTGTTATGAAAAAGAATACGGATCTATTTCTATTTGAGTTTTGAAAACAACCTAACATTCACTTTAATTCTAAGCCCCGGAGGCCTTTAGCAGGGCTGACAACTTCGTCTGGAGGATGGTAAATATTTGTCTATTTCAGAAGCAGCATTTATCTTCTAAGGCGCTCGTGCCAGTCCCTGTGCTGACAAGCAACTTGTTTATTTATTACCCTAACAACAAATAGATTGTCAGGCCCAGAGGCTCCACACACACTGACATAAAGATGGGCTGGCTTCAAATTCCCTCCTTTCCAGGTTCCAGTTAGCTCTGAGGGACCTGAGCAGCAGGAGGGAGGTGGACAAGCTGGGACCAGTGCTTTCCATGTCCTGCCGTGCTGTATTCCATTTGTTCTAGCTGACCCTCCCTTTCAAGCCCACACTGTGATCCTTGCCTTCGTACAGCCCTGGGCTAGAGGGAAGAGCCACATATGACATTGTCCTCAGAAGGTTTAGTCTAAGGAAGGGGAGATATAAGGACAAAAATAACAACAATGATGATGATAGTAATTACACTGTGCTAGCTACTTATACATATTATCTCCTTTAATCCTACTAGCCAGTAGATAATATTATTAACCCCATTTTACTGGTGATGAAACTGAGGCACAGAAAGATTAAGGGACTTGCCTAAGGGCACCTCTATAAAACTCATTGCAGTACTGAGCCAGCAAAGACTGAAAGTTCTGTAATAATTACACAATACTTATTTTTTTGGTGATAGTCACATGTCTTACTAGGGTTTCTTCCGATGTGCCAGGCATAGTCCTGCCCAGGGCCTTTGTATTTGCAGTTCACCTTCCCCTATATCCAGCTCTCTCACCACCTTGAACTCTTCATTCAAATGTCACCTTTCCAGAGAGATCTTCCCAATTTATAATTGCAGCTCCACCTGGCCCTCTCCCTGCTTTGCTTATTTAGCCTCCATAGCACAAATCACCATCTGTCATGCTACTTATTTGGCTTTGGGTTATTGGTCCCCTCCCTCCACTAGAATGCACCTCCATGGGGTTGGGTTTTTGCCACCTTGTTCTCTGCTACATTCACAGCATGAAGAGATGAACCTGGCACATGGAAGGTGCTAGGCTTGTTAAATGGAGGAATGACACCTTATATTTAACAAGAGCATCTCTGCAGCCCTCCCTGAACTGCTGGCCTCCCCTGGGATCTAGTCACTGGTCTCCTTCATGATGTCATCAGCTCCCATGGGTTATTACATACAAAGCACTTAAAACATGGCAGGCACTGTTTAGGTGTTGGTTATGATTGTTGTTGCTCAGACTGGTTTTGGCAGGCCAAGAACAGCCAGGAGAGAGTAATGACTCAGTATTGCCTTCTGGGAGTGTAGTGGCCTATAGGGGTGACCCTGGCAGTCACCCCTTTAGCTCCTCTAGCAGTCCTTTAGGACTCAGCCAGCCACCCTTCCATTCTTCAAGGTGCCTTCCTGACCCTGAACCTTCTGACCCCCACCTCTGTTGTCACCCTGTTCCATCATTGTCTCTACATGCCTGTCTTCCCATCTAGGCTGTGACCTCCAGAGGGGCAAGGGACATGCCCATGCAGTTTGGTACCTTGCCCGGTGCCAAGCATGCAGTGTATGCTCCAAAGCTGAGTGGAGTTACCACTTCTTACCCAACCTATAGCCTGAGGTCTAAAGCCTCTAGGGCCTGCCTCTGAGACAGGTCAGGGACAGATCACACTTTACTGCCTTCTCGGACCTGAGCATCTTGTAGGGAACATTTCTGTTACTTCCCAGGAAGCAAGGCCTCCAAAACCACTAGGACTGTTTTTTAACTGAAAGTCAAGATCTGGGAGGAACCCAGGGCATTTTCCAGGTAGAAAAAGAAAGGGACAATAAATGGGATGGATTCAAACTAAAAATCTTTTTTTTTCAGCAAAGAATACAATCAATAATGTGAAGAGAGAGCCTACAGAGTGGGAGAAAATATTTAGCACATGCACCTCAGATAGAGCACTAATCTCCAGAATTTATAAAGAACTCAAAAAACTTAACACCAAGATTACAAATAACCCAGTCAATAAATGGGTTAAGGAACTGAGCAGACACTTCACAGAAGATATACTATCGATCAACAAATACATGAAAAAATGTTCACCATCTCTAGTAACTAGAGAAATGCAAATCAAAACCACCCTAAGATTTCATCTCACTTCAATTAGAATGGCTATTATCAAGAACACAAGCAATACTAGGTGTTGGCACGGATGTGGGGGAAAAGGCACACTTTTAAACATTGCTGGTGGAGTTGCAAATTGGTGTAGCCACTTTGGAAAGCAGTATGGCGGTTTCTCAGAAAACTTGGAATGGAACTACCATTTGACCCAGCTATCCCACTCCTTGGTTTATACTCAAAGGACTTAAAATCAGCATACTACAATGACACAGCCACATCAATGTTTATGGCAGCTCAATTCACAATAGCTAGATTGTGGAACCAAACTTGATATCCTTCAACAGATGAATGGATAAAGAAACTGTGGTGTATATATACACAATGGAATATTATTCAGCCATAAAGAAGAATAAAATTATGGCATTTGCAGGTAAGTGGATGGAGTCAGAGATCAACTTTGTGATAAAAAAAAATCAAAGGCAGAATATTTTCTCTGATAAGTGGATGCTGATACATAATGGGGGGAGGGGGTAAGGGAAGAATGGAGGAATGTTGGAATATGTAGAAAGAAATGAGGGGAGGGGAGGGAGGTGGAAGGAAGGAAAGATGATGGAATGGGACAAACATCATTACACTATGTACATGTATGCTTACACATACATGTACATGGTGTGACTCTACACTGTGTACAACCAGAGAAATTCAAAGTTATACCCTATTTGTGTGCAATGAATCAAAATAAAATAAAATAAAATTTTGAAAAAATGCATTCTGCTGTCAAGTATAACTAAATAGAACAAATAATTTTTTAAAAAAGAGGAAAAGGAAAGGGACAGACCCATTTCCTATGAAAGGCTTTTTTTGGATAAAATTAGAAATTTACCAACAGATTTGACAAAGACACTGACAAATCAGGAGATCCTTGTTGTGCTCACTATTGACCCTGAACTTATTAAACCAAGTGAGGGCCAAGGATCTCAAGGAAGAGGACAAGATGGCTATCTGCCCACCAATATAAAAATATTTCAGGATTTTGACTGCCAGCAAGGATCTGTTGGTGCAAACCAACTATTAGTCCTGGATATAGGAATGAAGGAGCCCCAGGCCCTTGTCCTCTAAGAGTTCACTGCCCTGTGGGGAACTGAGGGGCCAGGCAGAGAGGCAAGCAAGGAATGACTACCCAAAGAGGTAAGTGCTGTAAAAGAACTGCACAAAAGCATTCTGGGAGACAAGTCAAGAGGAGTGCACGGGCTTGGCTGAGTCTGAGGCTGTGGAGGAAGGATGTGCTTTGGTTATGTCTTGGTGGTCTGACAAAGTAGATGAGGAGGAATCAGCATTGCAAGCAGTGAGAGCAGCAAGGGCAAAGGCTGGGAACTGGAAGAACATGGGGCATGGTGAGGGAATGTGGGAAAGGGTAGAGGAGGGGCAGCAGGGCTCACACTATGAAGGTTGAGAATCATATGCCCAACCAAGAGGTATGGAGTTTTATTCAGTTGGCAGAGAAAATCCAAAAGGGTTTTTCAATAGATGGACAGGGCCGGATTTGGCTATAAACTGACTCTGGCTTCAGTGTGCCAGATGGGAGGCAGGGAGGCCAGCAGAGACTGCTGCAGAGTCCCAGTTGGTGAGAATGCAGGTTGAACCAGGACGGAGAGTGGCTGATGAGACAGAGTAGGACAACTGGGGGTGTGAGTGGGCAGCACCTCTTGGAAGAACATCAGTCACATTAGGCCAGACTCAGCCAACAGGAACAGCTCAGCTCCCAGGTTGAGGGAGATGCAGAGGCATCTGAGAGCCAAGGGAATCTTGGTAGATGAGGATTTTGGTCCTCTTGTATTCAGCCATGCCTGGGGGCAACTAACAGGGAGTGATTGCTAGCTGGGTCCCCACAGCGCAGCCATGTGCCAGGCTATCTGTTGGAGAGGCCCTTTGCAATTCCCAGACCTTGAAAAAGAAAGGGGGAAGTAGCTCCAACTCCCTGACAGAGGAGTTGCCATTTGCCTTTCAATAAGTGGCTCCACAGGTCAGCCTCTCTCAGGGACCCTGGGTTGTCATTCAGCCCACCAGAGAAGAGCTGCAAAGCATGCAGTCTATTTGAGGCCCCAGTTTGAGGCTGAGCCATGGAAAGAACTATGAACCAGGAGTCCTGTCTCTGCCACCAATTGCCTATGTGATCTTGGGAAAGCCAGTCCCTGTCCCATGGCCTCAGTTTCCTCATCTTTAAGAACCTCACCTGAGGATGACACTTCTGCTCCCTACCCATCTTCTGCTCTGTGATAAGAAACCAATACCAGACCCCTCAGCTGGCACAAAAACAAGAATCCCTATTTATTAAGCACCTACTGTGTGCCAAACTTGGTGAAGGACACCCTATAAACACACACACACACACACACACACACACACACAATACAGAACTATTATAACCATTTCAGAAAGAAAAAAGACTCAAAGAGTTTCAGTCTTGTTAAAGATCACACAGAGTGTAAAGGACAGAGTGGGTTCATTGGAGGCTAACAAGTGCAGAATTTCCACAAACCCATGCAGGTTCCCAGGTCCAGGAATGTGGATGGGACTCAGAGGGATTCAGAATTCCTCATCACATTCAGCAAGCTGTAGGGTTTTCCACTCCCCCAGGGCTTGTCTCCCTCTCTGAAATGTAAACAAACCACCCAAAACACTACACTAAACATCTTCCCTCTTATCCTTTAAAATAAGACTTTATACTTCCCAGTAGAAAATGAAAATATGATTATGGTGCCATCTCTTTATCATCCTTAGAGTTTAGTAGTTGAGTGTCATTCAAATCTGTCAACCTACTATCTGTGTGACCTCAGAGAGGTTGCTTCACCTCTCTGAGATTTGATCTCTTTGGACATAAAGGACAACAACATTCATACCCTCCTTGCTGGTTTGTAGTTAACCCGCATGGAGCATTTAGCTCCGAAACCCGGCCATTGTACTGCTCAGTCATAACAATGTCCATAGACAGATTCTGGAGTCAGAATGGCTATCCTTCAGTTCTGGCTCCACCACTGTGTGATCTTGGGCAATTTATTTAATTTCTCTGTGTCTCCATTTTCTCATCTGTAAAATGGTATCTTCACAGAACCTATCCCATAATGATTCTGAAGATTAAATAGGTTGATAAGTGGAAAATTCCAAGCAGATGACAAACACTCAGTAGGTGTTGCTTATTGTAGGTCAACCTCACCATCTCCTGTAAGATACACTCAAAAAACCCTCTACAGACACACTGACCCTTGCAAGTTACACAACCCCTGAGGATCAATTACTTAACCTCAGTGTCTTTATCTGTGAAGGGGGGATTCATAGTGTATTTAGGAGAGCAATAAGTAGGCAGTTAACCTAGGACTTGAAATTAGGTCTGATTGACTATAGAGCCAAACTCCTTAACCAACTACATATCCTAGGTAGATGATGCCCTCCAGAGACCATCTCAGACCATCGGCTCCATCCCTGGACCCCCAGCCAATAAGGGAGGACAGTTGAACCAGGGCTCACAAGAGGCAATGATTCAAGTTTTAGTGTAAGATTTTGGGTCTGGTGGTTCAGCCCATCTTTCCAGGCTTAGTCCCATCCTCAGCTCCCAAGCAGCTGCTGCCAGATCTATCATTGGTGTAGCATGAAAAGCACTGAAAAGGAAATGAAGGAAAACAGCTCCCAGCACAGAGGAGGGAGCTCACCACCCTTTCCCCTCTACCCCGTGCTGGGATTATTCCCAGGAGTAAGCTGGAGATCGAACCCTGGTTTCTCCTCCAAGGTCACCTTCACAACAATTCCACCAGGGCTCCGGCTGGCAGCACCCGCCAACGCCAGGCCGTGATGGATTACTGCTCGCGCTGGCTACTGTTCACTGCACAATCCAATCTAGGAGACACACATATTTCTCAATTCAGGGACTTCTTTTATTTTATGAAAAATCAGCCAGCTGCTCAGGCGTGAGTGGCTGAGCTTGGCAAGCACTGTGAATTTTGTGAGCCTTCTCCGGCCCTGTCGCCTTCCCAAACCTCCCTTCCCTCTACCCTAGTCCCATGCTGAGCCTTGTAGAATGAAGAAGCCTAGGCTTAGGAGGCAATTAGTCCTGGGGTAGCCCCAGGTACAGTTTGCATCGCCTTGCCCTCCAAGGACCCATGCCCTGAAGGTTTGGTTCCCAGCGTGGTACAGTGTGGCAATAGAAAAGTTAAAGAGGTGGGAACTGGGGGAAGGTTTCAGGTGATGTCAGTGATGCCCTTGAAGAGGATTGTGGGACCCTGGTCTCTTCCTCTCTTTCCTTTATGTTGTAGCTATGAAGTGAACAGCTTTGCTCCACCACACACTCCAACCATGAGTGTCACTGCCCTCATAACCAGAGGCCAATAAGCACAGGGTCTGCCTGACCACCTCCAAAACTGTAAGCCAGAATAAACCTTTCCTTTTTGTTAGTTGATCTTAGTTGTATTTGTTACAGTAACAGAAAGCTGACTAACAGAACCCCCAATTCTGTCACCTATTTTCTGAAGATTTTTGCACAAGTCTTTTAATTTCCCTGGCCGTCAGTTTCCTCTTGCATAAAGTGAGGACAATACTGTCTATACTCCAGCATTATTTTAAAAATATAAGCAAGACATGGGTATGGAGTTCCTGGTGCAGCAAATAGTCACCTAAAACCACTCTTCATAGGAATGTATTCAATTTCATCTTATCCATCCCCATTCTTAATTCCTCTTCATTCTCTATCTTCCTCTCCCTTTCTCCCTTCTCTCTTTTTGGCTTCACTGTAAGTCATGTTAGTCTGAAAACTTCTAGAGAATTATCCGGAATTGCTCTATTCTAGAAGTCAGAGCCGCCACCATCATAGGCCTCTTGAACTAAGCTTGTTCTTTATTTTCTGCCTTTATCTGAACAACCACGACCTTTCTTGTGTTGTTGTCAGGACATAATCCTTATGATTCAGATCACAGGATTCTGAGACTGTGCCACTGATTTTTGGAAAGGCTGATTCCACCCTTAAGAACTCTTATTGCTAAACCTTTAAATTATGGCAAATCATCATTCCCTGTTCTTCACCTGCTCTTTACACTTAGTGCTTCTAATTTGAATGGGATACCTCCACCAGCTCAAAGAGAAAAGAAAGTATTCTCTTGTGGAAAATGACCAGGAGATTATCTTTATGAAGGTGGATAAAATCAAAATAGCAGTCCAATCTGGTCTATGAGCCCTAGTTCCCAATCATTTCATGGATCATTTGAGTCATCTTGATAATGAATTTTTTAATGGGAAGAAAATCAGGGAGATGGGTTCGATACAAAAATCAAAGATGAATTAGTGCTGTAAGAGCAGATGAAAATTAAGCTTTATAAGATATCTCTAGGTTCCCTTTGCTGATGAGGGTTAAAATATATTGGTCCTTGAAATAGGGGAGAACAGCCATACCCTGGGTACTGCACCAAGAGCCAGAAAACAGCCAGAAGTTCTGGGTGCCTGAATGGCCTGTTGCCACATCAACACCAAAACACAGTTTCTTTCCAAACATCCTTAATTTCTCTACCTTCCCCACTCAGACATGCAGCCATTCCCTGAGCCTCTCAAGTACCTACTAGATGCATCCACTCTCCAGTCCTACTGCCTCTCTTATTCCAGTTCCCATAATCTCTTCCCTGGTCTTTCACCTCTCCAACCCCCAAATCATCTCTGCATAGCATTGGAATGCTGGTTCCAAAATGCCAAAGTGACTATGTCCCTCTTCTCCTTGAAGTCCTTCATGGCCTGCCACTGTTCTCAAGCCAAGCTGACTTCTGAGACCAGCAGACTTTTCCTTAAAGGGGTAGGCAGTGAATATTTTAGGCTATGTGGGCAATGGACTCTACCCAAACCACTAATTGCCATTATAGCAAAAGCAGATACAGACATCAAGAAAACAAGTGGGGGTACTTGTGTTGTAGTTCAGTGGTAGAGCGCTTGCCTAGCATGGGTGAGGCACTGGGTTTGATCCACATAAAAACAAAATAAACAAAATAAAGGTATCATGTCCATCTACAACTAAAAATATTTTTAAAAAAAAAAACTTAAAAAAAAAAGAAAACAAATGGGTGTAGCTATTTTTCAATAAAATTCAACTTACAAAAATAGTGAGCTAGATTTGGCCAGCAAGTCATCATTTGCCAACTTTTGTAACTTAAATCAACCCACCAAGTCCTGAGTGACTTGGCCCCACTGCACATCAGGCAGTGCTTTATGCCTTACAATCCAGCCACACAGTATGACTCAGTTCTTCCAAACAGACTGTGTTTTTTCAGCCCCCATCAAACTTCTGATCATGCTGTTCCTTATATTCATGATTTCACCTCACTAGTTCTTACTCATCTTAGAACACTCAGCTCTGTGTTTGAAAGGAAATTTGGCAATGTCTATCAAAATTTGGAATATATACCTTCTGTTTGATTCAGCAGTTCAACTTCTAGGAATTTGTCCCACCAATAAATTCACCTGCAAGTTTTCAAAAAAGTACCTGTATTTGTTGCAGCATTGTCTAAAGTGTTAAGAAAAACAATTGCAAACAGCCTAATGTTCATCAAGAAGAGATTAAATTATGGGACACAAATATAATATTAAGAATACTATATATTAAATATAATATGGCTATTAAAAATAATGGAGTGAGGGCTGAGGGTATTCAGTGGTAAAATAACTGCCTAGTATGTGTGAAGCCCTGGGTTCAATCACCCAGCACCACACACACACACACAAAAAGAGAATAAAAAAGTAATGGAATATATCTAACTGTTCTGATTGTAAATTATTTCCAAGATTATTAAGAAAACAAGCCACATAAGATTGGGCATGACGAAATCTCATTTGTATAAAAAAATGGCTCATACATAAATGCTTGATGTGCATAGAACATCTGGAAAGATAAATAGGAAATATAAGAACAGTTACCTGTGGGGAATAGAACCACAACTGAAGCACAGGATCAGGGATGCCACATAAGATTGTCAAGCTTGTACACTGCAACACACCCAGAGCCACACACATAAGCCACATTGTCAGTGCTGTCCCCTGTGGATCACAGCAGCAACTCTGGTTTTGGAGAAGGGAAACTTTTCATTGCCTACTTATTTGAATTTTCATAATACCAAAGCCTGAAGCTTGAGAGTCAGCCCTAGATTTGAAGACTGCACTAAGGCTATTTGTCTGCCTGCCAGGTTGTGAATCTTTCAGGGCAAAAAGTCTGCCTTACTCACAGCACAGTGTGAATCATGCTATCAGGGAAAAGTGTAAAAGATACCAAGAGAGAGCACAGATTAGCCTGAGTTGGAGCTGGATCTTAGCAGACACTAAAGCAGGGAAGGGCACTTGAGCCAAAGGGAACAGAAAACATAAGGACATGGATGTCATAGACATGGACACTCAGGGGATGTTCAGAACAATAGAAAGAAGAAGACTGAGTAAATGCAGGTAGGTATTAGACTTAACAGTCACTGGAACCTACCATGTGCCAGAGAGCATGTGAGACAATTCACATTTTCCAAATAAGTCAAGAGATGTCAAGACCAGCCATTCAGAGAGACAAGTAACAGCATTCTGTGATTCCACTGCTCTCAGGCAGGGAAAGAAGATGAGAACAAGCTCAGACTCCCTTAATATAAGGCAAACTGTCATTGGAATTCTGGGGTCAGAGGTAAGACACTCCTAAAAGGGCTGTAAGAGAAGGCTTCATGAAGAAGCTGGTATATGACATGGTGCATGAAGGATGAGGACAAGTTCACCAGGTGAAGTAGAACAGAGTGGAGCAGGAGGAGGCGCCGTCTTGAGCAAAGGAGGGGAAATAAGACAGCCCAGAATGTTCAGAAAGCTGAAACACAGAACAACACGATGGGAAGGCTGTAGATGATGCGGGTAAGTTTGGTTGGCTAGATGGGGAGGGCTTTGAACATGAGGCCAAGGAAGCTGGCCTGTTTCCACACCATTGGTAGAGTCTGGGTTTCCAGCTGACATTCTCGGAAGCCGAGGGTCATTATCCAGGACATTAAGTGGCTAATGGGCCCATCTCAGTGCCCTGTGCAGCCTGGAGCACAAATGTTTTCCAAATGCTGTTTTTATCTCTTGGCAACTGTGAGGCCCAGCCCTCCCAGCTACAAGCCCTGTACTTGTTGTGCTTCACTCTCCTCTCTGCCGCCTAGGGCCTAAAACCCTGAGAACCCTCATCATCATCATCACCCTATCCCAGCCCCAGCTCAGTCCTTCCCTGAAAACAAAGCCAGGCCCACACCTGCTCTCTCTGACCTCATTTCTTCCCTGCTAATTGATCAGAGTGCAGTAATTGCAGGCTGCAGGAGGACTGGTCCCCGATGGGCCCAAGACTCAGGAGAGAGCCTCAATTATTAATCCTGCACCAGCTGCTGGAGCCAACAGGCCTCCTGGGTGCCCAGAGGGGCAGTCTGGTCCTACGTGGGGTGATGTCAGGGTTGAGAATGTAACTGAATAAGACCCAGCAACTCCTAGGCCACATCTGGAGTCATGGGGACAGCAGAATCTGGTACCTGCCATGACTAGAGGGAAGACCTGCTGGCCACCCTTAGCAATGCTGAGGAAGGCCCTGAAGGCACCCTTCCCCTGCCTTTTGCCCCCCTATGATAGATACCCTCTTCCTGCTGCCTCACCTTTCCAAACATGTCCCCTGGACAGAACCAGAGGGAGAAGAGTAAAGAGTTTTCCAACACTCCTCAATGGTTCTAAGCCTAGCACCTCCCAAGTTTCCTCTCCATGGTTCAATTATTTTTCCCATGGTTCATATCCAGGTCTTCCCAGGAAACTAGGGGTGGAGACACAAATACAGTTCTACTTCTGCCAGCCCCTGCTGTATTCAACCTCAGGCGAAGCTAACACGAGCCTCACCTCCCCCAGGAAGATTTCCCTGACTACTTCTGTCCTCCCTGACTCACTTCTCTGCTGAGTTTCTTTTATGCTGAGCCACTCCATGGAGTGCACAGAACTGTAGGCTGGTTGTCAACACTCAATCATGGCTGTGAGCAGCTGCCATATTCATATAAGTTTGTCAAGGGCAGGGTTCTGTGTTCTCTTTGATTATCAAAAGGAAAAGGCATGGGCCTGGGAGCCACAAGAACAGGTTTTAAGCCTAGCCTCTGCCACTGGCAAGCTGTGAGAGAAGACAGGCTTAATCCCTAAGAAGAGCTTCAGGTTTTCAACCTGCAAAGTGTGGAAGATAACAATCCCAGCCTCTATAGTGCACATTGTAAAGGGCCAGTGAGGCTGTGCTGCCTCTAATTCTTAACCAGGAAGCTCACCTTCCCCACTGGTCCACTCCTCCACCCACCCCAAACACTGTGTGCTCACAGAATAACCTTTCCCTTATAAATTAAAAAATAATAGGGCTGGAGTGTAGCTCAGTGGAAGAGTACTTGTCTAGCTATATGCAAGACCCTAGGTTGCATGTCCAGCACCACAAAAATAATAATAATAATAGATCCATCCATACATACATACATGTGTGTATTGATATATAAAACAATGTATTTATCAATGATTTATTGCACCCTCCAGAATGACAATAGGGTCACCAGACTCATCTTAAGGACATTTTTTTTCAAATTTATTAGTAAATTTATTATCAATAACAGCAGCAACCTGACACAATTTTTGGACAAAATAAATATATAGGAACTATGTTAAGGACTTTTTTAACCAGGGTGGGTTCCATGTTCAACAAAGAGATTCGTAATACTTCTTAAAATGAATGCCTGGTTGGGCATGGTGGCCCACACCTATACTCACAGCTACTCAGATGGCTGAGGCAGTAGTAGATCACAAGTCTGAGGCAACCTCAGCAACTTAGTGAGATCCTGTGTCAAAATAAAACAAAATAAAAAGGGGTTGAGTGCTTGCCTAGCATGTGTGAGGTCCTGGGTTCAATCCCCAGCACCATGAGAACAACAGCAACAGTAAAAATGAAAGCCCCTGGTAGAGAGGCTGGCATCTTCAACACCTTTTAGAACTTACTGGGCTTTCAGGAAGGAGCCACAGGATGTGAGGCTGCCCCAAAGCAGTCCAGGTCCTGGAACCAACCATCGGACATTATTTCAAATCCTACCTCTTCTTTGAAGCTGTCAGCTTTCCTCCAAGCTTAAGGTTCTTCATGTGGGTATAGTCCTCCCTCACATGGTTGTTACAAAGAATGGCAACACTCTCTGAGATATGCCTGACTCATAGTGGGTACTCAATAAACTGTAGCTATGCCTTTGTTTGCTTTTTATTTTTGTATTTGTTTTTCTTTTGTTTCGGTCAGCTTTCTTGAGGATAATTTATATACCACAACATTCACCAGTTTTAGCAGTCTAAGTCAGTGAGTTTTGCAAATGTATGTATTTGTGTAATCACCATGGTGATCATGAAATAGAACATTTCCATCACCCTAAAGGCTTTCCTCTTACCCTCTAACAATGCCCTCCCCATACTCATGGGCCCTAGCAACCACTGATCTCACTTCTGTCCTTACAGTTTCCCTTTTCTAGAATTTCATATGAATGGAATAACCCATTCTGGAATCTTTGGTGTCTTTCTCTTCCACTTGGTGTAATATTCTTGAGCTTTGTCCAGGCAACTGGACAAATCCTTTCCATGGTTGAGAAGTGTTTCATCATACAGGCATACCAAAATTCATGTTCCTTTCATCAGTTTAAGTTGTTTCTATATGTTAGCTATTATGAATAGTGCTGCTATAAACATTAGATACAAAAGCTATGTCTATAATTTATTATGGAATTCCAGAAAATCAGAGCTGGACAGATTCTTGGAGATCATCAAATCTGTCATCTTCATCCTGAAGATAAAGGAAATGAACTCAGATGGGAAAGCTCATGTTGGCTCCTTGCTCCTCAAAGTACAATCTATGAACCCGCTATAGAAATGGCACCTAGAAGAAATCCCAGGCCCCTCTCCATTTTTAGTGAATCCCCAAGATTCCCAGGTGCTTCCTGGGTACATTTGAGTTTAAGAAGCACAAGTCCAGCAGGAAAGAGATGAATTAGGGACTAATTACTAAACCACCTGACTTCCAGGTTAGAGAGTCAGGCCAGAGCTGCTCTCCCCACAGCACAATGACTGGCAGTGGGGCTAGTGGGCCATTAGGGCCCACAGTTTCAGGTTCAGGAAAGCCCCTCCAATCTGAGAGGGGTCTGGCTGGTTTCACTAAGAGCAGAGTGCAGCCGCCTCCATGGCCTCTGGGGACATAGGGCTCTCAGTGTCTGGGTCAGCTTGGATCCCAGAGGTTCTTAATTGAAAATCATAATTATTTATTTAGATGACAATGCTGTTAGCATGCAGAATTAATGACAGACATGTGGTTTAGATTGAGAGAGAAAGAAAGGAAGAGCAACAAATTCCTGGATGGGGCTTTCAGAGCCCAGAAGTGCTCAATAAACTTATCTCCCACAGAAACTCCTTTGCCAAATTTTATCTATTTAATGGATACACATGAGCATAAGCACATTTTCCCTTAAAGCTTAAATAACAGCTATGAATTGTTTTCCATCTTAACAAATGATGAACTAGTCCATTGCTACTCTTATTTTTTTAGCAAATATTATTTAATATACAGGTTTTTCTTTCATATACATTTCTAATGAACAACAGTAAAACAAACAAATAACAAATAAACCAAAAAACACCCTATAAATAAAATTTACAAAGCCTAGGAAATGTTGAAAGGGAAATATCTTTGTGTCAGGCCATACAGTAAGTTTTTAACCAGCAATACATTTTTTTTGAGGAAATATAAAATTTTGCATGATGTAGATCTCAGAATTAAAGAAAAGTTCTCAAGTCCAACAGAATGACTTAGCAAATACAGGAAAAGACGGAAAGATCTTCCTTAAAGAAAAAGCTACTAAATACCATAATCAAAGAAACCACAAACTTATTAATGGATAATAATTTTAGAATGATGAGTTTTTGAAAGAAAATAACATTTCTCATCATATAATTTTATTCTTACTGTGGGATTGGTTGTTGCAGTGTTTTTCCCAACTTGGAAACACACAACAAACATGCTTCACCCTAAGATGGGCCACCCAACCAGTAAACTCAGTGCCTAAGAGACAGTATCACTTTAAGGTATCCCAGATATTCAAACATTCACTGAATGTCTACAATATTTTGCTGATACCAGGAGTTAAGAAGGCATGAATGAGTGTCTGCTCTCTGGAAGATTATTGGCTCATGGGGGAGGGGGACAAGATAAAGCTTAGACACAAATAACTATACAAGGCAGCTGGCCACAAACAGCAAGTGGCACCAAGTGTCAGTGCTTCTGCAGCTCAGAGAACAGACTCCCTGTGGCTGCACTGACTTAGGCCTTAAAAGAAAGAAAAGGGAGAATGCACCAGAAAAGGAGAACAGCTTGAGCAGAAGTGTGGAGGTGGGAAATATACATGCTGTGAGCAGTTCTTGTTTGGTTCGAGCAGGAGAGGACAATGGCATGAGAGAGACGAATCCAGAGACTGAGTTGGGGGCCAGTACCCAAGAAGGCTAAGAAGGTTGGATTTTTCCTTTAAAACCACAGGGGTCATTGAAGGGCTTAGGCAGGACCCAATGTGGTCATACTTGTAACTTAATCTTAAGGAAATTATAGAACCATAACATATTAAACATAGGAAGAAGCAATCTGTGCACTGAGTGTTGCCCATGCATCATGATAGGCCTGGGAATCTGCTTTCATTTAAGAAGGCTGATTTTAGCCTTATTTGAGAGAATTGGTTTTAACCTCCACATTTTTCACAAGGGGAAACTGAAGCTTGAATGACAAATGAATTTTCAAAAGGTCATACAACCAGTAAGAAGTGGCAGGGCCAAAATGGCTGACTCCAAAAACCATTCCAGGGCTTCCCCCTCACCAGACTGGTTGAGAGTGTATTTTATTCTTAAAATGCTTATATTATCTAGACTTCGTGCCCAGTAGACATGTCTAATGGAATTATCTTACCCATAGCTTCCCCAGTAGGAAATGTTCTGGTACTTTCTGCTCACCCTTCTTCGCTAGCTGCCCTTCAACATTCCCTCCTACCTAAGTCACTCAACACAGCCAACTGAGGATGACTGGGATCAACTTTCTTCCCATTTCCATTTATAGAACATTAATGTCCCTCAGTATCTGCTGGATCCATGTGACAGGTGTCACTTGAGCAGATTAGGAGTAGAGAAAGGAGTCAGCCCATATCATCTTTTTTTTTTATTTACTTATTGATTCATTGAACACAACCTAATATCATCTTATGTCACAGAACACAAAGACGTCATTAAGGGTCAAATTCTGCAAAATTCTCCTTGATCTGCCCTACCCTCTAGATGCAGACCCATGGAACTCATTCTCACAACTAAGCTGGGGGTAAGGGGAAGACGTGATAATTCATGTTGATGCAGGTGGACCTGCTTTAAAGAAAGTGAAGACCCAAAATACAGAATCAGGAATCTAATGAAATAATATGCAACCCTTAGCACAGTAGGGTGACAGTAGTTAATAACAATGTATTATGTTTCAAAATAGCTAGAAGAGGGGATTTCAAATGTTCTCACCAAAGAAATGATAAATGTTTGAGGTGATGAATATGCTAATTATCCTAATTTGGTCATTGTATATATGTATCAAATATATACAATTATTATATATCAATTTAAAATAAAACAAATAAAATACAACTTTGACATAGCACTTACTGTGTTAGATACTGCTATAAATGTTTTGCATTTTGAACCACATAACAAACCTTTGTGGTAATTACTATTACTACTCTCACTTTACAGATGGGGATATTAAGACCCAGAGAGGTTGTGACTAGTCCCATCTTCAGAGCTGAGATGAAAACACAGACAGTCTGACTACAGAGCCCATGCTCCTAACCACAATGCTAACCCTTCTGTATTCCAAGTCCTGAGCTGGGAGCTGGGTAAAAAGATGAAATAGAGCCAGCATGTGGTGGAGGGTTGCTCAGAGTCTCGTGGGAGATGTAGTCAGTACACAGACAACAGCAACATGGTGTGTTCATGGCTGGGACAGAGAGAAGCCCAGGGCTCTGAGACTCCACAGAGGATTGCTCCCAAACCAGCCTTGGGATCAGGAAGGCATCCTGGAAGAGGAGCTGCCTCCGTTGCTCTTGAAGGATAATCATCCTCCAATAACTACTCCCCAAGAAGCAGGTATTAGTATTTCCTGTTCCTGGGGTAGCTCTGGTCCTAGCAATTCCTTCCCCTCCTAACTGTATCTGTATACTTCACACCCAGATCCTGCCCCTGTTAGAAGAAAATGTCAGCCATGCTGTACCTTCTGAATTTTGTGTATGTAGTTCCCACTGAAAGTTCCATCTTAATAGTTCCTAAACTTCTATGGCCACCCTGTGGAAAAAGTTCTTTACTGTAAACCTTCTAACAAAATATAATTTAAGTATGCCCAGAACCCCAAGTTAAAATGATTCTCCTCTCCTCTCTTCTTCAAAGTCTTTATGGGGAAGGGACCACACCTGGGGGACTGGATTAATCCAACTACTGGAGGGTTTTAGCAAAGGAAGGCATAGACAGAGAAGTGCACAATAACTCCCAAGCTCCTGCCAGCATTATGGGGAAGCCTGTCCTAGCTGAGATCACAAACAAAGGAGTGACTGGGCTGAGACAGCCTGAACAGCTGAAAGCATGCCTAAGGAGTGTGCCAGCTGTGCCAGTCTCCCATCTGGACTCCTTTGAACAAAGAAAAAGTACAGGTGGCTTAGTTTATTAGTTTACAGGGGCACCCCCTGCAGGTGAGATCTCCAACCCACCTCTGGGAGAGATTTTATTAGGCATTCTCAGGCATAAATGATGAGTGGGGGAGTAGGCCAGCATTGCCATCCCCTGCCCCTGCTGCAAAGCAAGGGCAAAGTCCAAGAGTCCTGACTTTAATCTGTCTTCTAAGTTGACCAGCATGTATACAGAACTCTGGGCACTAGGAAACTGGGAATTGACTAGAAAGGAAGAAGGGGAGGTTATTGGGATTCAGTTTCTGAACTCATCACTTCCTCTGAGTCTCAGTTTTCTCATCTGTGAGATGAAGCCAATCATTGGTGGTAGACTCAACCCCATCTTACAGAGCTGCTGATGGAATTGGAGGGTTTGCTGTGAGTCTTCTTTGCAACTGGGTTCAAAGTGCAAATGTGAGTTTATGATAATAATGCCAAGTTTGCCTTTTGTTCAATCACTGATCCCGAGCCAGTAATACAATAAACTTTTTGTTCATATCTATCATTTTATTATCATGATTATTTTTTTACTTTATACAACTTCTATAAATAGATAGGACAAGTATCATCCCACTCCCTAGATAAGAAAGGGCCTCAACTATAATAAAGTGACTCAACTATAATCTCGGACATTTTTCTACATCAAGCTCTATGTGAGAGGAATAGCAATTAACATATATGTGTGTGTGACTTCTTTATTATTTTAGAATTGACAAATCACTCTCCCCTTGGTGTTTCCCTTATTCATTCCCATAACCCTGAGAAAGGAAAAAGTACCTTCCCTTTTCTACAATAATACAACTGATGTTCCTAGAAGTAGGATCAGGAAGCTCAGTGCCACACGACCAGAAAAAGACAGCCAGAATTCAAACTCAGAACTTCAGATTCCAGATCCTATATCTGCTTTTCTCCAGTGTTCTGGCTTAAACCACTCCAAGGCAGAAATTCCTTCTAGTCAGTGATTTTACAAGTTGGGAAATGGATTTTAGTTTTTTGTTCCTGTTTTTGTTGACCTTAAATTCTAAATGAAGTCTTTTGAACTTAGAGTATGCTGTACTACAAATGAGTGCCTCCTTTGTAAGTGCTCTGGGCCCCACATAGACTCCATCATTACCTCTGTGACACCTGAGTGCTCCTTCTTACTTTCATGTCCCACCCTCTACAAGCCCAGGAGCCCTTTAAGGAAATAAATATTGTCTAACTTCCCTGTGTCCCAATGTGTACACACAAAAGTCTGCCATACATGGTTTTATAGTATTGGACAATTCCCTCACTTCTTTGGATTCAGTTTCCCTATCTGTAAAACTTAAGGTAATTGATCATCTGGAAGGTACTTCTGACATTAAAATTGCTTGATTTCATAAGAATGGTGTTTCCTCTACTTATCAAAATTTCACTCACGCTCCAATGCCAGGTCTCCTCCAACCTGTTCTCTGAAGACATCCCTCATACCCCACAGGCCTTTGGGACCACTTCCTCTCCTGAAATGCCAAAGCAGTCACTACCTGTGCCACTCACCAGCCCTTAGCTTACACCACCTCATTCCATTGCCTTCTTCCTTGTTTCCACACATTGGATTGTGCAGCTTTTCTGCACAACTGGAGTGTAGCTTGAGAGCAAGAGCCATGTAATACCCTTCTGCTTTTACTTCCCTATGTGTTAAGTGCAGCCCTGGGTTTATAGATAAGAACAAGGAGAACTGGAACCTACTCCTACCTGACTCTCTACAAGACCTTGGACAAACTACTAGACCTTTGAGCTTTATTATCCTCTTAAAATAGGACTAATATTAACTTCTTCAAAGGTTATTGTGGGAATAAAATTGGATATCAAGCAAAAATTGCTTCCTTAATTATAACAATCTTACAAAAGTAAAGGATTTTGTTAGTGTAATTTGTATTCTTGCATATTTGCTTTTGAAAGTATTTGACTATGGAGAAATAGAAAGAAAATGCACGTATTCATTTTTTCAAAAAATTTTCCAAGAACTAATATAAATTATAGGTGAAAAAGACATTGTCTCTACCTTCAAAGCCCTCACTACTACAGGAACACCCTGATGAAAAGAGCACTGGATTTAGAGTCAAACACTTGGGTTTAATTATTGGTTATGTCATTCACAAGATGTAGGATCATGGGTCAAGGCATTTTAATTTTCTGAAACCCAATTTCCTGACACTTACAATAGGGGGTTGGACCAGTCCATCTCCCTCAGCTCTGAGGGTCCAGGATTCCATAAACATAAGAAAATTCACGGCATCTTTTCAAACTCTAGTAGATCCGTGGGCGTAAGGAAAATACATGGTTAACTTCTGAGTGGCTGCTGTCAAGCAGAAGAAAGAGAAAAGTGCACTGTGCCTAGAGTGGAAGACTGTCCTCAAATAGCACATCTCCTAAGCACCACTGGGCCCTGGCCTTTCTGTCCTTTACAGAGGCCGTGAGGCAGAGGAGGTTTCAGCACCACGGATAGCTCCATGGTGCTGCCCCCATGGCCTGGAGCCTAAACAGGCCTTTTCACCACGAACCAGATGTTCCTGCTTTCTCAGCCAGCTTAAGGCTAAAACAAACCTTTTCAACCAGGGTTTATCAGAGTTTCTAAATTACATACTGGGAAGAAATTTAATTGGTTTAATTAAGAAAGTTTATTTCATGGTAATTCAGTTTTGTTATGCTGCGAGACTTAATGTGTCCTCTGGTGGGAGCGTCTGTTATAAATATTCATGGCCTCACTCAAATACCCTCTCCTGGCCCTAATCTCCCTCCCTTACCCCATAGAGTTAGAAAATGTATCTGAAGAATACTGAGAAAAGTGAGGCCTTCCTGAGCAAGGACACCAGGCCAGGACAAGGTCAACTGAATTTAGTGTTGAAATTACAGAAGTTTGGAGCTAAAAAAGACTTCAGAGATAAGTATGTTGTTCCTGTGTTTTACAGATAGGTAAACTGAGGCCTGGGTGGGGGGAGAGAAAGTCACACACAAAGTCAACATCGTAAGTGGGACCAGGGACCAAGTTTCCGAACTTCCAGTCCACTACATTTATCTCACCAATTCAAAATTCAAACCATTTCCAAGCTAACCCTAGAGAATGTCTGGTCAACTTTCTTATATACAGAAGAGGAAACTAAGGCAAAGACAGGAGATTTGCTTGCCCTAAGCCACATACAAACCCATCTACCTCCCTTCCTCTGTCAAATTCCCTAAATATCGAGAATCGTACAACTTCTGCCAGATTACCACCAGTGAAAAATAGCTCCATTTTACATTTCTACTCCTAAACTAGTCAGAGTGAGATAAAATTGAGATTTGACATTTCCCTTCCTTGAAGGAGTTTAGACTAGTTGTGCAAAGGAGACAACATGAAAATAAGAAACAAAATAGTAATAATGAGCACTCCTTATGCATTTCTTAAGATGCCATTTCTCCAATATGCTCCATTTCATTCTTCCATCCTTTTCTACATGGACACCCTTCCTTAATGCAGCTGCCTAGTCAACCCCTACTCATTCTTCAAAACACCAGAAAATCTTTCCAAGCCTTCCGCTGCCACACAAAACCATGACTAAGTCCCTCTCCTCTATGCCCTGTTGGGCTCTCCCATACTATCTCACAGTCTTTATCACACTGAATGGTTACTTTTTTAAAATTTGTCTATCTTCCCACCAGGGTAAGCTCCTTGGATTTGCTGGTGCCAAGAGCATTGTCTGGCAAAGGCCAGAAGTTCTGCAAATAGTAGCTAACAGGATGAGTGTGAAACTGATTTAATGTGGAGTTTCAGCTCACTGGGTTATAAACCTGGAATAGTTTTATTTTTCCAATAACTGCTACCAACTGTGCTCTGTTGAACCCTCCTTTTCCTGCTGGGTAGCAGGCTGCCTTAACAAACTCGGTCTGGGACCATAACTTTATAGTCACTTTCAGTTATTAGAACAGTCTCATTTGGGTTCCATAGGACTAAATCCGATATACATATATTTTTTATTCTTATTTGAAGCTCTTCCTACCCCACCTCTGTTATTCCCTGCCTCTGGCCTCCATCATCCCTAATCCAGTTCAAGCATCTTGACCTAGATGAAAGGGGAAGTGTCTGCTCCCTTTCACCTCCTCCTCCCTCTCTTGCTGCTCTGGTACTGGGATGGGGGTGGGGGCAGGAGGTAGCAGACTTCTAGTGTGACATCTCACAGTGAAACAATCCCCCCCACACACACTTGTGCTCTAGCCAATGGCCTGCTTTATTGTGTATGGTGTCCTCATAGGTGCAGGGGTGTCCTCCATAAGCTCTGCTGATAAGGACCCTCCCTGAGCAGTTTCCTATGCATCAGTGGTACCCACTGACCTCTGCCTCATAATTAGGTGACATACTTGGTCACAGTCTCACAAACCCAGTCCCCTGATGGCTATCACTGCATGAGGTCTCTAATCTCATCCATTCTGTAGACTCCCACTCAGAGACCTGTGAGCACATTTGAGACCTGACTAGGGTGGGAGATTGTCCCTGGCTCACTCCCCCTCCCTATGCTCTTCCCCTGCTAGGCTAGATCCAGGTCAGGTAGTTAATGAAGAAATATGTATCACTCTACCTTTCCTTGGTGCTCCCTACCTTGTCTCAGGGAGGGGAGATCCTTTATCTCACTTAGGAGAAAGGGATGGGAGATAACAGATTTTTCCCTTTCTATCCTCATCAGAGTGGGGCTGGTTTTTTTAAACCAAGAGCTTCTCAGTCAGTCCTGTGGGAAGATCACCACTCTGATTCCTGATCTATCTCTTTAAAACATGAAAACTTTGTGTCTTTTTCCTAAATTGTAAACTTGAGGTGTTATTTCCTGGAAAAAGAAAAAAAGCAAGAAAGAAAAGGATCTACTCTACATTTCATTCTATCTTCCCCCCATTACCTGGAATTAAGGTTAGCACATTAAAGGTTCAGAAAAGCACAATTCCTGGAGGCTAAATGGGAGCAACTCTTTAAGGGAACAGTCTGTGGCTGGATCTTAAAGACCAGACAGAATTAGAATTGCTGAAGAAAAAGAGGCAGTCTTGGCATGAGGAAAAGGAATAATTAGGACACTGTACAATAGCAGTCGATAAATAAAATGAATTGAACTGATCCACCTGCAGCTGGAAGTTCTCTCCATGGAAGGGGAAAAATATATATATATATGCATATATATATATATACACATATATATATTTGGAGGTACATATATAGATAGAGTTATATCTCCATCCTCAACAGGCTGAAATCAGATCACCAGTCCTCTGTTAATTAGGTTTCTTCTGTATGTTATTTGACCTCTCTGAGACTTTATTTCCTTATCTGGAAAAAAAAAGGATAATAAAAGCACTCAGAAGATTGCTATGAGGATTAACAAGGTGCATGGCCCATATAACTGATAAAATGCCACATATCCCCAGATAGACTTGTTTTCTTCTGGGGCACATAGCTCAACTCCATTTTCCAGTTTCCATGAGTAACCATGAGTCTGAATTCTGGCCAACAGAATGTGGGCCAGAGTAAGGTGTGCTGCTTCCAACCTCCCAGGTGATCATCCAGGTAAGGCTGCAAGGGAAAGATTTGGGAAACATAAAATTAGAAAAGAGCTACTCCCAAGAGAACCACCCGGCTGTGGTGGGTGAGGAATAACCTTTGTTGTTTCATCCACTGGGATTTGAAAGTTGTGTGCTCTACTTCAAATAATGACTTCACCTAATACCCATGTAGTAAGTGCTTGGTGAGTTTGGGTCATTATTATTAGTCATGTTTTAATATCATGCTTTAGTGCACAAGGACTTTCTATTTCTTCATGTAATTGATCCTCACAGTGACCTTATGAATGGAGAATGGAGAACAGAGATTACCACTCCTTTTTATAAATGAGGAATCTGAGATTAAAACACTCTAGCAAATAGAGGTAACTACTAATTGCCTACAAAAAGAAAGTCACCTGACCAAGACCAAAATTATTATACTTGACTCAAGCCCCCCTTACTTGACTGAACCCCCAACACTTGTTCTGCTGTGCCACATGACCAGCCCCAGTACCCTGGGATCTGTCCAGACCAAAGGACTGTAGTGCCAGGTGGGAACCCAAATATCTTAGTGACAGGACATAAGGAGTTAATAATTCCTGAAAAGGTTTGTGCATGAGCAGATAGACTAGATACCAGATACCAAGGCCAGGTGAGGTGGCATCACTGCTGCTTCAGAAGACCACATGCCACCATGGAAAGAATAAGGAGCTGTGTATTCTACTTTTGGTTTTGCCACCTTCTTACTGAATGACTGGACAAGTAAATGTGTCTCTTGGGATCTCAATTCTGAGTTAAAACAGGGCAACATCTGGACTGAGATGTTAGCCTTGCCTGAGAGGCCTGAGGATGTCTTGGTTGTAGAATGGGAGGAGAACCCCACCTCCAGGGGACTTCAGGATTTCCCCCAGAGGCCAGCTGAAAGTGGGCCAGCTCCATCCCCACTACACCCCACACAGCTCTTCATGCTCCAAACCCCAGTCAAAAGGCATCTGTCAGCAAAACAAGTGGTCTGCCATTCCAGCAGGGAGCAAGAGCTGGGAACAAATGGTGTTTTGTCTAAACAATTGTTTCCAACAGCAATTCCCTTTCCAGGATGGCTTTTTAAAAATTGTGCTTGTTCACTAATTAGATTGAGACACATAAATATTTCCAATGTACAGATAACAAATCCGTCATCTGAGGAAATGAGCTGCCCTCAAATTGCCAACCCTGGTGACTCACCACCTTACAGGGCTGAGGAGACCTGAGAACCAAAGACCAAAAATGAGATCCCAACAGGGGAGGCACTTGCAACAGGACACACACAAATCAGAGGCCAAACAAGATGAGAACATAGGTTCTCAACCCTGAGTGTAATGTCACTCATACAAATATCATCTTTATTATTAGTACTATCTCAATTATTTCAGAATCAAACAGATCTAGGCTTGAATCAGGATACTCCACTTGTTATGACCCTCTCTAAGTACCACTGTTTTCATCTGCAAAATGGGTAAATAATTTCCATCATCTCAGGATGAGCAAGTAGAAAAAAAATATGCAAAGTACCTGGCCCTTAGAAAGCAAACTCATCATTCATAATTAACATTTGAAAATAAGTACAAATTAAGAGCACAGTTCTAGAGCTGGATACCAGTGTTTGAACTCTACCATTTAGTAACCTTGTAGACTTAGGTAAGCCACATAACTCCCCAGAGCCTTGGTTTCTTCATTCTCCAAATAGGGATGATGATGGTGATGATGATGATGATGATGATGATAGTTGGTGATCCTAGGGTTATGTGACAATAGGAGCCATAGTAAGTACTATAAAGGTATTAGCAATCACTATTTCCAGTTTCATCTCACTCCTGTTTAGTTTTCAAAGAATTCTCACACCAACCTCTCATCGTAGCCTGGAAGCTGAGGGGGAGGAGGGTACCTTGCCCCCTTTGCAGAGAAGGTGAGGAGACTCACAGAGAAGTCTAGAGGCTTGCCATGGTCCCACAATCAGGAGATGGCAGACTAGGATTTGAATTTAAGTTCCAACTATGAGTTCTGAGCTTTTCCAGGCCTTGGCCAACAACTACCCTAAGCCCCTGGGGCAGGGTGAGGAGAAAGGTTATAAGGAGGTTATAAGGTTATAAGGTTATAACCTTATAACCTTTCCTACCTGGTTTCACCTTCCCTACCCCCATTCTGTGCTGGGCACCCCAGTCGCTAAACTAGACCTATGGGACACAGGAGCCAAGAAGATGAGTGAGAACAGGTCATGCTGCATGACTGGCTCCAAAAGTGGGCAAGGGAAGGAGAGGCGATAACTTTAACTGGATTGATTTCACCTGTAGGGCCATTAACTTAATGCCTCCCACTTGGTTAAGAGCCAAGCCAAGCCTGGCTGCAGCCTGCTGCCTCTGCTGCAGAGAAGAGGGTTAGAGGGAAGAGCGGTGTCACCAGGGAAGGGGAGGCCTAGGTCAGCACTAGGGAGAGACAAGAAAGGTGCCAAGGGTGCAAAGTTGAAGGAGCCGTTCCCCCTCAGGATTGTGTAAGTGCTTCCCACCTGCCTTTTCCAGGTCTTGACCCTGAAGAGAGAAAAGGCTGCAGCCTGGGGATCAGAACCCCGAGTACATATCTGCTGCTTGCCAGACAATCAGCTTAAACAACTGATTTTACCACCTCCCAGAAATGAGGGTGTGCCTTCCCACATTGAAGGATGATGTGTGGACTAGAGAAGAAGTGCTGAGCATTCACAGTGGGTAGCAGCTGTTAGTGACCACCTGCTCTGTGGACACCAACCTTTTCTCTAACCCCTCCAAACATCAAGGTAAGCAGGTTGCACCCCTCCTTTCCCATGCTCCTTCCATGGCCCAACTGGCACACTTACACTAAGTCCAGCCCCCGCACCCTCAAGGGCTGCTCTGCATGCATTACCTTCTCCCCAGGACACTAACACCCTCCCCTTCTCATCCCTGACTGTTCCAGTCCTCTGCCTCTCCTCTCTTACCTCCATGCACCTTCTTGCACTCCATCTTTAGCTACAAAGTGTACACATGGCCCTCTCTTATGCCTGCACCATTTTCTATGTGCTGGCCTCAGATCTCCAGCAGGAAGTGTGTTATGGATGTAACTGAGTCCACCCAAATTCACATGTGAAGCCCTCATCACAAATGTGACTAGATTTGGAGAAAGACATTTAAGGAGGTAATTAAGGTTAACTGAGGTCATTTAACCGCTAATAAAAATGATATCCCACTGGGCGTGGTGGAACACACCTGTAATTCCAACAACCCAGGAGGTTGAGGTAGGAGGATCACAAGTTCAAAGCCAGTCTCAGCAACTTTGTGAGGCCCTAAGCAACTTAGAAAGACCCTGTCTCAAAATTTAAAAAGGTTGGGGATGCAGCTCAGTGGTAGAGCACTTCTGGGTTCAATCCCATGTACCAAAACAACAACAACAACAACAACAAAACACCAGTATCCTTATAAAGAAGAGGAAAGAGATCCCAGGAGTGCACACCTAAGAACAACGGCCACATGAGGATGCAGTGGGAAGGCGGCCACCTGCAAGCCAGGAAGAGAGGCCTCACCAGAAACCAATCCTGACAGCACCTTGATGTCTGACTTGCAGCCTCCAGAATTGTGAGGAAATTAATTTCTGTAGTTTAAGCCACCCAAGTCTGTTGTATTCTGTTATGGCCCAAACAGACTAAAACAAAAAGGGCCTGTGTCACATCTCATTCGTGATCTTGGTGGTCACTTCCTTACTTCAGTTCTATTTCTACAGCTGAGGAAAGGAATTCTCTCTGCTGAGAGAGGCCCAGGAAAGAGTTCACAGAGAAGGCAATGCTCAAAACTGAGTAGTTGGACTGGGGATATAGCTCAGTTGGTAGAGTGCTTGCCTTGCAAGCATAAGGCCCTGGGTTCAATCCCTAGCACCACAAAAAAAAAAAAAAAAAAAAAACCTGAGTAGTTGCTGGCAGAAGGGGTGAATTCCAGCAGTGGAAGGGCACCCAGCAAAGCCATCAAGGCTTGAAACAGCCAGACCTGCACTGCCAGGTAAGCCTTGGTCTGAAGTCGTGATGTGTGCTGAGGCTGAAGAGCATGACCAGGTCAGGGGCAGAGGGTAAGGGGCTGTTGAGCCACACAAAGGGCTGCTTGCTTCCTGAGGAGGGCCAAATGAAGCCATTGAAAGTTCTGAACAAGAGAATAACATGGGTTGTGCTTTAGAAGGGCCACTCTGGCTGAATTGGAAAGGCAGTGAGGAAACTGATAGTGGATTCCCAGTATGGGACATTGTGGGAGGAAACACAGTGTGAGTGATATTAAGAGAAAGAATGGGCACAATGTGCTTGTCCAGATGGGTATGGAAATGTTAGAGATGCTCTATGTAGGCAGCTGCCAGGCAGTGCTAGACTGGGATAGAGAGGAGCCTATGGATGTGGAGGTACTTTATACATTCTAGAAGGGGCTGTTGTCCACCCAGCATCAACAAAATGCTAGGTACTTAATAGATGTTAAATAAATGTTAGTTCAATAAATAAATGTGAAGAAAAATGGTAAGATTATCACCTTGGTCACACCATTGGTCTAAAATGGAAATCTTGGCTCCCATCATAAAACTGGCAAACCCTTTGATTACTTTGTTACCCTCCCAACCAGCCTCACCCCAGCAGGACCAGAACCAGAATGCAGAGGGGACCCTGTGCTATGGGTGGGCTGCTTTTCCATTCAATACCTTATTTAACCCCTTCAGCAGACACCCTGGGTAGAGAGGATCAGCCCCACTGTAGAGAAACCAGGACTCAGAAAGGTTTAGCAACTGACCAGGCTCCAGGCAGGCTCCCTCACTCTGTCCCACAGCTTTTGTTTCCTTGAAGACAGAACTCTTCACCTTTGATATGGAGCAAGAACAAATTCCTGGAAGTCCTCTGCTGCACCATTTGCTGGAAAATATTTCCATAAAAAGATATCTTGTCATCTTTTCCTTTATTCTTCATATTTCAATGTCTTGAGCCACAGCTTTTAACTTAATCTGCTGGAAAATATAGCCTGACCATGTAACCTGTTACTCTGATCTGAGACACTGCTCTCAACCACAAATTATTTCCACTTCTCATTAAGAATATTCATTCATCACATCACATCCAGGGTCTACTTACGCCTCCCTGAAACATATAATTAGAATAAAATTAGAAACTCATAGTGCCAGAATTTTCCTTGATCTGCTCCCTTATTGTCAGATGGAGAAACTGAGGCCCAGAGAGGGGAAAGGACCAGCCCAGATTCATACAAGCACTCGGTGGTGGCAGAGCTGGGACTTGAACCCCAGTCTCCCAATTTTGCATTTGGTTCTCTTCCCACAGCCCTAGAATGTTATAAATGATATCAGAAACCACCTGCAGGTCACTGAGGTGGGCCAATTCACAGTTGAGATGGATGCTGTGTGGTGTGATTCCTGAGGGTCTGAGCTGCCCGCTGGATCCTCCCTCCACTCACTTGGTTCTGAAAGAGAAAGAGGTCTGTAACAGAACCACAGGCTGCCACCATGGTGAAAGGAGCCTGTGGAACAAGCAGACCCACATTGTGAACATCTCCCCTCGCCAGGCCCCATGCCTGACAAGGTGCATTCATTTCCTCATTAATCCCCATGTCAACACTATGAAGTAGAGATATTAGTTTATCCATTTTAAAGATGAGCAGATTAAGGCTCAGGAGGTTAAAGTAACTAGGCTAAAGTAACTTGCCAAGTTACCTTAGGCATGCACTCCCAGTCTGTTATTCCTGGCTCTCCCCCACACCCGGGCTGCCTGCCCTGGGCAGGACTTTTCCCTCTGTGGGTCTCTGCATTCCCATCTGGGAATGCAGCTCCAGCATTGGAGAAACCCCAGGAAAATAAAACAGGAAGAGGCACAACTGGAGGGATGCACAGAAGCACTGGGCCTCTCTGCAGACTGGGGCCCTTAACAGAAAAGTCTAGTCAGAGCAGAGATAAGTTTTGCACATATCCTTTGCCATTCCTGTCACACTCTGACTTAGGCCCTCATAGATTGCTCCTGGGCTCCTTGGAGTGTCCTCCCACCAAGGGTGGGGCCTCTGACAGGCTTTTACACCTCTGATGGGCTTCCCCTGACCTATACTTGACTCCCAGACTTCTGTGGCCCTCAATGCTGGCTCAACAAGAGTTGCATCTTCTCTTCCTGCCTGGGCAGCCAGGAAAGGGAAGAGACGGGGAGGGGCAGGAAAGCCAAGTCTGTCCCACATGTCCCTTGAGCAGGGCCAAGACACCTTCATGCTAGGTGCTACAATTTCATAGTCTTCTCCTTGCCAGGCCCTGTGCAGAGAC
The DNA here is from genome assembly GCA_020662805.1 of Glaucomys volans. Lineage (NCBI taxonomy): Eukaryota > Metazoa > Chordata > Mammalia > Rodentia > Sciuridae > Glaucomys > Glaucomys volans. Next base: position 350,478 of record JAJEJO010003465.1, on the reverse strand, counting down.
ACGAAACAAAGCTATGAACAAAAACAGGTAACCTAGTTGAACATCAGTTTCCTCATCCATAAAATGGGACTGCCCTCATTTAATTCACACACAACACTACAAGGTGAGTGTCATTTTTGACCCTATGAAAGTTCCACCCAGCTCACAGAAAGTGCTCAGTAAAAAAACTATTCTATTTCAGAAAAACATCTCGACCCACCAAGAGCCCTCAGCACAGTGAGGGAGCCATATGCACCCAAGTGGTAATTAGCTGCCATTCATTGAACAGCTCCTCTTCTCAGGAACTGAATCAATGATATTTTTAGTTTTCATAGAAGCCTTCAAGAAAAGTCCATGCATCATCCATTTGACACCCAAAGAAACTGAGGCCCTTAAAAAGGAGAAGCAACATGCTTCAGGCCACTCTAACCAGGATTCCAAGTGCCCCCTCTCCACTCACTGTTACAAAGCTGGTGGCACAAGTCCTAGCACATCTGTCACTCATCATAACTCTTCTGAAAGCCTGAGGTTACAGACTAGAGGAAACCAAGTCAGGAAGAAGGTCCAACCAGCCCACTAGGGACTGGCCCAGAACCCCTGGACAAAAGGGACCCAAGTTCAAGTGGGTAGCAAACTCAGAGAGTGCCCAGGAAACCTCCTAGACTTTCCAGAAGGAGCCACTGGGAAGAGCCAGGCTTCCTCCCCACAGAGCCTCTGGGAGGGGCTGGGAGGAGACCAGGGCCATAACCAGGTGGCGGAGGATTAGACCTTACCTGGTGACTGTGAAGATAGCAAGGACTGGAGGCCTTGTCAATAAGCATCCACAGGACACTGTCCCTGTCCTCAACCCTTTGAGATACAAGAAAAATGCTCAAAGCTCTTCCCTGCTGGAGCCTTTACTCTTCTCTAGGGAAGGGGCCCTAAACCTGCATCAAGGGGATAAATTCCTTCTATAACAACCCTGTGAGGCAGAAGTCATCACCAATCCACATTATTATTTGAGGACATGAGGCTCAGAGAGGAGAGGCAGTTTGCTCCAAGTCACACAGATAATAAAGCTAAGCCCTTCTAGTTCTTGTCCCTCCAAGTGATGTCACTTGGTTTCTCCTTGTCCAGTTTCTCTCATTTTTAGAAGAGAAAAGGAAGGAATAAGTGGGCCTTCACCAAGGCTTTCCTATGGACCAGCGCAGAGGATGTTCTTCTGAAGCTTTTTTAAAAGGACTCATCTCTAGGTCCTGCCCCCAAAGATACTGATTTATATGGTTTGGACAGGGCCCAAGAGTCTGTATTTTCAAATAAATGCTGAAATGGACTCTAGTTTGCAGCAGTGGGTAAAAGAATGAGAACCTCTTTGAAATATTCCTGGAACCCCAAGATCCCATAATGACTTCGTCTTCCATGCCTAAGAGAGTAAAGATTTATTTATTCTCTGGCTTACTAATTCTTAAAGACCTAACTTGTCATTCACCTCTTCCTTCTCACCCTCCCACACCCCTCAACCTGATAAAGTGAGTCAACTAATCACTGGCGTTTTCTGGCTATGTTGCTCCTTGATGAACAAATACCCTTCAGTGGCTTCTCATTGCTCAGAGTCAAGGTGAAGCTCATAAGCTCAGAACCTGAGTCCTCACCACTGGACCCCTGTTCCTCTATGCTGCTGCACCTCCTAGTTTCAAATTCACTTTCCTTCCCTTTTGGGAACGCATCTAAACCCAGATGCCCTCGAAGATGTCCATGTTTTAAGGTCTACACAATGAAATATGTGAGTAAGTGATGAACATCACTTTGAAGCTTTCCACATTCAAACTTCCCACATGACCCTACACATTTTTTTTCCTGCCAGCTGGGTGTCAATGCCCAAGGTGACCTTGGAAGCCTTGTGTATGATTTAGACCCTCTGTTATCCTGGGTTGCTGAATAACACAGGTGAGGTTATACCCTCCTCCCCCCTGCCACTCAGTGTACTTGATGAGAACAAGAAATTAGCATTAATTACACTAAGCCCTTGCCCTTTCAGAGTTATATCTCTTATAGCAGCTGGTGTTAAGCAGAAACCAAGGTCTTGGTCATTCCAGACTCCTTCAGGGAACTCAGAAGAGTTTTACTATGTCTCTTTGTTCCCTCAGCCACACCCTGCAGTCCAGCTCTATTCACCTTGTAAGTGCAGTTTCAGTGTCTTCTTCTCCATGGAGACCATCCCCTGCTCTGCTTCCCACACCCCTCACTCCAGGCTAAGTGGACCCCACCTCTTTGAGTGCTGTCCATGTACCAGGCTCTACAGTAAGATTCCACAATCATCTTCTCTTCTAATCCAGATAATTATATGAAGTGGATGCTTTTTATTCCTTCCCAATTTAGAGATGAGGCACAGAGCAGTAAGTCACTTGCCTAAGGCCACACAGCTAGCAGATGACAAAGTTAGGATTCCAACTTGGGAAGTCTAGCCCCAGAGGCCCAAATCTTAATTCTGACACTACCTGCCTCCATACACCCCCATTACCATCCTCACACCCTGCAAGAATTTCTCCTGTGGTGGATTTTAAAATGCAAATTAAATATAATGTGATCCTTTAATTAGAGAGCACAATTTATACTGAGCAGATCACAGGGAGTTATAATATGACAGACGAACCAGCAGAGGAGATAGGGCTCAGGGAGGGAGGGTCCTGATGTCCCCAGAATGCTTCTTAGAGGGTCTGGGCACTTTCTTACTCCAGTAGTGGATTGTCAAGATGACTGGAAGGTGAAAAAAGTCAGTGATGGTGACCATGCTGGGTGACAGGGGGAATGGGCTGTTCTCCTTGAGCAAAATCACAAGGCAGTGGAATGCTGGATTTGCTCTGGGATGTTCAGATTTTATAGCCATACACTTATAGCTATAAAAGTACCTTTATCATTGACATTCCTGAAGGAAAAATAACTTTGTTATGGTGAATCTGAAATTCTCTAGCCCCTAACCTCTTTTTCCTCATTGAAACAATTGTCTACATAATTCCATTTTTTTATAACTCAAGATTTCTTTAGAATGCAACCTCCACATCCTAATAGAATGTAACACACATTTGTTGTCTTTCCAGGTGTCTGTCTTTCTCATATTGGGTTCCCTGAGGAGAAAACCAGGTATGCTCCATTACTAGGACCTCAGAGACACAGAGCCTGGCACTCAGCAGGTACCTAATAGCTGTTTGCTGGGTACTGCCTCTGCCGTATCCACCATCCTTCCTGAGAACTCACCCTTTATTTTTCTTCTCTGTCATATCTGTTGGCAAATATCACATAACCAGCTAGTCTGACCCATCCTGCTCTGTCTCCTGCAAACAGCCTGGCATACCACAACCGAGTGTTGCCCAAAGCCCACATTCATATGAAATCACACCCACCTGCACATGCTGCAACCATTACCATAGAAAAACCCTCAGCAGCCCAGAGAAACCTGGATTCAAACTCCAGTTCTGCTATTCCCTAGCTCCACGGTGTTGAACAAGTCATGAAGCCTCTTATCTGTAAAATGGAAATAATAAAAACCCAATTCAAGTCCTTTGGGTATAGACCGAAGAGTGGGATAGCTGGGTCAAATGGTGGTTCCATTCTGTTTTCTAAGGAATCTCCATATTGCTTTCCATAGTAGTTGCACCAATTAGTCCCGCCAAACATGTATGAAAGTACCTTTCTCCACACATCCTCGCCAACATTGATTGTACTTGTATTCTTCATAATTGCCATTCTGGCTGGAGTGAGATGCCAGTAAATGGATGGAACTGGAGAATATCATGCTAAATGAAATAAGCCAATCCCAGAAAAAACAAAGGCCGAATGTTTTCTGACTTGTGGATGCTAACCCAAAACAAGGGAGGTTGGGAGGGGAATAATAGAAATTCATTGGATTAAACAAAGGGAAATGAAGGGAAAGGAGGGGGAGAGGAATAGGAAAGACAGTAGAATTAATCAGACATAACTAGCCTTGTATTTGAATACATGACCAGGGTAACTCCGTATCATGTACAACCGCAACAGTGGGATCCTAAATAGAATAAGTTATACTCTACGTATAAATAATTTGTCAAAATACATTCCACTGTCATATATAACTAAAAAGAACAAATAAAAAAAATTTAAAACCTAGTTCAAAGGGCTCTTGCAAAGATTAAATTAGATAATATAAAGAGCTTGACATAATACCTGATATGTAGACATTAAGTGGATAGAAGTTGTTCTGTTTCTTCCTTACAAAAGTCCTGAGACAGAAGCAGAGATGGTCCTTATAGAAGAGAAAACTGAGGCTCAGGTAGCACAGTGGCAAGTCCTGGATGACATAGCTTCAATAGACCCTACCAGCTCCCTTCCTGCTTCACCGAACATGAGGCCAGTTATGGTTTGGATGTGAGGTGGCCCCAAAAAACTCACATGTGAGACAACACAAGACAGTTCAGAGGAGAAATTATTGGGTTGTGAAAGTCTTAACCCAATCAGTGAATTAACCCCTTGATAGGGATTAACTAAGGTAACTGAAGTGGTAGGGAGTGACTGGAGCGGGTAGGAATTGGGTATGGCTTTGGGTATAAATTTGTATCTGGCAAGTGGAGTCTCTCTCTCTCTGCTTCCTGATCAGCATATGAGGTGCTTCCCTCTGCCACGCTCTTCCCCCATGATGTTCTGCCTCACCTTGAGCCCAAGGAATGGAGCCAGCTACTTATGGACTGAGACTTCTGAAACCATGAGCCCCTAAATAAATCTTTCCTCCTCTATAGTTTTTCTGGTTGGGTCTTTCAGTTGAAGCAACGAAAAAGGTGACTAAAACAAGGCCCCATAAGCCTCCTCAAAGCAGGGAACAGTACCCTGAAGGGAAGGCATGTGTTTTTCATGGTGGTGAAGTGTTGAGTTAAACATTAATCAGTGCCTAGAAAAGCTTATGGTGAAACAAGGACTCTAAAGAATGTGATAATGAAGGAAATGGAGAAGGGAAGCTGGCTACTTCCCTTATCTCCAATCTTTAGATGACAATCAAAACACAGTGATCGTGGCTATAAAGTAAAGGAATGCATTTATAAAACATGTAAAAAAATCCACCTATGCAGTGGGCATGCAACCTATCCTATATATTCCTCCTGCTTGTCAGCATGGTATGCCCCTCCATTGCCCTCCACCACCAAGGACTGCATGAGTAATAAAATGTCTAAAACCCCTCCACTAAGTCCTCCAAGTTCTTTCTTGGAGGATCAGTAAACAATATGCTTGGGGCATTTGTAGGCTGAATTGAACATCAAGGAGTCAGATGGGATGGTTAAATCTATAGACTTGGTCCCTGTGAACAGGACCTGCCCTTTGCCTCAATTTCTCTCAAAACACCAAAGACCACATAAGCCATGGGCTGTGACATCCCTACCCTGGCTACTAAGTCCCATACCAAGAGTCGGAAACTGGGTTCTGTATTCTATTCCACAAGTCAGCAGTTGCATGACTTTGACAAAGTCACTTTTCTTCTCTGAGCCTCCATTTCTTCACCTGTTCCTCTCCAGGGATAATAATACCTACCCTACAAAGTTATTTAAGGATCTAACAAACGATTGCACAATCAGTACCTAACAAGCGACCTGGTCCACAGAAATAGCTCGGTTGGTAAATGAAAGCTGGTTGAGGAGGAGGATGGTGGTGGTAGAGGCAGTGGTGGTGATGATGATCAAGACAATGACATGATACCTCTCCTCAGCAGAGTGGGACCAATGCCTCAGTGAAATTTAGGGCCCACCTGGATAAGCACTGAGCATGTTTATCCTGATGAGTTAGAGACACTCTTAGAAACCTTGGTGAATCCACATGCCACCATATGTTATCATTCCCAAATCCACCCTACATTCTCCTCTCTCCTTCAAGTCCCTAAGTGAAAGAAGTGGTCAGGACAATCATTAGAAAATGGATATCTCAATCACAATGATTTTTAAAATATTTGTAGTTGTAGATGGACAAGATACTTTATTTATTTATTTATTCATTCATTTTTATGTGGTGCTGAGGATGGAACCAAGGGCGTCACACATGTTAGGCAAGTGCTCCACCTCTGAGTTACAACCCCAGCCCCAGTGATAATGATTTTTAACAAAAAATTGGTGCTGAGAACTGGGCTGGACATGAAGAGGGCTCCTTAATCATGTGAGTTGAATCCCTCTAGTCAGAACCTAAGCAGGTCCCCAACTGATTAGTGCAGCCCATAACTAAATCAAAGTGCCACATCTTAGCAGTGCATCTCCTCAGCACCCAGGTAAACAAAGGAGACCAAGGAAGGACAAAGGCTGACCATGCCTTGAGCAGCGGCCCTAGGGGATGAAAGGAAGCTTCCAAGGATCCAGGGAAGGAAAAAAGAAGCCAAAACTCTAGCAGGCAAATGAGAAGTCTTCTCCCTAAGTGCTGACCTTGACCACCTTTGAAGTCTACAGAAAGGATCCCTGATATCAACTATCCTCTGAAGTATGACAGAGGAAATCCATATGCCACCAGGGCCTCCGGGTAGACCCAGTCTTCTGCAGCTGGCCTGGAGACTGCAGAAATTCCCTCAGCCCTGAGCCCTTCCACTTCATTTCTGCTGTTCCCAGGTCTCTGCACCGGAGCCAGGTCATCCCCCTGCCTGTCAAAGCAGGTAGTAAGAATGAGGGACAAGGATTCACAGAGCTTCAGAGCTCTGGAATCCAACCAAAGTCCTCAGCCTTGTATTTCAGACCCACATCTCTCCTCTTTCCAGCCCTGGGCCCAATGTACCCTCACTCATCTACAGCTCCATCCTCCCCAGCTCACTCCAAGTCCTGCTGCCTGGCTGCCAGTCCCCCATAGCCCTTTCTCTCTTGTTCCTTATTTGATAGGTCAGCCATAGGATGATTTATCAGAGAGCACTTTGTATTATCCTATTTTTATATAAGATCCTGATTCCCCAACTCTGTAGAAAACACATTGACCTCTTAACCAAGCTGAGCCTCACTTTTCTCCTATGTAAAAGAGGCACTAACAACAAGCAGATGTTTAGCATTCACTCTATTCCAAGCCCAATAGCAGGGGTTGTATGGAATACAGAAAATTAAAATTCATGGTCTCTGATCACAGGAATTCCTGGACAAATGGGGGAACAGACACACTCACTTGTAACTGGAACCCAAGCCATACATGATAAAGGGACAAAAAAAGGAGTGTTTGACCAAGGGAAAGATGGGATCAAGGCTTCTTGGAAGAGGAAGAATTTGAGCTACATTTTGAGAGATGACTGGATTCCAACAGGTCCATGTAGCATAGAGAGGGCACTCAGGACAAGAGGATCTCATGAGCAAAAGCTTGAAGGAGAGAATCTCAGGGCCTATTTGAGAATAGCAAATTTTTCTATTTGCCTGAATGTATGGTACTAGTCAGAATATACACTGCTGATTGAAAGTTGTTTAGAAGGGGGCTGGGGATATAGCTCAGTTAGTAGAGTGCTTGCCTTGCAAGCACAAGGCCCTGGGTTCAATCCCCAGCACCACAAAAAAAAAAAAAAAAGTTGTTTAGAGGGAACAAGCAAAGCAAGATCAAAATATTCACATGGGAAGATTAATCTGGCAGTATGAGAAGGATGGGGTGAAGCTCAGATAGGACACAAGGAAATACCTTGTCACACTCACTACATAGGAAAAATCAGATTTACTGGGCAGATATGGATCAGTGGGAATTCTCAGACACTGATGGTAGAAGTGTTAATTGCTACAATCATTTGGGAAAAAATGTGGCCCTATCTTCCATAGTTAACCAATTGCTAAAACCTTCTACAACCCAAGGACCCAACAATCTCACTCCTAGAGCAGCAATTCTCAAGCTGTGGCCCAGGAACCTGAGACTTTTTCAAGGGATCCGTGAAGTTAGAACTATTTTCATAACATATTTGAAGACATTATTTTATTTTTTCATTCTCATCTTAGGAGTGTACAGTGGGGGTTTTCAGAGGATGCCTAGCATGCAATATCCCAACAGATTGAAGACAGAAGTAGAATTCATCCATTGTTTATTAGGCAAGACATGAAAGAGACTGGGAAAAATTAAACACTACTGCTCTTCTCCCTTAATTTATCTTGTCTTAGAAAATATAGTTTTTCTTTCAAAATATGTAATTTATGTTAACATATACTGAATTAACAAATGTTTATATTTTTCTAAGTCTTAACAGAGTAAATATATACAGCTATAACTGACATAAGTAAAAGCTCTTTGAGATCCTGAGACTTAAATGTTCAATGACCACTGCCCTGAACAGACTCCTGCAGGTGTGCAGGAACATGACCAGGTGGCCTATCACATCCCTATGTCAGCAAAATATTTGGAACAGCAAAAACTAAACAACTCAAATGTCTACAAGCAGAAGAACAGGTAGAATAAATTATGGCATAAGTCACAATGGTTATTAGACAGCATTGAAATCAAGTACGGTTTAAAAAAGGAATCTTAAAGCATACATTGAGTAAAACCAAGGCAGGTCTTAGAAGATGATACACATTACAATATCATCTTTATAAAGCTCAAAAACAAACTAAACTAAACATGTATATTTAAGGGAACTTATAACTGTGATACACCCTTTTATTAGCAAGAGAATGATGAGTACTCAATTCCCCCTCTGTGGAGGCTGGAGATTACAAGAAAGGAGGGACCCGTATAAAGAACTGTTGTTGATAAGCTCCATTCTTAAGTTGGGTGGTGGCAGATGGGTAGCCCTGTTAACATGCTCTGTAATTATGAATATGGTATGTACACTCTTGCTTGTGTATCTAACGTAATGTTTACAGGAGATTGGTCTCTAAATACCATTTTCCTCTAAAAAATTAATTAAATATAGGCTGCTTGGAGTAGCTGACTGCATATCCCGGGCAGGAAATGTACAAAATGGAACATCTTGTCATTCTAGAAAGCAGGGAAACTAGCAGAGACTACTGGGATCATAATCAGAAGCACTCAGAAGACAAGTTGAAGAGTTTCCCATTAGCCAAAAATGGGATAATTTGAGCATTAAGAAGGATAAAAACTGAAATGGATTGGGAAAACATCACATTTATTTAAACACATGAGCTCATAATGATACAAAAACAAATCTCATTGGTTACTTTTGGATAATGTCAAGGAACCAACTCATTATTTTAAAAATCAAGAATAAATGGAAAGAAGCAAGCATTTATCTTGCCTTCCCTGAATGAACTGAAGCTCCAGGTAAACAAATCACTTGTGAAAGGGTGTTACTCTTTATAGAAGTCCAGACGACAAACAAAACAACCACAAAAACACAGAACATCACTGTTTTAAAACACTGAAGAAACAATGGATCTAGTCAATGACCATCAACCGCTGCTAATAACAAAGAGATGGCAGATATTGTGCTTCCTGATAGAAGTTCACAACACCAACATCATATCTGAAGTATTCTTACCAAAAAAAGCAAATCTGAATCTGATGAAGCCTCCTGATTTATTTACTGACACAAGGAAATACAGATGACAGACTAACCTACGGAACAAAACCATAGCACCCATTTGGCAGAGGACACATGTAGGAAGTAAACAACCCAGTTTCTTCAATAAATACATGGCTGGGAAGATAAGAAAAGGGAGAAAACAACAGAGTAAAAGAGATTTAAAAGACTGTCAGTCAATTGCAACCCATGGGATGATTTACTTAGATCTTAATCCAACAAATTGTAAAAGAAATAAAATTTTGAGTTAACCTAGGAAATTTAAACATTGACTGTATACTTTATGATACTGGAGAATTAGGGGGATTGGTATAGTAATGGCATTGTGATTATAGATGTTGATTGATTCTTATATTTAGAGATGTGATGATAGCTCTCTGGGTTTTGCTTCAAAATAATCTGAGGCAGCACAGGATGGGAATAGTAGGCAGGAGTAAATAAAGCAAGACTGAGCATGAGCTGATAACTGCTGAAGCTGGGTGATAGGTCCAGGGGGGTTAATAACATTACTCCCTCTGCTTGTGTGAGTTTGAATTTTCCTTAATAAAGCTATTTGTAAAGAGAAAAGACAAAAATACTCTTGCTGGGCACAGTGATGCATGCCTATAACCCCAGCAACTTGGAAGGCTGAGGCAGGAGGATCATGAGCTCAAAGCCAGCCCCAGCAACAGAGAGCTGCTAAGAAACTCAGTGAGACCCTGTCTCTAAATAGAATACAAATAGAGCTGGGGATGTGGTTCAGTGGTCAAGTGCCCCTGAGTTCAATCCCTGGTAACCACCCCCCCCCCAAAAAAAGGGTTGAGCATGTAGCTCAGAGATAGAATGATAGAATACTCCTGAGTGCAATGAAAAGAAGGAAGAGGAGGAGGAGAAAGGAGAAGGAGAGAAAGAGGAAGAGAAGAAGGAGGAGGAAGAAAAAGGAGGAGAAGAGGAAGAGGAGGAAAGAAGAAAAGAAGGTAGGATAGGGAGGGGGAGGGGAGAGGAGGGGGAGGAGAAAAAGAAAGAAAAGAAGGAGGAGAAGGAGAAATAATTTCCAAACAGTCGGGAAGGGGCAATGATGAGCTGGGGTTGGCACATTTTGGCTTTGAGATGTCACACACCCTAGATTAAACAATCAAGGAGAAATCACCTCTGAGTCATTTAAGAAAAACCTCTGAATAAACAAACACTAAATAAATAATTCCAGCACTGCTATGGAGAGTCTATCCTTTACACTTTCTATCCACGAAAGGACCTATCTTTCCCCTGTGTTTTCTGTCCATAACCAATTCCATGACTGTGACAAACAGCTCCCCCAGTCCTGCAGTGACTCAAATGTCATGCAGCATTCGATGTCTTGGAAACCATCAGAGGAAGAAGGAGACCCTGGCTTGCGGGCAGGAGTGCTTCAGATATATAACTTCACAAGCTACTGTGATGGTACACACCTGTAATCCCAGTGCCTTAGGAGGATCACAAGTTCAAGTTCAAACTGGGCAATTTAATGAGACCCTGTCTCAAAATAAATAATAAAAAGGGCTGGGGATGTAGCTCAGTGGTAAAGCACCCCTGGGTTCAATCCTCAGCACCACAAAAACAAAAACCAAAGAACAACTTCATCTCACCTGACAAAGAGAAACAGAATGGAGAGGTGAAGGAGCCCACCATGCACAGAGTTCACACAGGTAGAGCCACCTGAGAAAGCAGGAACTGGAGTCTAAAGAGCCTGGAGCTGAGCCCAACCCTGCATGTCCTGGCCTCGTGAACCTGGTAAGCTCCTCATCTCTGAGCCTTCAACTCTTCCCCTGAGAGGTGAGGCCAGCTGTCATGTATGCCTCACACAACAACATACAAGTAAAGGTGATTTTCAAACTGCTGAGCATATTGCAAGCTTTATTCCTGGATAGTTGTTATGCATTATTTAGAAAATTCAAGCCTGGTGCCCCCTAAGCAGAGCCATACCCCCACATCATCACTAGCAATAGCCATTACCTGAGCCCCTATTCACCGCCAAGCATGACGCTCTTCTTTCTTTCCTGCTTTGTGAGGTACCTTCCAGCAGAGCTTAGAAGGAGTGGGCAGGGAAGCAACAGAGAAGTAGCATTTTAAAACCAGAAACCCTTTTTCACTCCAAGCCCTCTGATCACCCTATGGAAAAATCTCAGCTCCTAGCAACACCAAACAATTCAAGTCCATGGGGACAGAAATTGCTAGCCATCAGCATTGGGACTTCCTCCACATCCCCCACTCATACCCTCAGTTCATGAAAAACCAGGTCCCTCTTCCTGATCTTATTTCCAGGGTCCATTCATCCAGACATCCAGGCAGAAGTCAAAGGATCAACCCTGATGCTAGTCCTAGTCTCCCATGACTTATGAAGATCCGTTCATCTATCCACCCGCCAATATTTATTGAGCACCGGTCATGTGCCAACCACATTTCTGTTGTTGGGAACACAACAATGAGCAAAAAAAGCAAAAGCCATACTCTCATGGAGTTTACATTGCAATGGGGGGAGACAGGCGGTAAACATTATAAATAGGTTAATTATGTGGAACATTAGAAAGTACAGAAAAAGACCAGGGTATAAGGACTGGGATGCTAGGTGGTGAGCAGTCAGTCACTGAGAACCATCTCTGCATCCTTACTGCCCTGGCCCAAGCCTCTTCCTTTCTCTTATGGACCACTGGAATAGCCTCCTCATGGGCCTCCCTCCCACCTGATCCCTCCAATCCATTGGGAAGTCAGATTCATCTTGCTCACTCACAGATCTGACATGTCACTCCATGTAAAATCCTCTGATGAACCCACTGGCAGCAAATCCTGCCTGGACCTAGACATGCATCTCATTTGTCTGGCAGCCTCATCACCCATCACATACCCTGCACAGCCCCTTGCCATTCAACCACACCTAGGAACATGCCATTCCTGACCCTCCTTCAGGGATGTCATCCCTAGGTGGGGCCTGAGTTCTTCACCATCACCCAGTCCAGTTTTCCTTTTCTTGGTGACAAATCTTGCCCCAAGATAGCCTGGGAACTCAGGGTCTCTGCTAGATGAAGAGGCAGCCAGAACAGGGACCATGACCTCTGCCTGGTCTTGGGCTTCCTAGAATAAACTCTGAAACAGAGTTGGTACATAAGGTTTATTGGGGAATACTCTTTGGAGTTACATCTACAACTGACGAAGGGATAAGGTGACTTTCAGTTGATCCCACAAGGAACTTAGAAGCTGGGTTGGCACCTCAGAATTGTCTTGAATTAAGGGCAGAGGGTTGGGATTTTTATGCCTGTATCGGTCAGTCATTGACCACAGCCATCTGCTGTAAGGAAGCATATGCCAGAGTGAGGAGGTCCTACAGCCAAGGGCAATGCCCAGGGGGCCACCAACAACCAACATTCCCAGCAGCTGGGGGAGGGCATGTCCAGTCTGGATAGGGGAGCTGAGCAAAGCATCAGAGTGTCCACTACAACCTCTAACAGATAAAAGTTTGAAACTTGCTTTTGTCATTTACAGCCATGTGACCTTTGTGGAGATAATAATAGACTCTGCTGCTTACTGGATGTTCAAAGTCTTAAAAAAGAGAGAATTGTCTGGACAAAAATGGCAGCTTAAACTTTAATGCTTATCTTCTCTTCTTCTCTCAGCCCTCTCCCCTTAAAATGACAATAAGTAAAAGAGAAGATATGAACCCACAAGGACAGGAAAAAGGACGAATCATTAAGAGGTGAAAGAACGGAACAAATTTCTGTAAGACTGAAGGGGGACGGAGGAATGAACAGAGGGGTAGAAGCCACAACATAGCCTTGGCATCTGCAGTCCACCACCACTGACGGCACTCAGAATAGCCACTCACAGCTTCTCTACAGACTTTGTGGGCTGAAACCCTTGTCAAGTGAGGCTGCGCCTCAGAGCGCCTGTCTCCCCCAGTTATCTGTCTGTCTTCCCAGAAACAATTGCTTCTTCCCAAACCTGTTTATTTCAGTTGTACTTGTTTTTGTAATTATGTGTTCCAATTTAATATTAGTAAGTCAAGATTATGAAAATGGAGCTGTTTTAGGAAAGATTCAATGAAGGCAAATAATTACTTCTTTTTTAAAGTTCAAATGAACCAGGCATTATTGGTACATGTCCATACTCTCAGCAACATAGGAGGCTGAGGCAGGAGTATGGCAAGTTGGAGGCCAGCCTTAGCAATTTAGTGAGGCCCTAAGCAACTTAGCAAGACACTGTCTCAAAATAAAAACTAAAAAGGCCTGGGGATGTGGCTCGGTGGTAAAGCACCTCTGGGTTCAATCCCCAGGATTGTGAAAACAAATAAATTTCAAATGAGTTACAGATGAGCAATTTTAACAGATTGGAGGAAACCACATGAATCTAGAAGGAATCTGCATTCAGATTGTTCTGTAAGTGCCTTTAAGTTTTAGCTGTGCTATAAAGAAATCTAATCTGGAAATGGTAGACAATATCATATGCATTGGGGTTTATACAAGAAAGATCTTACAGAATTTCAAATAACAGGAACATGCTGAAGAAAAGGGAATAGGCTTCTGTAGTTTTTAAGTTAAAATAAAAGGTTTGCAATGTGTGTTTCATTTTTAAAGGATTTCTCACTTGAAACTTTTTTTTTTTAATTAGCCAGCCCTACACTGGTTTCTACTGAGACCTGCAGAAGGTATATCATGAGAAGAAAGGCAACTGCTTGCAGAGCCCAGGAGTGAGGCATGAGATTTGGAGGCCAAAAAGAGCTAAAAATAGCAGGATTAACTGCAAATCTGCATAGGGTACAGTCCAACCACCCCTTCCTGCTTCCTCTTTGTAAAGAACATGGCTGTGACCTCAGATCTACCAGGTTAAGAGCTTTACATATTCAGAGGATCCCCCAACTTGTGATGATCCCACTTACAATTTGTCAACTATGCAATGGTGCAAAAAGTGATACACACATGATAAAAATCATATCTTGGATTTTGAATTGTGATCTTCGTCCAGGCTAGAAATATGCACTTCTATACTTTTTTTTCTTTCCTGTACTGGAGATTGAATCCAGGGGTGCTCTACATTGAGCTACATTGTCAGTCCTTTTTATTTTTTAATTTGAGACAGGGTCCCACTAATAAGTTACCCAGGCTGGCTTCGAACTTGCAATCTTCCTGCCTCAGCCTCCCAAGTAGCTGTGATTACAGTTGGGTACCACCACACCTGGCTCCCATGCTCTCTTTTAATGCTGGTCAACAACAGTGAGACATAGCTGGCAGTCAACCATACAATTACAAGGGTAAACAACCCATACTCTACTATGACTCTACTGTGCACTGTTGTTAAGTTGTGATCTTTGGTAGGTTAAGTATATTAAATACATTTTTACTTAAAATATCTTCAATGTATCATGGGTTACTAGGACATGACCTCATTGTAAATTGAGGCATAGTTATATAAACTCAGCAACCCATGCAGTAGTATTCTTACTAGGTCTAATTTATGATAAGAAACTGAGGCACAGAGAGATAAAGTGGCTTGTCTAAGATCATAAAGCTAGTAAGTAACAGAGCTTGGATTCAAACCCAAGTAGACTGAATCCAAAATCTGTCCCATTAACCACATTCATCCTGCCTTATTAAAGAAGTGGAGCAGACCCTGGGTAAAGACCTCCCCAGGTTGATATTTATGCCTAGTCCAGGCAAAGGGAAATCAGCCCCTCCTGCCTTCATAGGACATCCCGTGCTAGTCAGCTTCTTGGTCCTTCATCCTTAACTATGGACAAAAACCAAGGACCACCAAAAATCAGAAGTATCCACCATGAGGGGACACACAGAGCCAGAGAGACCACAATAAACCAGAAAAACAAAGATGAGAAACTGGAGGAGGCAGAGGTAAGACAGGGAACAGGAGGAAAGAAAAAACATTAATTAATATCCTCAGATGGGCTGGGGATAGAGCTCAGTTGGTAGAGTGCTTGCCTTATAAGCACAGGCCCTGGGTTCAATCCCCAGCACTGCAAAAAAAAAAAAAATATCCTCAGAGTTATAAAAAGACTGCATCCATGTTGGGGGGGAGGAGAACAGAGAATAAACAAGTATTCTCAGAAATTAATATGATAATAGCTGAAATTTTAAAATTCAACAGAGGCCTGGGGTCATAGTTCAGTGGCAGAGCATTTGCCTAGCATGTGTGAGGCACTGAGTTCAATCCTCAGCACCACATAAAAATAAATAAATAAAATAAAGTTATGAAAAAGCATATAATATTTTTAAAAATTCAATGGAAGGACTGGGACATAAATTCAAGGAAATCTAGAGAGTAAAAGAAAAAAGACAAGGAATATAAAAAAGGCAAAAGAGGCTGAAGATCAATCCTGAAGGTCCAGGATCCAACTTGTAGGAATTTCAAAGAACAAGCAGAGAGGAGAACATTAAAGAACAAATAAAGCTTCACAGAACTGAAGGACATGTGTATCCATATTGAAAAGAGCCACCTAGGGTCTAGCACAATGAATGACAGAAGTCACCAGCATGTCACATGAGTTGTGAAATTCCAGGATTCCAACTATAAAGATCCTCAAAAACATTTTGAAAGAGAAAAGAGTTAAACATGAAAAGGAACACAAACCAGAAAGCATGAAGTTTCCCAACAGTAGTTCTGGGTGCAGAAGGCAGTGGGGCAGAGCATCCAGCTCTGTAGGAGAATGATTTCCAACCCAGAATCTATGCTCAGCTGAATTACCCATCAAGTGCCCAGGCAGAATACAGATAAATTCACAGATTAAAATTGCCCACCACTACCCACTTTCTTAGGAAGCAAGTGAAGTGTCCTAAAGAAGGAGTAAGCCAACAGAGAGGACCAAGTAAACAGGGTAATGGGAGAGAAAATCTTGGAGAAGGCCATGAAGACAGCAGGGAAATAGTCTGGGCAGGGGAGTCCCCTTGGAAAAGGGAGCTCAAGACAACAGAGAACAGGGCAGAGCTTTTGTGGCAAAGATATGGGATGAGAAGTGGATGGAATTCTGACAGAGCTTTGGAGGGACATAAGAGGTACCTTTTCTTGCTAGGAATGCTGATCACAGAGTTATCTGAAAATAGTGCTCCAGATACACGGGGCAGGCAGGTGGGGTTGGAAGACAACTAATTCTGTATTTATTCCAAAAGAAGACAATAAATACCTTTAACGTTGGTAAATTAGAAAACAGCCGTATAAGCACATTACCTTTGAAATCTGTAGGCAAACCCCAGAAAACACAGGTAAAAACGGCTAAAATGGTTGCCACCAGAGTGTGGAACTGGGCAGATAGATTGGGTGAGGCAGTGGATGGCTGTTCAATAAAAGCGTTCCAATTTGCATCCAGCCTGGGCTTCAAATTTCCTGAAAGCATTTTGACGTGTAATATCTCAAGACCCCACCACCCCCACCACCACCACCACTACAGAGACAGGAAACAGACCCAGAAGTCATAGGGACCTCTCAAGGTCACACCAGGAAGGCTGGGCCTCCAGCGCTAGTTCTGAGACCCCACCCCTATGCTGTCACTGACGTCCACTCACATCTAAACATAACCCGGCTAGCGGGGCCAGCGGGGTGCCAGAGGACTTGCCCTGCCCCCTCGACCTCCCACACTTGTCACGGACTTCGGCCCCACAACGCTAGCGTGGGCGCAGCCGGACCTCCTCCGGCCACTGCCGGCCACCTCCCGCCGCATCCACACTGTCCTTGGGAGGACACGCGGGGAAACCGCGCACAATGCGACAGCGCCCCCTGCCGGGCTCCGGGCGCTCGGCTCCCACCAGCCCAGCGCGGTGCACCGGGGAAGGGTCGGACCGCGCGCGCGCCGTTCTCGGGACAGCCTGGATCCGGCGGGTGAACTCCGATCCACCTGAGGCCAAGGCAGGCTGTGATGAGGTACCCTCCCCACAATCACACAACTGACTGCCCGGGTCCCCTCCTTGGACGGGTACTGAAGCTAGAGGGGGTGACTTGTCTATTGAGCACAGCAGGGGTACACCGTCAAGGGACCCACACTCCTGTAGAACCTTCCCCGGGGCCCAAAACAGCTTTGGGTTTCCAGAACTCTTCGAAGGGGGACTCTTGGGCTTTGGGGAAGAGGATCGGTCGAAGGGCGAGAGTAGTATGGACCCCTGGGTGACCTTCGGAGAGTCCTCCCCCATCTCTGAGCTTCGGTCCAGTCTGTGGACGCATGACCTCCAAGGGTCCCTCCCGCGCCAAGCCGGCGCGGCTGCGTCCAGGGTTTCGCAGCAGCTCACCGGAGCCACCAACAGCGGCCGCGGCTGACCCCTGCTGGCGGAAAGAGGAGTCGCTGCGCGGGTACTACCTGCTCTGCCTTGGGGAGACACCCCTGTGGAATCTCTGCCGGGAGAGACCGGTACCGAGACCGGAGCTCACGCTCAAACCGAGGTCGGATCAGAGAAGAGTCCTACACTGCCTTTTCTGCTCCAGGTTTCAGCGGACGAGAAACCTCCACAAGAGCTTCCTTAAGAAGCCAGCTCTTAAAATTCAGCACGGTGTCAAGGTTAAGAGCATGGACTCTGGAGCTGGCTGCCTGGGTGGGAGTTCTACCTGCGTCCCTCCCTAGTTGTGTGACTTTCAGCAAGTTGCTAGAACTATGTCTCAATTGTTGCCACCATATGTTGAAGGTAATACCTAATACACACTTGACGTATGTGAAGTCATTTAACTGCACAGCGACTTGGTGGCAGGTACAGCTCTGCCCAGGTAACAAAGAACAGAGTCACACAAAAAATAAGTCCAGCTAGGTCGGAGATCCAAATAATCTGGCTCCAGAATCACTGCTTTTATTTGCCATACGAGACTGCAGTGATAGTAGTATCTACATTTTAGGGTTGTTCTGGGGATATTTTGAGCCCATATATGTAAAGCCATTAGAAAGGAGGATGGCACATAGTAAGTGCCAGGTAATGCTACTGTGATTGTTCACTAAGCACCTATAGTGCGGCCAAGCATTGCACTAAACTCCTGGGATGCAGCAGCGAGCAGGTCAATCCAGCCACCACCCTGGCAAAGCTACCACCTAGGTGGACAGACAGACAAGCCACAGAGGCATTCAAGGTGCTCCAAGAGTCAGAATCCAGGCCAAGGGGTGGGCCACACCCATACACAGCCCCTGCTGAGGAACATCCCTGGCCTCCGATCAATACAGAGATGCCAAGGAAGGAGACTACCTCAAGCAGAGGTGGGGAAGACATGTGGGAAAGGTGCTTCCCAGTGGAGCCTTGACAACTGAGGTGCTTGCTAGGCAGAGGTAAAATGGGATAAGGGCCCTCTGTGACAGCCATTCACTCCACACCCACCTGGAAGTCAACAAGTCCCCTACAATTTGGTTTGGATTCACAAGTTACCCTTTTCTATTTTTTATTTTATTTATTTGTTTATATTTGGTACTGGGGAGTGAACAGAGAGGCACTTAACCACTGAGTCCCAGCCCCGCCCCCCAACTTTTTTTTTTTTTTGAGACAGGGTCTTGCTAAATTGCTGAGACTGGCTTTGAACTGAGGATCCTCCTGCCTCAGCCTCCTGAGCTGCTAGGATTACAGATGTGTGCCACCTTACCCAACTAAGTTATCCTATTTTAAAGAACCACTCCCACAGCCCAGAGAGAAAATTTGCCTTCAAGAGGTAAGTACTCAGTGTGAGACCTCAGAAAGGTAAGTCTAAACAGACCACATCAGAAGGCAGAAACCTCATCTCTGTGAGGGGGTGGGGTGGGCAAGAGGCTGGAGAGCCACCTGCAGAGGTTCGTGCAGGGAGAGCGGTGGAGCAGGATAACTTCTCCATCCTCCTGGTAACAAATTCAATTGCTCTTTCACAAGGTTTGATGCCTCAGGGAGGACCACATAGATCCCAGTCACTCCCCCACAACCAGTGCTCAGATGGCTTTCTTACTACTAACTGCGGCCTGAGCTTGCAGGAGAATGGGATGCTAATCAGGAAAGAAGCAACGCTAAGATTTCATGGTCCTCTTAGGAAGAACAGCCAGGGGAACTTGTGGAGGGAAGGAAGAGAAATGGACATTCGTTGAGCCCCTCTTCCTTGTTAAAAGATGCCTTACTTCTGTGGCTATTTTGTTTTTAATCCTCACAGCAGCTATGTGAGGTAGAGGTACATCATGAGTCCCCATTTTATGTGTGATGGAGCCAACACTCCAGAGGTGACACAGGTCACCCAAGGTCATATGCAGAAGTGAGATTTGAAGCCTAGTTTTCCATCACCTTCCAGTGCTCCCTTAGAGAGGCCAGGAGCGGGTAGGGATGCTAGGAGGAGCAGGGTCAGAGGTGAGAAGGTCGAAGGTGGTGTTTCTGCCAGGCAAGTAGAGGCAGAGGGATTCAGGCTGGAGGAGAGAATGTCTTCACTGAGGTCTTCATCTTCTCTCCAGGCCACACAAAATCAGCTGGGCTGAGGCCTCCTCCCTCTGCATGGTATTTTTAAAACCACCCACCTCTAAAACTCTTCTGTTCCTGTGCTTTAAAGTTCTTCTGAAAAGTTGGAATAAATTTGCCTGTCTTTTCTCCCAGACAAATGCAGAGGAGGAAAACAAAAAGAACACGTATTTTATGAGCGCAAATTTGGGACAGTGACACCTCCAATCATCATTTTATGGCACAATGATATACAGTAATTAGGTGTCGGGAGTAATCTATGGCCACAAGAACAGTCATCTCTGTGAAGAAAACGCTCTTTCCTCCCAGAAGGAAATCTGAGGAGCGAGGAGACGGAGGGGGCGGAAGCTGGAGCCTGCTGAAGACGCTGCACAGCTGCTGACTGCGGTGCATGAGGCCTGGCAGCTGCGGGTGCATGCCCGTGAGGGTCGGGGAGTCATTCCTTCCCCAAGGGTGAAAAGGAGGCTTGGATTTGAATCTGGTCTCCTGACTCTGGCACCATCTGCCTCTGGGTGACCCTGGACAAAACTCCTTCCCTCTCTGGAAAGCATTTCCTGCAATTTCCAGGGGCCTGGAGCCTTCCAGGAAGGTATCCTGAGAAGTGGAGCTGGCATTGGGCCCCAAGAGGTAGGAAGAATATGGATGGACATAGAGAAGCAGGAAGGCCTTCTGGACTGATGCTCGTCCAGGCAAAAGCATGGAAAACGATCTGCTGTGAGAGCGGCCTACTTAGGTGGAAAATGTTTTTAAGACTGCGTCATACACAACATGGCCAATTTATTCCTATATTTCAACAAGATAAAATGTTGCACTTTTACCTTTATTTTCTTCACAAAGATACTACCCCAAAGGGTACTTTGTGTCTACCTGGGCTTAATTTGTTTCTACCACTTCCTCAACCTACTAACTTCACCTCTCAGCCTCAGTTTCCTCATCAGTAATAGGGGGATAATTAATAATAGGGGGATAATCTGAGTCTATGGCAAGGATCACATGAAATAATATAACCAAATCCTAGGCTAGGGCCTAGAATGACCATCCCTGGAACTTCACATGGCTGGCTTCTGCTTTCACCCTCCAAATCTCAGATGTCACTTTCTCAGGGAAGCCTCCCTGACCATACAAGCTAGAGGCGATGTTCCAGTCCTCCTATCTCAGCACTCTCATCTCCAGAGTGATATCACAATCTGAAGTCACCCTGTTTGTTCAATTTACTTACCTTCTGTCTGCTCACAAGCATGTTAGCTCCATGAGGACCCTCCTCTGTCTTGTTTGCAACTAGAATGCCTCCTAGCACACAATATGTGCTCAATTAAATTTTTGTGAAAATAAATGAAAATCAATTAATGTGATCCATCATATCAAAAGGCTAAGAAGATCATATCAATAAATGCAGAAAAGGCATTTGACAAAATCCAAAAACCCATTCAACTTTCATCAAATCAGAAATAGAGGGGGACCTCCTTAACTTGATAAAGGATATTTACAAAAATCCTACAGCTGATAATATACTTAATGGTGAGAAACTAGTTTTCCCACTGATATTAGGAACAAGTTAATGATGTCTGCTCTCCGCTCCTCCTCTTCAACATCATACTTGAAATCCTAACTGATGGAATAAGACAAGAAAAGGAAATAAATGGTGCAGGACTGGCAAGGAAGAAATAAAACTGTCTTTGTTCCCAGATGGCATTTGTTGTAAATCTGAAAGAATTGATAAAACAAAACACACACACACACACACACACACACACACACACACCCCAAACTCTCCTGGGACTAGAAGGCAATTATAGCAAGGTTTCAGGATATGTGGTTAACAAACAAAATTTAATCACTTTTCACATACCAGTGATTAACAAGTGAAATTTGAAATAAAAAACTAATTACCTTTTACATTAGCACCCCCCAAAGTGAAATACTAGATATAAGCCTCACAAAATATGCAAAAGATCTATATGAGGAAAACTAAAATCTCTGATGAAAGAAATTAAAAAACCTAAATAAATAGAGAAATACTCCATGTTCACATCCCATCAGTTCAGCTCTTCACGGTTTTTATCCTTGTGTCATTTCATCCTCACGGTAACCTTGTAAGGTAGGCACAAGAGGGAGTTTATCATTTTCCCCATTTTATAGATCAAGAAATTGAGGCTTGGAGAAGTAGCATGATTGCTCAGAGTCACACTAATAGTTAATGCCTAGTAGAGAGAAGGGAGGAAAGTTGCATGTTCCAGGTACTCGGTGTAATTTGTGTCACGTAAAGCTCACAATAGCCCTAATGGAAGCTAAGGTCCAGAGAGGTTCAGTACCTCCTCAGGTCACAGAAACTAGGATCTGAACACAGATCTAACAGGGTCTAAAACCCAGCAGCACCCACCCTACCCTGGGCCTCCCTCCTCTAGAATCTGAGGCTGAGCCTCACCCACACTCACTGATGGCCACACCAGCCCTTTCCATTGAGCACACCCACTAAGCTTGCTTCAGCACAGTCACTGAGTGCCTCCAGCACTGGCAGAACTACACGAGTGGATTGTCAGGGTCCACCACCAGGCATTTTCCCAGGAACTCAGTGTGTGGACCAGAAGGAAAACTGCCGCCTCCTGAGCCTCAGAGGCAGGGAGAAGAGGGTCTCCAGAAGACACTGGAGCGAATCAACCATTTATCTGGCACCCTTCCTCCTCCTTTCAGCCCTTCTGTCCTTCCTCCCATTCCTTCCAACCTTCCTCCTTCCCTTCCTTCACCCTTCCTTCCTTCTGCCTCCGTCTCACTGCCACCCCCACCCACCACCCATCACCCCTACTGACAAATGTCCTGATCTCCAGTATCTTCATAAAGTTGTGCCTCAGAAGAAAAAGACAAAGAAGGAAAGCCGAGATTGCTGTGGCTCCCACATTCAGGAGCCGGCACTACCTCCCAGACCAGGGCTGGCAGGGAGACTGCCTGGCTCTGGAATTCGCTTGGCTTCTTCTCATCAGCAACCTGTGACCACCCTGCTCAAGACCAGAGGGGAGAACAAAGGAAGAAAACAGGAAGAAAAACAGGTGTGGGAGTAGGTCTGAGATGTGTGAGTAATATCACTTAATTTTAGCCACCTCTCATTTCCATCTTGTCATCACATGCAATTTCTTCTTCCCTCCCCTCCCCATTCCCAGCTGAACAATGATTTCCAAATTAGTGGCTCATTCTGGCTTTATCATATAATAAACCTGTGGGCAGCACACTTCTCTCATGGGAGACACCAAATAAGTGAGCACACTGAAATGCGCCCAATTTCTAGAGGAAAGGGAGAATCGGGGAGCTCATTGCCTTAAAGCATATGATCTTCAGGAAGCTATTCAGCCTCTTTGGGCACCAGTTTCTTTGCCTGAACGTGGGAATACATAGACAAATTGATGGAGGCTAGAGGAGTTAGGAATGTGGAATGCACCTGTAGTGCCCAGCACACACCAAGTGCTTAGTAACATCAGCTGAGACTGTTACCCAGATGAGCAGCAGCCCCTGCTGCAACTGCGTGGCAAGACTGGTTGTCTGAAGCACAGGCAGACCCTGGGGGTGCAGAGCTGCAGTCTCAGCACCCATGGACTGCACTTAGGTTTCAGGACTGAAGCTCAATTTTCATGCCTCTGAGTTTTGATGCGTCATTGACCTCAGCGCTTTCTTCCTCCTCCTCCTCCTCCTCCTCCTCCTCCTCCTCCTCCTCCTCCTCCTCCTCCTCCTCCTCCTCCTTCTCTTCCTCCTCTTCCTCCTCCTCCTCCTCTTGGAGAACTTCTGTGCTTCCTCAAGACCCAGCTGAAATGCCACCTTCTCTGTGAAGCCTTCTGACTTCCCAGAGAACATTCTACCACAGAAAGTTACAGGGGGCCTACCATGAGGCAAGGACCAGCACCAAGGCCCAAGTCCTTTAGGTTCTCATCTCTCACTGAAGAATTAATTACTGATGTCAAAAAGCAGCTGGAGCTGGGCATGGGTGACTCAGTGGTGGAACACTTGCCTTGCTCACACAACTGGGTTGAATCCCCAGCACCAGAAAAAGTAAAGTCTGTACCATAACACTCTGAACCTCAAAAAGGTCAAACGGTTGTGAAAAACAGGACTCACTATATCCTCACCCCTGGAGGCTCTGTTCTCAGCCCAACTTCTAAGTCAGGAGACACACAGAGAGAGAAAGAAAGAATACAGAAATATGGCAAACCCAAGTTAGATGGAGTCCAGCTGGACCTGAGAGGGTAAAAGCCAGCATGCATAGAGCACCCACTGGTGCTCCATTCCTTATTTCACCTCCTCCCTGTAAGGCAGGGACTAGTGTCTGTCCCACTGTTAAGGAAGCTGAAGTTCAAAGAGGTGATGGCTTTACCAGCTTCATGGTGAACAGTGGCAGATTGGAGACTGCAACCCAGCTCTGTCTTACGAGAAAATGTGTGCCTGTTCCACTCTGCACCACTGCCTCCAAGCATGTGATGAAGCCATCTCTCCGCCCGGGGTGACTGCGCAGCCTCCCAACTTCCATTCATGTCCTGAGATTATTTATGAGTCCATCATTAATCAGATATTGGTTGCCCACAAATCTTCTACTTACCAACAACCACAGGAAGGGAGAAGGAAAACGGCCTCCAATATATTCAGAGCACTGTGTCACTGAGGCCACCTCTAATATACAGGTGTTTGAGCAAATTACCAAAGACATGCTGGTCAGGGCCGCAGTCAGGTGGCAGCGAGGACTCGTGTAAACAACAGAAATAAAACCGTCTGCTGCACATTATCACAGCTCTGTAACTGGGTGCAGCCATGAGGTCGACAACACGTCCTGGAAGATGGATGCTCACTTTCAGCCCTATAAAATTCAGGTTAAAAAGGTGACATAAATATTTTAGCCTTTTATCTCAGATTCTGCCATTACAGAATCACCACCTCTTTGGCCTCTTTCCATTTTTAGAGATCATATCCATCCTGAAACCCCTCCCTCTATAACATCCACACCAGCTCAAATCTCCAAGGCCCTCCTGGCTGTCCTAAAAATAATACCACCATAAGTCCACCTCCACCCAGCACGGTCTCTCCCCGCCACCTGCCCCAAATGGGAAAGACATTATGCAGTGGCAAAGGCGTTTGCTGTTTAGATAGCAACTCAGGTAGAATCCATTAGTATCTAAACATCTTTCAGTTGGAAGCCGCCGACTCCAAGGGACAGAGCATTGTGCGGGGACTGTGGAATTGCACAGTGCCAGTGCCTGCCTTTTATTTTGTTATTTACATAGAGCAAAGGCGCCGTGTACGCGGCCCTGGCAAACAAGCGCTGATCTGCAGAGAACAGGCATCATGTGCAATTCTGCTGGCTTCCCCGCCATGCCAGCTGGAGGGGAAGGCCAGCCCTGGGACAGAGATGAACAAGTCCTTGAGGCCCCCACCTCCTCCTCTTGGCCCCCGAGGAGCCTTGTGGTATTCAAAGCTCTCCAGCTGCCCTCACCCACACTGCCAGCTGGGAGGACACTCTTGGGTTCTCTGCCTCTGCAGCTGCCACCCTTGCCTGTGTGGGCCCTGGCCCAGACCAAGGGAAAATCCTGGAACAACTGAGTCTCTTGACTACAGTTCTAACCACAACTCTGCTGGTTAATGGCTGTGTGACTTGCAGAGGTGACTTACCCTCTCTGAATCTTAGCTTCTTTGAGGTAAAGTGGCTTCCAGATTACTCCAGTTCTCATTGACGGCTTCCACAGAGCACCCATTCCATTCCCTTTAAGCGCATGGGACAAGGGTTTATTGGAGACCTGGGTTAAAAGGTAGTTCACGGTCCCTCCTCAGAAGTGCCCAGCTCTTGCCTCTCCTGGACACCTTTCCCAGATTTCAAGGACAGGAATATGTCCTTGTCAGATTTTCTAGTCTTGATATTGGTATCCTAAGGCCAACTTTTCTGTACTGGCCTTTCTCACTGAAGGTCAATGCACCTACCTGCAAACTGACATCCTGGTGAGCTCCCCAAGGCCAACGCCAGCTCCCACCCTGCGACCACCCTGGTCTGAGCATGTTACATGTCCTGTACCATCTCATTTAATCCTGAGCATGAAGCTGTTGCCTTTTACGCAGGAGGCGACAGAGGCACAGAGGAAGAGCAGCGCTGAGGAAATGAAGGGAGGCCTCCTAGAGGAGGGGCCCTAGCTCTGGTTTTCTGGATGGAGAAGGGGAGGGCCTGCAGGAAAAGAGGACAGGATTCCCATGTGTCCCTTGCCCCCGATCCCCACCACCTCTGCAGACTGGTGGCTGAAGTTCTGCGGCTGTTTTTAAAGGTGAGACCCACATAAACCCCGGCAGAGCAAGCGTTCTGTTGCCCGCTTACTCCAGCTGATGCAAGGCGCAAACACCGTCCTTCTCCGTGTGGTTTCAGTGTGAATTACCTCAATTTCCGTTGAAGAGGAACAGATGACTCTGGAAGGAGGCTTGGGAGAAGACCAGGTTGTGCAGGTGCAGCCCACAGGGGACAGGACAGGACAGCAGGCTGGGCCAGCTCAACCCAACAGAGAAGGGAAGGGCTTGCATGAGAGGCCTGGGCCAGCTGCAGGCAGAGTCCTTCTCCCTGTGTGCAGAGCAACAACATGGAGGACAAGCAGGGTCCTCCACAGGTTCTGAGCTGTTGCAGGGTGAGGAGACGGGCACCAAGACCACAGAGGTGTGACCAGGGCAAACTGCCTTTTTGCCCTACCTACTAAAAACTGAGCTAGGTTCAGGAAGGTGTGGGCCTGGACCTTCAGAAGGGAGACATCACGAAGGTCTGGGGAAGGCTGTGGGTGGGAACTGGAGTAGGCGGAAGATGATGAGGAAATGAGGGAAGGA
The DNA here is from genome assembly GCA_020662805.1 of Glaucomys volans. Taxonomy (NCBI): domain Eukaryota; kingdom Metazoa; phylum Chordata; class Mammalia; order Rodentia; family Sciuridae; genus Glaucomys; species Glaucomys volans. The sequence continues at coordinate 323,817 of JAJEJO010003465.1, read as the reverse complement.
GACTATCAGGGAAAGTTCCCATACACCTTCCCATCAGCCCAAGTCTCTGAGACCCATCACTCCATGTAACTCCCAAAACACGCATGGAGGGTTTTTTTGCCCACACCAAAACATATAAATTCTGAATCTCAGTGACTTAACACAGTGGAAATTTATTTTCTATTCTCATTCCTGGCTGGACAACCTTCCACATGCTCTGGGGACTCAGGTTCCTCACACATGTGGCTCTGGCCCCTGATAGGTCCTTAGGGTACTCTTTCCAGATATGGAAAGGGAGAGGGCAAGGAAGACTCCACAGGGACTCCAGGGCCATGTCTGCAGTGGCCTCCGTCACTTCTGCCCACCTAACTGTCTGGGAGGCTGGAGAAGCAGTCCTGTGCCCAGGAGGAGAAGACATGATGTCATGGAGAGTAAGCTTCAGATCACCTCTGGCAGTTGGAATCACACAGAACCATAGACCTGTAGCATGTAAGGATCCTGAATTCACTAAGTATGAAATCACAGAACTTTCAAGTTCTGTGCAATCACAGGATCTTGCAATAATACAGTTCTAGACTCTGAAGAGTGGACATGTCCATTTCCTCCCTCACAGTGTAAGTGACTTGAGAGAAGGGAGGGCATCTTCTGCAACCCGTGTCTACTCATCATAGGAGCAATGATGGTAGTGGCTGAAGAAGGGCATGTGACACCTACTGTGTGCCAGGTACTCCTCCAAGCACCTGAGTATTTTAATTCATTTATTCCCCACAACAGCCATATGAATTGGGGGTATGCATCGCAGATGAGAAACTGAGGCAGAGAGGTTGAGGAGTTCACCTAGGGTCAGATGGCTAGTAAGCATTCAATTATGTAAATATTAAACTAATGTGAACCGCTATCCAAATCTGACTGTTTCCCCTCCACTTTATCTCTCAGATGCAAAAGAGAAAGACAGTAAGATGTCAGGGAATAATTGAAACGTATGAGAGATCCACAGATGGAGAACAACTCACTTTGTCATTTGCTCCCCAAACTTCTGAAATGAATTTCCCATCACAATGGGAAAAATCGTCAGGGCCTCATTAATTTCTGGGAGGGGGTTTGAAGTCAGTTTGAAGCAGGAGCTGTGGAAGGGCTTATCCTCCTGCTCACTGAGGAGGCCTCACTGGCTCCATCTAATTAACAATAAACCAGATGCCCCGACACAATCCGCTTCTACATCTGTAACACGCTGACAGTCTAAAAATGCCAGCCTCCTCCTTGTGTGTCAGCTAAATGTCACTGGCGACATTTGATGCAATTCAGAGATGAAAGTAAATCCAATATTATCGCTGACTAAATAACCACAGGCCCAGTCAGCGGGCCCCAGGCCCCAGCAGGATGGGGAGAGGAAGCGGCCCCAGGAAGGCAGGAGTCGCTCATTCCCAAGTGAGCCCAACCTCCAGCTGCCCACAGACAGGAAACCAAGTTGCTGAAACACTTTGCTTGGGAGGATTGACACTTACAGCCCCTAAGCCCACTTGGCTAGGGGCAGAGAGATATTTTCCCTCTCTAAGCCTCAGTTTCTTCACCTGTTCAGGAGCAGAGGCAAAACAATGCCTCTAGGAACAATGCTCTGATGGGCAGTGATTCATTCAGTGAGTCAGTCCTGCTTACTGAGCAGCTATTACGTGACAGGCACAGTTCTCGGCACTGGGATCAGCATTCCCTTGATTAGTCGTCGTCTTCACTAAACTGTAAGCATCATGAAGATGGGTACCCACTCTCTCTTTTCCTCCTCTGTATCCCAACCTGGCCCACTAAGTGCTTGGTAAATATCTGTGGAATGAATGCATGCGTGAATGAATAAGTCTACTTGTCCATCTTCCCACCAGCCAAGGAGCTTTTCAAGAGACTGGGTAGTCTCAAGGGTGGAGTTTAGGTGTTACTTGTCTCTAGGTGTCCAATTCACAGATGTCTGGTTTGGATGTAAGCGTCCCCCAAAAGCTCATGTGTGAGACAATGCAAGACAATGGGTAATGAGAACCTTAACCCAATGAGTGAATTAGTCCCCTGATGGGGATTAACTGAGTGGTAACGGAAGGCAAGTAGGGTGTGGCTGGAGGAAGTGGGTCCTTGGGGGCATGCCTTTGGGGCATATATTTTGTATGGCAAGTGGAGTCTCTCTCTGCTTCCTGATCATGATGTGAGCTGCTTCCTTCCACCACACTCTTCCACCATGATGTTCGGCCTCACCTTGAGCCCAAAGGAATGAAACCTGCTGTCTATGGACTGAGACCTCTGAAACCCTGAGCCCCAAATAAATTTTCCTGCTCTACATTTGTTCTAGTCAAGTCATTTAGTCACAGCAGCAAAAAAGCTGACTAAAACACTGGCAGAACAATGATAATCACAATGCTAATTGTACCAGTTCCCACCATGTGGGACACAGGTGAGTGAGAGAAGGTGAGATGCTTCTCAGTGGCCCCAGCTTTAAAAAACATTAAAACCTCTTGACCAGGGACCCAAATTAACATCACCAATGAGAGGTAAGTAGACCTTGAGTGTTTCCAGGCATCACCCTGAGAAGGACACAAATCTTAGTGTTCCAGTCAGGAATGCATCACAGGGAAGCATCAGAGTCACCCCAAATGAGAAGCATTCATTTAACAAAGGAGCTGGGGGAGGGAGAGCTAAGGAGGGTGGACAGGCTGTACCTTCAAAAATGTCATCGTCATAAAAGACAAATGCTGAGGAGCTGCTCCAAATTATAGGAAACTGAAGAGATATGACAACTAATTACAACATGAGATCCAAGACTGAATCATGTACTGGAGGGAGAAAATGCTTATAAACTCCATTACTGGGTCAATTGACAAAATTCAGATAGTCAGAATTGATAAAAGTATTATGATTAATTTTCTCTTGCTGCTATAGCCAATTATCACAAATTTAGTCCCTTAAAACAACACAGATTTGTTCAGGATATGGAAATCTTTTGAGAGGTCATCTTTTTGCCTACAGAAGTTAGTAATTAATAAAAGTATTGTGTCAACATTAAATTTATTGAAGTTGGTAATTGCTCTATGCTTATATAAAAGAATAGCATTATTCTTTGAATATCTGTATTCACTGAAGTATTTAGAGACAAGGGGTATGATGTATACAACTTACTCTTAACCAGTTCAGGAATAATAAACAATGTGTGTGGGAGGGTGATAAAGCAAAAGTGATAATTTACAATAAATAGATGATTCTGAGTAAAAAAGATATGAATATTCTTCCTCCTATCTTATAACTGTTCTCCAAATTTGAAATAATTTCTTAATTATATGTGTGTGTGTGTGTGTGTGTGTGTGTGTGTGTGTGTGTGTGTCTTATGGATTCTCAACAAGTAAGGTTGCCAAAGGGTCCAGAAAAGTGGTTTCCTATGTCTAGATTTTATCTCACCAAGGAGATCCAGAGCTTCTTGGGGGGGCCTGCCTTTGCAGACAGAGCAGAACCTATGTTCCTTTTTTTTTTCATAAAAATATTTATTTTTACTGTTTCTTTAAGTATAATTTGTATTTTCTTATTTAATTTAATTTTTAATCATTTTTACAGACTGCATTTTGATTCATTGTACACAAATGGAGTACAACTTTTCATTTCTATGGTTATACACAATGTAGATTCACACCATTCATGTGATTATACATATACATAGGGTAATACTGTCTCAGTCTACTATCTTTCCTTCCCCCATCCCCTCCCACCCCATTTTCCTCTACACCATCCAAAGTTCTTCAATTCTTCTCTTCCCCCCTCCCCCCACCATCCCTCCCCACTCCACCCCTGTTATGTATCATCATTCACTTATCAGAGAAATCATTGGGATTGGCTTATTTCACGTAACATGATATTCTCCAACTCCATCCATTTACCTGCAAATGTCATAATTTTATTATTCTTTATGGCTGAGCAGTAGTCCATTGTGTATATATTACACAGTTTCTTTATCCATTCATCAATTGAAGAGCATCTAGGTTGGTTCCACAATCTAGCTATTGTGAATTGAGCATCTATGAACATTGATGTGACTCCATCACTGTAGTATGCTGATTTTAAGTTCTTTTAGTATAAACCAAGGAGTGGGATAGCTGGGTCAAATGGTGGGTCCATTCCAAGTTTTCTGAGGAATCTCCATACTGCTTTCCAGAGTGGCTGCACCAATTTGCAACTCCACCAGCAATGTATGAGTGCGCCTTTTTCCCCACATCCACACCAATACTTATTATTGCTTGTATTCTTGATAATAGCCATTCTAATTGGGGTGAGATGAAATCTTATGGTAGTTTTTATTTGCATTTCTCTTATTACTAGAGATGTTGAACATTTTTTCATATATCTGTTGATTGTTTGTAGATCCTCTTCTGTGAAGTGTCTGCTCATTTCCTTAGCCCATTTATTGGTTCGGTTATTTGTAGTCTTGATGTAAAGTTTTTTGAGTTCTTTATAGATTCTGGAGATTAGTGCTCTATCTGAAGTGTGTGTGGCAGATTTTCTCCCACTCTGTAGGCTCTTTCTTCACATCGTTGATTGTTTGCTGAGAAAAAGCTTTTCAGTTTGAATCTATCCCAATTATTGATTCCTGCTTTTATTTCTTGTGTTTTGGGAGTCATGTTAAGGAAGTCTGGTCCTAAGCCAACATGATGAAGATTTGGACCTACTTTTTCTTCTATTAGGTGCAGGGTCTTTGGTCTAATTCCTAGGTCCTTGATCCATTTTGAGTTGAGTTTTGTGCAGGGTGAGAGATAGGTTTAGTTTCATTTTGCTGTATATGGATTTCTAATTTTCCAGAACCTGTGTTCTTAAGGTAGCATTCAGATTCCTTCATGAACTCTGACCTCCAGGGACAATCACATCTTCTATCTGCCACCTATTCCTCTAACCATACCTGATGGCTTACCATTCCTCAAAACCACATCGTAATTTCTGCCTTTATTAAGCAACTGGCCTCTAGCACTAGACACCTCTCTGTCATTTCATTTAATCTTCACAACACCACTTTAAGTTAGGTACCAGTATTTCTCCTATTAATGGCAAATCAGAAGCTCAAGAGAAGCTAAATGACTTGCTTCCGTTTCCACGGCAAGATCCAGACTTCAAATCAGAGCTATCTGATTCCAAAGCCAGGCTCTTTTCAACATAATGCGCTACCCAGACCTCCAAGTACTGATTCCATAAGCATTTCCTAAGCATCCACTGGGTGCTGGGCTGTGCGTCAGGCACTGGGAGTGGGGGTGGGGGGCTTAATGCAATCGAACTCCACCCCCAGCCTCCAGGCATGATGATCTGGCTAAGAGACAGGGCCAGGGCTGAGGCAGGGTAAGGGATCAGAGACAGTGGTTGGGTCAGGGTCATTTAGGGTTGCAGATTATGGCCAGATACCTGTCCCTCAGAGCTGAGTCTCAGCAAGATGACTGAGCCTGGAACTGAGTGGTGATACAGGCAGAAGTGAGAAATCTTCCTTTCCTCACTCCATCCTGGGAGTCAGGCTATCCAGGGTTTGAGCCACTGTTTGCGGGAAGTGTTTCTGACATTTTGTTACTCAAGCCTCTGCTGCTCTCTAGTGGGAGATGGAAAGATGACAGAGAATGAGATCGATGACAGAATCTTTGACTCAGCCTTGGTTCTGGTGCTGATTCCCAGCGTGTAAATGAAGAGGCCTGAGTTTGAGGTTCCAGTTCTGCAGGGGTCAGTCCACCTTGCCAGGAGAGATGCTCAGTTTCTCTCTGATCAAAGTTTGAGCCCCAAAATTTACCCCAGACTAAGCCCTGCAAAGACAGTCCCGACGGCAGTTACAGCCTGAGCCTGAGAGTTCTGACCTTTACTAGAGACTAATCCCACCCTTGAGCCCCAGATTCCCACTTTCCCCATGTCTGCTCCCCAGGGGATTTTCAGCAATGCCTGGACCTCCTGGGGAACCTCCAGTTCTTCACCTTCCCTCTTCTCCCAGTTGGTCCCACCTCACCTTCACCCACTGCCTGAGTGACCCTAGAGCTCTTACCACCCTGCTCCCAGTCCTCCTATCCCACTCCACCAGGCTACTCTTTCCTGCAAAGGTAACACTCTGGGGGCCTACAGGCTTCCATCCACACTCCCTGCTCTTCTCTTTCCACCTCCATTCCTTGGGAAATTTCTATTATTTGCATATCAGTTGAAACTCTTGCTTGTATAGAACAGAACCCCACCAAAGGTGACTGAAACCAAAAGGAATTATAAGGATAGAGGGAACCTCAAAATCCCAAGACTCTGGTCTTGGTGTCAGTTTAGACCTAGGATCTAAAGCAGGAGTTCCTTTCTCGCAGTCTCTCAGCTTTTCTCTGAGGATCTGCCTCATTTTTTTCTCTTTATTTTGCAATTCACAAGACAAAATTTCCCTGATACAATTAGCTCCCAAATTTTCATATGGGTCTATGAGAACATCCCAATTCAGCCAGAATTTCTGAATCCCAATTCCAAATTCCCCAGGAAGGCCCCTCGTTGGTCCAGCATCAAGCACCCTCCCCACTCCTCAACCAATCTACCGTGGACTGAAGCTGAGGTTACCGAAGAATATGTCAGTTCTATAGCAACCAAGAGGGTGGGTCAGGAGAGACGCACAATTCTGAAGAAGCAGATGTGCCAAGCAGATAGAGCACCATGTCACAGGTTGTAGGAGGAAAAACCAGGACAAAAAATGGATCTGTCCAACTCTGACATCAGTGCTCTTTCCACCATGACATTCTTCACAGATGACATCTGCTCATTTGTTAATTTGTTCATTCATCTGTCATTTGTTGGGCACCAACTGAGCACTTGGTTCTGAAGTTTCAGCCATGAATAATACAAACACAACCTTACTCTCACAAAATTCAGACTATTATAATGCCACATACAGCTTCTGTTTCTTCATTTTCAGTGATAGGAAATATTACTTTATAAGGAGGCTAAATCCATTATTATAAAGTCAAATCCAGTTAAGGCAATAGATTTTCAAAGTTTGGAGAGGAGTTTAGCGATAAGTAGACCCAAACTCCTGTATTCTTCAAGTTAATAAAGGAATCAGTCATCCAGAGTGTGAATTACCATAAATCCTTACAAACTTGGAAGGAAGTTGCATTAGTTAACACACAATAATAATTTTAAAACACTAAGAATTCAGTTTTCTCTTCAAGTGCAAGAAGTCCAGAAGTAGTCTTGAATGACTGGCAGACACTTCCACAAGAGAGGGGTCCCATTACTTGTAGCCTATGTCTCTGCCATGTATGGTCTCCTTTTCCAAGATACCTCAAGTTTCAAGATGGCTAGAAACTTCTGTGCCCACATCTATCCAAAAGGAAGAGGAAGAAGGACTTAAGAAGGGCACATCCACCTCTTCAGGACATCTCACAGAAGTTGCAAGCCTCCCTGCCCCTTATACCTCATTGACCAGAGTATGATAGCATGGCTGCATCTATCTGCAAGGGAGTCTGGGGAAGGCAGTCTGTGTTCAAGTCACCCCTATGTTCAACAACAAACCAAGAGTTTGAGTACTAAAGACCAGCAGTCTCTCCCATAGAAGTCCTTCCTTAGAGGGGTCTCCCAGTCATCTCTACTCAGTCATCTCCTCCCATTCCATCTCCTGATTCTGTCTGGAGTTGCTTAGAGCAAAGTCATGCCCTTTCTAACCTAACAGCAATACTTTGCTAGAGCCAGCTCATGCTAGATAATGATAAGTAATTATTAAATTTGGAAGAATTTTGCAAGCTGCTTGTTAATTGTTGCCATTATTAAAAATTGTTATATAAATTACAATTAAATAAGCTTCATAGAAAAACAAAGGTAATACATATTATTCAAAATTTGTTACTTCCTAGTTATTTTATTACATTTTATTACTCCCCATGCTTTTGAGATGATTTAGGCCTACTCCATATGTATGGGGCAAATATATAATGGTGTGCTATGCACCTGTCTCCCTAATTCAAGGATATCACATTAAGAGCTTGAAATCAGTCATGGTAATAGTATTTACACCACAGAAATCAGCAAACACTACACATTCAGGCTTGATTTATGTCTTATTGATTATTTAGCAAAAGTACAACCAAAATGCTACTTTTCTATGTTGAGCCAAGAATGATTTTTATATTTTTTAAATGCTGTAAAAATATACAAAGGAGACTATGCAACAGAGACCATATAGGCTCTCAAAGCCTAAAACAGTCAGCTTATGGCCCTTTACAGAAAGAGTTTGCTGACCTCTGGCCTAGAAATTAAAAAGGGATGGAAAATGTTAGTAATGTGGATTATTAACATGACAGATCTATAGTTGTTACATTATAACTTGCACAAAATCTAGAGGAAATATTTTTTAAGCACTTGGAAAACTATTATCTAATGCAGAAAAAAGTCACTCACATCTTTGACAACCAGGTGAAATTCTGAAATATGTAGAGATGAAACTGAAAGAGGCTTAAATTTAAAGCCTACAATTTGAAGTTAAATAAACAGTTTATGGTAAATCATATATCAACTTTAATAACAATAAATTTATTGAGAAGAGAGCATTGTCAAATTGTGGCTGAATTACAACCATCAGTTAGCTACAGATGAGTTTGACCAAAAGCAATGAGAGTATCCTGTGAGAATCATTTGGTATGCAGAATGTACAAAAAAGAATATGGTATGCTTTATTATTATAAATTTGGTGCTACTCATATCAGCAAATTTTGTAACAAAACTAAAATTGCATATAATGTGTACATTTCTAGGGAGTGAATTATTAAAAATTTGCCATTACACCACTGCCAACAACCTTTCAAATAACCAAAATAGGAGCTCTCGCCCTCCTGTCATAAAAGGCCTGGCTACCTACAGTGACTGCCAACACTCAGCCCCCTCCTGCTGTGGACCTCACCTTCATTTTCTCTGGTCTCTTTTTCTGGAACCCTAACCTTTCAGAATTTGGACCTCTAAATTTGTTTTACTTTTGCTTGTATATTTTCCATTTCTGTCTCTTTGCTTCACCTTTCTGGGTATTTCTTCAGCTTTACTTTACAACCACACAATTGAGCTTTTTAAACATATTTATGCTCTCTAGTATAGTGTGGCTCTGAATTATTCCCCAAAGCCTGTGTGCTAAAGGCTTGGTCCCATCTTGGCACTGTTGAGATGTGGTGGCAACTTTGACAGATGAAGCCTAGAGGGAGGTCTTAAGGTCTTTGGGAGCCAAAGAAACTTTTCCTCCTCTAGGTTGTTCTTGTCAGGTGTTCTGGTCATATCAACAACAAGGTGACCAGCACAAAAAGAGATGAAACAGGCATGACAACCAAATGCAGCACAGGATCTGGGATTTTCTGATCGAAAGGACATTATGGGCACAGTTAGTGAAATCTAAATAAGATCTGAGATAATAGCCCTGAATCAATGTTGATTTCAACATTAAAAGAAGAATGTTCTTGGCTTTAAGAAATACATCTGAATTATTCTGGGATAAAAAGGTATCATTATGAAATTTGTATATCCAAATTTTAGGGAAATCTGGTGAACAGTAGACAGGCATTCTCATGATTGTTTTTCTCTAAGTTTGAAATTAGGGGGGAAAAGGTAAGTCCCTTGCCCACCCCCCACACACACACACACTGGGGATCAAACCCAGGGCTTCACACATGCCAATCAGGAGCTCTGGCACTGAATTATATACCCAGGCCCCCAGACAGCAGGTTTTAAAAAAAATTAAAAAGCTGAATGGAAGCTGCACATGGGTCTGGCTTATTGACAGTGGGCCTCATGTGGGGATAGGAGGATGCCCTTCACCCACCAGGCATCATTGCCCAGTTTCCTGCCTTGAGCATCTGCCTGGTCACCAGGTTCTGGGAGCCCATTGAGGCAGGGGAAGGGGTGTCATGCTAGACATTCAGAATGCAGACATTCTCTTAACCTGCTGTTCGAAGGACAGAGCTCCCACTCTCAATAGGCTCCCTCCTCCCAGGCCACAGATCCTTTGTTCGACCTCTCTAAATAAACCTCTGGTCTTCTGCCCAAGCTGGGGCAGAGTGTCACTCGCCTGCAAAGGGAAAGAAGGGAGGTGTCCAACTACTTTCTGCTTTCAGCATAACCTGCTTCTGCAAGTGTCTGAACCTTTTGGAGTTTCCTAGTATCCATCCAGTTTCTTGAATGGGCCTACTGGGATGGCAGACGCAGCTTCTGAGATCTGGTGAATCACACGTTGCTCTCCGCTCCAGCTTCAAACCCTGCTGCAGCACTGACGTACCACTATATATCTGAAAATTGCTAATGGTAAATCTTAAGTATTCCCACCACATTAAAAAGGGGGGTAACTATGTGAAGGGATGAATATGTGGATTAGCTCAATTTGAGTAATTGTTTCACAGTTTATATGTATATCAAAGCATCACATTGTAAATCTTAAATATATACAATTTTTATTTGCCAATTATACCTCAATAAATGGGGAAAATAATACTGCTGCTACCAGCTTCTCTATGGGTCTCATGATCCTTGCAGATTTAAATATTTTAACAAAATCTCCTTTGTCATTTCAATGGTTTCAGGGAAAACACACAGAAGTTGAACCTGCCATCATTAATTGGAAGTTCTTTACTGCGTTTTCTAATCTCTCCACAGTGACCTTGAACTGCTTGAGCAAAGTTAAAATATACTTAAGCGCATAGAAGAGTTAAATATGAAACCATATGAAACAATTTAGTCATAATCAGGTTTCTAATGGGAGGATAACAACTTTGAATAGAGGCTGGATAATGCAAGAAAAGTACCTGAAGATGCCTTGGTTCAAATTCCATCTGTCTTTCATTGGCAATGTGCCCTGAAGGTAAACAAATATATCTGCGGATGTTTTTTAGCTCTTAGTTACAACAGAAAGTATCAAAAAGGAAAATCACTGGCTACGGGAGAAAGTATAGGGTGTCTTCGCATCAGGTTTATGGAATTATAGTTCTCCAATTCCAACTTCACGAATTCGAGGCAAAGGGGGCGCTCGCGCGCCCAGGCAAAGCCCTCCTTCGGGACTAATGCTCAGAAAGGAGCCGGGCAGCTCCCTGAGTTAACAGAACGGAGGCCACAGCCAGACTTCCGTCCCCATACCAAGAAGAACGTCGAAATAAATCCAGGGGCGAGGGCAAGTCGAAGGCTCGGTGTCAAACTCACTCCGCGGGGCGGATGGGTGCAGAGGTCGATCTGCATCCACCTGAGCTCTCCTCCAGCAGCATCCTCCTGCGCAGCGGCCAAAGCCCGGGTGGGGCCCGCAAGAAACCGTTCCTCCTTGGGCCGCACAGGGGCAGCAGAGGACAGGCGGAGAAAACCTTGAGGATGGGGTAGGAGAGGGTAGGAGACTGGGAGAAAGTGACAGGAGGTGGGTGGGAAAATACACAAAAAGAGACATCGCAGAGAAATGAAATGTGTGGGGAGAAACAGTGATCAAGGGAGGAAGCACTGCTAGAGTGACAGTGATCCTCACGTGTGAATAATTAGTCTTCAAGGTGCTGCATGCTCACTTTGTAATATACTATTATAAGCTAATTTCATAGTTGAAGAAACTGAGATAGATGTCCTGGTCAGCTGTCATGTCTTCGAAGGGGCTGCCGATGTTCACTGGCTCGGTTATTTAACTCTCTGTGCCTGGCTCGCCTCGCCTCCCTCACAGGGTTGTCAGGGTGAAATGAGATAACATCCGTGAAGTGCTACAACTGCGATTGGCACATAGTAAAGAGTAATTGGCAACAACCATCATGATGGTGGTGGTTGGGATGCTACTGCAGTTGAATCCTCACCACATGCAGGAGGGCCCTTGGTTCCAGGTGTGTGGAGTGCTGCTGGAAAATATTCCCCTGTGTTATGGATGGAGAAACTGAGGCCCAGAAAGACTGTGTGACTTAGGGCCCAGATCTTAAGCTGAGGAATAGCAGGGCTAGGAGTCAAAATCAGGTCACTTAATCCTTTTTCCACCACACCCTATGTCTCAGCAGGGGACAGAAAGTGTCTGCTCATCCCCAAATGCCAAAGTTTGGTTCTGCACTTCTCTGCTGAGCGCAGTCTGAATGCAGGCCCGAGGCTGGGGCCTCGGCAGGGTGTTGGCACCACTGTTTGCTCCCAGGTAGCTTACTGATGGGACGGAAAGGACAGAACTGGGGAGTAATGAGAGGTTATCAATATTAGGTGTGCTCACCATCTCCATCAGGGACAAAGGGAGGAAATCTTGGTCCTTCTGGGGCCCCATACCTCCAATCTCCAGTCTGTCATCAGGGAAAAACATCTGGATAATGAGCACATCCAAAATATGGCACCAGGACAGCGGCACTCTGGTCACCAAGAGCCTGGCCCCTGATGGCAGCTGGCCACCTGGATCAAGTACTTACCTCCCTCCTCTGCCCCAACCTCCTCATCTGCAAGATGGGGATTACAGTGATCCTTTCTTCTTCACCAGGGCAGAGTGGGAGAATGAGATGAGGTGATGAATATAAAGGGCCTGCCGGAGACTGGATGATCCAAGCAGAGTCGTGTTAATGTCCGTAACTGAAGAACAATGAACAATACTCTCCTTGGATTATTTCATGGAGTAAAAGACCTGAATGGTGTTCCAGTGCCTTAGAGAGGAGGCATATCTGAAGCCTCAAATCAGATCTTGGCAGCACTGGAAGCCCCCACAGGGGTGCACACACTCCAATACAGGTTGGTCTTTTCAGCCAACATTAAGGGAAAAACCCTGTGTGCCCCCAACATGTTCAAGAAGAATGTGTCCATGGGACAGTGAATGTCTCACAGAAGAGTAAGCTTTGGAGTCTCCTTCAAGGACCTTGGGTCAGCCCCGACTGTGCCCACTGATTGCCAAATGGTCTCTTTTAACCCCTTGCTTGCTGGACCTCATATTCTGCAGGTGACCCCAATCTTACTTCACTGTGCCCCCCCTCAATGACCTCCCCACTAGCCTTCAACAGCTGGCAGCATCCTCCACCATCCTTGCGTCCTGCCCACAAGCCCTTCTGAAAAGTGGGGTCCATCTCCCAGCCCTCACCCACCTGCCAGCCCTCACCCACCTGCCCCTTCCTCCTCCACCCCCTCCCCCCTCCCCACAGTCCCGCGCCGCCCCCCCCCCCAACACCAGTAGATGCTGCCCACCGTCTTCGCCTCCACCCTCTCCACACACACTCCTGTCCTCTCTCCTCTGGCTTCCTCCCCCACCCCACTTCTCTGAAACAAAAGGTCCCATCACCTCAAGTTCTCACCCTCTCTGGAGAAGTTTTGTGAATTTTCCAAACAAGCAATGAAAGAAAACTTTGGAAAGTGTTTTCCAAAGCCTGCCCCTTAGTAACCTGCAGTGGTGTTGACCCTCCCTCCTTCCAGAACCTCCCAGTCTCCAGGTCTTCCTCCTCCCTCTCTGCACCTCCTTCTCCTTCACAGAGGGGATAGCCGTAGACACCTCCAGAAATCTCTGTTGCCAGCCCAGACACCTCTTCTGAGTACAGACCCGTATGCTACCTGGCTCCTTTTCATTCCACCTGCTTGTTCCTAATAGACCACCCTAACTCAAAATGTCAGACACTGAGCATTCCTCCTACTCCCCACCTCTTGTTCAATCAAGCCTGAAGCATCAGTGTGACCCAAGGCTTGTCTCTCACCTCTACTGCCAAACTTCATGTCTTGTCAGCTCCCCTCTTCAAAACACCCTGGGGTTCACCTTCCTCCTGTCAGTGGGGCTGACTGACATCTAAGGCTACATTTCTCCACCCCACTTCCTCTGTGATGTTTTCCCTACTTGCCGCAAGCACCATCGGGGTCTTCCACCTTGAAGATCGCCCTGCACTCTGCAAAGAGCAGGTCCCCATGCCAACGTTGTGAACCCACAACTGGGGACCAGTATCAGCCTACAAACATGCAGTGTTTTTGTTGCAGCATCTAAAAATAAGTCATTGCCAATTGCATTAGTATCCGTGGGCTACTGTAACAAAGAACCACGACTTTCACTTAACACAACAGTTTATTCTCAGACACTTCTAGAGGCTAGAAATCTGAAAGTTGCAACAAGGCTCTGCTCCTCCCTAGGCTCTAGGGAAGAATCCACCCTTGCAGTTTCTGGTGTGTGTCAGCAATCCTGGGCATTCCTTGGCTTGTGGCAGCATAGCTCCAATATCTGCTTCTGTCTTCATGGGGCCATCTTCATTCTGTGTCTCTGTTTTGGTTTTTCTTCTCATAAAAACACCAATCATTGAATTAGAGCTCATTCTAACCCCATAATCCTATCTTACATCTGCGAGGAACTTTGTTCCAAATAAGATCACATCTCCAAGGTCCCAGATAGATATAAATTTTTATTTTTTATTTGTTCTTTTTAGTTATACTTGACAGTAGAATGTATTTTGACATATACATACATGGAGTATAACTTCCCATTCTTGTGGTTGTACATGGTATGGAATTACACTGGTTGTGTATCATCTATGAACATAGGAAAGTAATGTCCAATTCATTCTACCATCTTTCTTATTCCCGTACACACTCCCTCCCCTTCATTCCCCTTTGTCTAGTCCAAAGTACTTCTTTTCTTCCCTCTTCCCACTTATTGCGTTAGCATCTGCATATCAGAGAGAATATTCAACCTTTGTTTTTTGGGGATTGGCTTATTTCACTTAGCATAATCATCTCCAGTTCCATCCATTTACCAGCAAATGCCATAATTTCATTCTTCTTTAAAGCTGAATATTCCATTGTGTATATATATCCCAGTTTCTTTATCAATTCACCTCTTTAAGGGCACCTAAGTTGGTTCCATGGCTTAGCTATTGCGAATTGAGCTGCTATAAACATTGATGTGGCTGCGTCACTGTAGTATACTGATTTTAAGTCCTTTGGGTATAAACCAAGGAGTGGGATAACTGGGTCAGGTGGTTCCATTCCAAGTTTTCTGAGGAATCTCCATACTGCTTTTTGTACTGGTTGCACCAATTTGCAGCCCACCAGCAATGTATGAGTGTACCTGTTTCCCCACATCCTCGCCATCATTTAATGTTACTTGTATTCTTGACAATTGCCATTCTGGTTGGAGTGAGATGGAATCCCAGGGTAGTTTTAATTTCCATTTCTCTAATTGCTAGAGATGTTGAATATTTTTTCATATTTTTGTTGACTGCTTATATATCTTCTTCTGCAAAGTGCCTATTCAGTTTCTTTGCCCATTTATTAATTGTGTTATTTGGGTTTTTTTGGGGGGGGGTTGGTGTGGAGTTTTTTGTATATCCTGGAGATTAATGTTCTATCTGTGGTGCAGGTGGCAAAGATTTCCTCCCATTCTGTAGGCTCTCTCTTCATGTTCTTGATTGTTTCCTTGGCTCTGAAAAAGCTTTTTAGTTTGATACCATCCATTTATTGATCCTTTTGGGGGTTGGGGATTGAACCCAGAGGCACTTGACCACTGAGCCAAATCCTGGGCCCTAATTTGTATTTTATTTAGAGACAAGATCTCACTGAGTTACTTAGCACCTCACCACTGCTGAGGCTGGCTTTGAACTCTCAATCCTCCTGCCTCAGCCTCCCAAGCTACTGAGGTTATAGGCATGTGCCACGGCACCTGGCCCTGCTTCACTTTTCTCACCAAGGATTGCTTTAGCTCTTCTGGGCCTCTTATTTTTCCAAACGAATTTCATGACTGCTTTTTCTATTTCTATGAAGAACTTCATTGGAATTTTAATAGGAATTGCATTAAATCTGCATAGCACTTTTGTTAGTATGGCCATTTTGACAATATTAATTCTGCCTATCCAGGAACATAGAGATCTTCTAATGTCTTCTTCAATTTCTTTCTTTAGTGCTCTGTAGTTTTCATTGCAGAGGTCTTTCACCTCTTTTGTTAGATTAATTCCCAAATATTTTTTTCAAGGCTATTGTGAATGGGATAGTTTTCCTAATTTCTCTTTCAGTTGATTCATCACTGGTGTATAGGGATGCCATTGATTTATGGGTGTTAATTTTATACAAGATGAATATGAATTTGAAGGAACACTAGTCAACACAGTACCTTTAACGTCAGGAGATTTCATATAAATATTTGGATTACCACTTCCCATTTTAAAAATCAGCTCTGGTCCCACATCAGCCTCCATCTCAGTCCCACATTGTGGCTGGATGTGAGAAGCAGCCTCTCCAATCCCATGGATACAGGCTGCACTCCAGTGAGCACAGTTCCTTCCTCAAGGCACTGAACAACTGCAACAGGCAAATGCTAAGGAGAACTCCCAAACTCATCCTCCTACAAACACTCTGTCCCAGCAGGAGGAAGTGGCAGAGTAGAAGGATGTGTGACATTTCTTAACCCAAGCATTGCCCTCCTTTACATTATCTGCTCTTCCCTGTAGGCATTTTCATCTGGAGTCAAAACTACAGTAATGACATGCTGTGACTGTCTCTCACCAGATGACACTGCCCGTATCCCACCTACCTCCCCCGTGTTCTTCCCATCTCCACACCTGTCTGCCCAACACACCAGCACCTGTAGTGCTGGGCCTCAAGCCTTCTTCTGGCCACAAGAGACCATTTTCCTCACTCAGGTGCCAGCCCTCAACCAGCACCTGGAGTGGGATGAATCTAAGGCATGTGTTCTGGGCTGCCATTCCCAAAGTTCCCCAACAGGGTGACACTCCAGCTGCTGGCACTGGTAACTTGCTTCAGTAACATGCCCTCTTTGGTTCAATTCTTCCCTCTCCCACTTCTCACCCAGGGAAGTGCTTCCTGGAATCACCTCTTATAAGCTATTTGCATAGGAGCCCTAATCTCAACATGAACTTCTGTTTAAATCCAAATTTGAGGACAGAAATATGACCAGCCATTTGCCTTCTTCATCTACCCCCAGAACACAGCACAATGAATAAACACATCATAAAGAAAATTGGTTATTCATTCACTTATTCAGCTGTTGGGCTGGGAGTGTAACTCACTGTAGAGTGCTTGCCTGGCATGAACAACCACCTGATTTCAATCCCTAGCACTGCAAATAAAGGATATTAATTGATTAACTGTGTCCCTCCAGCACCACTCCAAGCCAGGCCTGGGTTGGTACTGGGATGCAGTGGTGTGAGGCTCACCATGTTTTCTATCCGCCTGAATCTTCCAATCCTGAAAAGACCAACAACCTTCAAGAAAACACAGATTGCTGCCCTGGAAGCCTATATCTTGGCCCTGAAAAATCTTAAGAATTTTAGAAAATCAAAAACAGCCCAAGCTAGCAAAGAGTGAAAACTGAAAAGGAAAAGCAATCCTTCACTCACCAGGCAAATGCCAGCTGAGCGCTTGTTCAGGCTCCTAGCATTTCAGGTGCTATCAGTCAAACCGAGCACCACAAGGTCGTGTTCCCACGGAGAGTACAGAGACTGGCAGCCCCCAGTGGGACTTTCCCAGCCTGCTCTGGGAGGAAGTGTCACAGGAGCTGAGTCTTAAAGAGTGGGAAGGCACTTGGAGATGCAGAAAAGGAAAAGTCTTCTAGGTGTGTGAGGCAGGGGAAGTGAAGGTGGGTATGTTGGGGGAACAAATTGTTGTGGTGTGGTGGGACAAAAGGGGGTTCAGGAGGATGGAGGAGAACCAGCAGCAGGACTGCGAAGGAGCCCCTATACCAACCCAAAGCATACAAGCCTCCTGAAGACTCAGTTTTCTCCCAGTGGAATGAATACCATGAGGCTCTTGTAAAGATAAAATGTAGCCGGGCGCGGTGGCGCAATGCACGCCTGTAATCCCAGCACTTGGGAGGCTGAGACAGGAGGATTGCGAGTTCAAAGCCAGTCTCAGCAACTTAGCGAGGCCCTAAGTAACTCAGTGAGACCCTGTCTCTAAATAAAATACAAAATAGGGCTGGGGATGTGGCTCAGTGGCCGAGTGTCCCTGAGTTCAATCCCCGGTTCCAAAATAAATAAATAAATAAATAAATAAATAAAATAGAATAGAATAAAATGTATTAATGAAAGGGAAGATCTTTATACAAAGTCTGGCCTTTCACTGGCCCTCAGGTAACAATGACCAGTTTATGAGGATCACTGGATTTTAACCATACAGTGGCATTGTTCCCATGGAACCTTGGGAGACACCAGTAAAGAGGCTGCTGTGATCAGAAGAGAGGTATTGGTTGCCGGGAACCCACACCCCCTTTGATCTACCAGCAATCTCTTCTGTCTCTCTGCCTAAGAACTTTCTCTGGTAATGGGGTCTATTCAGCCATGCTCAGGGCAGGCCAGAAGTGCTAGGAGGAATTGTCCAGCTGCCCTCAACCAGCAAGCCATGGGAGGTGGTAGATAAACAGCCCTCCACAGGACAAATCTATACAACCTCTCAGAGGGCCCCTAGTTGGACTGAGCTCCAGGGGACCTCAGAGTTAACCTGCTCATTATCATATCTTTTATTAGCTTTTCTCCACATCCCCAGTCCCTCCCTATGCTGCCTAGAATCACCTCCCAAATAAATTACTTACACCCACATTCTCAGGATCCATTTTTGGGAAAAATTAAAATTGAGCAGTTGGTACAGAAATGACCCTGAAAAGTAGACCTCAGGAGGAGATTCTAGAATTAAATCACTAACTAGCCAGACAGCGATTCTGGTGGTAAGTGGTATGATTTAGCAACATCACAATTAACAAGACACTCGCCTCTGATGCGCAGGGCAGATATGCAAGTGGAAGAAGAACCAAAGGCCAGGTAGTAGCACAGCTCGCGAAAGGCATGGAGGTCCTGCTAATTATAAGAATTTTGGAGTGATTTGTCACAGAAACCTCAAAGAAAGGATCGGTCAAGCTCAGGTAAGTGCACCATCAACTCAGGGCCTGGAAAGTCTATGTGGCACAGTTTAAAGAGACATTCATTTCCTATATCTGGAAGGCAGACTGTGCCTAAATCCAGAGGTCAAGATTTGACTGCAAGCATGACTAAATTACAAAAGAAATCAAACCCACAGCCCCAGAAAGTTGGATCCAAAGTGAGATCCTGAGACTTGGGATTCAGGCTTGAGAACCTACAGTCCATTATCTCCCTAAGTCCTGCAGGTGGCATGAAGCCCCCATTGCTGTGAGGCCATTTGATGGTCCTCACCTAAGGCAAATGTCTTTAAAATAACTATTGTTCTCCTGCCAATCCTCACCTATGTCATGCAGACCAAAAACTAGGAAGTGCTGGCTCTTACAGAAAAGCTAAGAGATTAATCACCATCAGAGCTGCAGGAACTAATTTATACCCGGAGGCACTACAAGATTATGCATGAGACTGTATCTTGAGGATATTGAACCACAGTGAAGGGAGAATTAAGGCTAGATAGGAGATAGTTTCTTGAAGTGGGTACTCCTGTGACTTAAGATTTCATATCCTGACAAGGATGCTCAAAGCCAGTCTTATTTAATTGCTAAAATGGATCCTTAAAACTTGGAGATGACAATGGCCTACAGTAAATTTGATAAAAATTCCATAAATACCTGGGCAGAGTGTTATCAAGGGATCTGGAGACTCAGAGAAGTGAGCATGCTGAAAAGGACTGATGACAACAGACCAGTCACCAACTGCTTCATAAGAGGTCTGAGGGACACCCTCTTCACTAAGTGGATGTGCACTATGGTATAAAGGGTGCACCATGAGAAACTCAGTGGTGGCTTTCCTCTGTAAGCCAAGTTGATGGTAAAGACGCAGCTATGGAAGTAGCCTGCCTAGTGTCAGTGGGAAGATTGAATTCTGAACTATCAGACCAGAGTGGCACTTAAACATCAGAGGAAAGGGGGAAGTTTGGGGAAACAAAGGAGAATGGTAACTGAAATCCTAACCCACAAGAACCTGTCCTGATGGTTAATATATCACAGTGTCTCCAGACATGAGATAGATGGACAGCCAACCAGAGTGTTGATTTATAGAGCAAAAGATACCGAGAGTGTGGAAGCAGAAGACTGACGATCAGTTGCCACGATGGAAAATCATAATCCATAGCCATTTGGAAGCTCAGCCAGTTCTCAGATCCAGAGTCCATGGATGAAAGGAGTGTCAAGACCTCCTGAGAAAGGACCCTACAACACCATAGGCAAGTACACACAATGCATATCAACTCCTTTCTCTAAAGCCACGTAACCACTTACCACACGCATTGTATATTGAAGAAGACCAAATCTTTTTTTTTCCAGTTTTATTGGGGTGTACTTGACAAACTAAAATTTTATATATTAAAGTAGGCAACATATTTTGCTGCATGTATACATTGTAAAATGATTGCCACAATCAAGCTAATCAACATAACCATCATCTCACATAGTTACATTTTTGTATATGCATGTGATTAAAAACTTAAGACTAACTCTCAGTAAATATCAAATATATAACAGTATTATTAACTATAGTCACCATGGCTGTAAATTAAATCTCCAGAATGTATTCATTCACATAACTGAGCCTGTGTTCCTTTGACCAATGTCTTCCCATTTCCCCAACCCCTTGTCTCCTACTGTGTTGAGAGTGTCAATCATGAATGGATCTTGAACTTTGCAGATGCTTCTCTGCATCTACTGAGATGATTGCTATGGTCTAAATGTCTCCCTTGTGATAGTATTAAGAGGTGAGGGGGCCTCTGGTGAAGAGATTAAGTCATGAGCACTCTGCCCTCTTGACTAAATTAGCACTTTATACAGGGCTTGGGGGAACTAGCTTAGCCTCTTTTGACCTGCTGGCACCTTGATCTTGGACTTTCCAATATCTAAAAATAAATACATTTTTGTTCTTTATAAAGTAACCATGCTTGTGGAATTTTGTTACAGCAGCACAAATAGACTCAAGTGATGATCATGCGGGGTTTCGTTTCCCTAATTTCATTAACATGTTGTATCGCATTGATTGATTCAAATATGTTGGACCATATTTTCATCTCAAGCATAAATCCTTCTTAGTCATAGTGTATAATCCCTTCAATGTGCTGTTGAATTCAGTTGACTAGTATTTTTTGAGAGTTTTTGCATCTCATCAAGGATATTTACCTGGAGTTTTCTGTTTGTTTTTCTTTAAGAAAGAGTATCTCCATGCTGCCCATGGCTGGGCACAAACTCCACTGTGTCCTGATATAGTTTTCTCTTCATATGGTATCTTTGACTGGCTTTGGCATCAAGGTGAGGCTAACCTCATAAAATTAGTTTGGAAGCATTCCTTGTCCTGTTTTTTGAAAGAGTTTAAGAAGAATTATTAATAATTCTTCTTTAAATGCTATTGTGGCTTGTGGCTCAGTGGTAGAGCACTTGCCTAGCATGCATAAAGCCCTGGGTTTTATTTTTATTTTTTAAAAAGTCAGAAACTATTATGCCTTAAATTGTACTTAATCACCTGGAAGCAGACTGATACGTGGGCCTGAGATTATTTAGCAGGTACTAGAGACACCAATAGGGAAATGAGGCAGGATAACATAGAGGGAAAGAAGCCTACGCTGGGTTTGTTGTTAAGCTGGCCACCAGCTTAAGCGACCAGACCTCAATCCACTGAGGAAACTCTGGAAAATGGCACAAAGTACAAGATTCAGGTTATCCCACCAGAAAGGCAAGGGAACTGGAGTAGTCATCAAAGTTATTTATAGAGGATTGATCCCTGGGAATGTTAATTTGGTACTTTTGACCTGTGCTTACCAGGTGACATGACCTATCAGTGTTATACCTAATATAATGAACTCCTTCAGTTTTAATAATCTCTTTATGAGAAAATTTAATTTTAGTAATTATTATGGAATGAATGGAAAAGTAGTAGAAAAGATTAGATAGATAAAAATACAAGGAAAAGTTTCTTATGTGGAACTTTGTATAATGATGCCATTAAAATAAAAAATAATAAATAAATGTTATAATACCACAAAGGAAAAAGTAAAATACTTTTTAAGTACATCAACATTTTTTTTTTTTTTTTGGAACCAGGGATTGAACTCAGGGACACTCGGCCACTGAACCACATCCCCAGCCCTATTTTGTATTTTATTTAGAGACAGGGTCTCACTGAGTTGCTTAGGGCCTCCCTAAGTTGCTGAGGCTGGCTTTGAACTCGAGATCCTCCTGACTCAGCCTCCCAAGTCGCTTGGATTACAGTCGTGCGCCACTGCGCCGGACACATCAACATATTTTTAAAGGGGGATGCATACTCCCATTTGTCTTTTACAATAATAAATAATAGCAGTAGAATTTGTTTTTGAGTCCTAACTTTTGCTGCAACCTCATCAAAATGATCTACTCATGTTTGTGTTAAATATATCTTTACTTCTTTCTATTAAATCTAATGTTTAAAAGTTATATGAAGTAACTCATATATAGTTAGGTACAAATACTTAAAATGCTTATAGTTAGGTAGAAATGTTTTAATTCTTAAAAATTTCACAAATTCTAGAAGTGTTAATAATGTACATTGTTTTGTTTGGGGGAGGATGAATTTTAGTGTATTCCACTTCTCTCGAGAATAAAGTATTTCCACCAGAGTACCTTCATAATTAAACACAAAATCTATCATGCTTGGTAAAACTT
>JAJEJO010003465.1:250742-289634 GCA_020662805.1 Glaucomys volans | reverse complement strand
TGTGTATCCCAAGGTCCTAGAACTGGATCTGGCATACAGTAAATACATACTTCGTAAATATTTACTAACCGAGGTCATCCGTGGATGAATAACCCCAGCCAGTCGCAGAATCTGGTCCTCAGCTCTTGGCTCTTTCTCGCCCCATGAACTGGATTCTGTTGGGGAACATGCTTAGGACAGGACCTGGCACCCCAGGCACTCAGTGTGTAGTGTAATATATTGGAGGTGGGGGGGGGAGGAGAGGGGGAGGAAGAAGCAAAAGATGAGGAGGAAGAGTAAGAAAAAAATTTTAAACCACTATTTTTCTCCCGGAATCTGTCTCCACAACAGTCGGAACTACACACCGCAACCCAAGTCAGCGTCCCCCTAGTGCTCAGGCCATCCTCGGCTCCCTCTGCCTTCGGGGAGAACTTGGGAATAAAAGTGGGCAAGAGAGGTCCCCTTCCTGTCCCGGAAGGAAAAGAGGGAAGGGTCACTCCGCGGCTCTCTCCCTCACCTGCGGAGCGTCGCCGCGACCCCGTTACCCCGCGCTCCTCGCCAGCGCGGATCCCCGCCGGGCTCTCGCCACAGTCCCTCCCGCCAGCCGTGGAAGCTCCCAGAACCAGAGAAGCTTACCCGCTCGCGTTCCCACAGCCTCCCCAGGGCCCCCACCACCTAGCATCCCAGTAGGAGCACCCTGTGTTCTGAATTGGGCTCCTGGGGCCTGGAGGAGCGACCCTGGACCTTATATTGCTGGTCTCTGCGCCAATCCTCAAGACCACGCGGTGCGCAGTGGGTCGGGGTCGCGACGCCGGCACAGGACTGCCAGGTTCAAAAGTCTAATCGCTCTGGGCTTCCAAGGTGGGCCTGGCCACGGAGATGGGCAGGACCAGGGAGGAGAGGAACCTGGGGACCCCGGTACACACCCCTCGAACTGCTCATGAACCTTTCCTCAGCTCTACCGAAGATGCTGGCAGTCCTAGTTAAGGGATATCAGGGCTTTCCAGGACAGGCCACTGAGTCACAGCACATACAAACACCAGTGGGATGTTTTCACAAACTTCCCACCATTGGCCAGCAGAGACGGCTTCATGAGGAGAAGGCCCACTGGAGTCATGAAGAGGACAGAAGATCCAGGGGATAGAAGTCCTCGGACCACCCTGAACCTCAATTCCCTCCTCTGTAAAATGGGGCTGGTAATGAACAACTTACTGTCTTCTTCCAGGTTTGATGTGAGGACGAACTACAAATAATAATCTTGAAACCTGTGGAAACTCCATATGTTCTTGAGAATGAGTAACACAGGCCCACAGGTCACCAGCCTTGGGTTTGACTCGAACACTCTCAGAAACTGAGGAGCCTAGAGCAAGTGCAGTTTCCTTTCAAAAATAAGAGCCACAGACCAAACAGCTTCATCTTATGTGCGGTGGGGACAGAGGCCGGGGATGGGGCGGCTGGATCTGCCAAGCCGAGTGAGCCCCGAGGCCTCCTTAAACTTGGAGTTGGGGGAGGGGGTGGGAAGTTTGAGAGCGGCAGCAGCCAAGGGCAAGAAAGTCCACACTTCTAGAAGCTCCTACGCCCTCTCTCCAGCCTTCTTATCTTCTAACTCTTCCCTCTTTTTTCTCTCCATGTTCGTTCCTTCCTATCTTCATTTCCTTTCTCGCCCCATTTCTCTTGCTTGCATCTTTCTTCTCCAGCTCCTTCTCCCCCCCCCCCATTTCCATCTCATCGTCACCCTCGCACTTTATAACCAAACAGCCAAACCCCCTTTCCAATTAAAGTGGAATTAGGCAACTCAATCAAATTAGTTCCCTATTAAAGCCCTTCTTTATTAAACCGTTTTCTTGTCCTGCTATTAAGTTTCACCGCCTGGCGGAACTCGCGCTGGCCCCAGAAGTTTACCTTGGGATGTCGCCGGCCCCAGCCTAGGGGAGGGGGCACCCTATTTCCTGGAGAGGGCCAGTCACTGCGGAGTGCGGGAGGGTCCGAAGTTTGGAGGAGAGGGTCGGCTCAGAAGCCGCTAATTTTCCCAGGTCTGCGTGGGAAGGGAAGGTAAAAGGCTGCGGGACGACTTCTGGTCCGAAGGCGAATCCTCACGGCCACCACCCCAAAATAACTCCCAGGCCACAGGCCCTAACTGGAGAACGGTGGCAGCCAACCTGTCCAGCCGCCGCGAGACGGGCTCTGTGCGGATGCACCCAAAGCTGCACCCGGGGGAAAGCGGGAAGTATTACCCTAGCCTAGCAGGATCCCTGCGAAGGCTCAGTCTGCGGTCTGGGACCCAGGGCCACCCCACCGCAGCTCGCATGCTGGATCTAAGCCTATATGGGCTCCGGGTTGCGCAGCGGGTGCACTTAATCCGTGAGTTCTGAGCTGCAAGTCCCTCTGCTGGGATGGGCCCTCCCAGGCGCCACAGGCAGTTTCCTTTCCCCGTAACCTCTCAGAGTTTCGGAGCACTGCTGGGCGTAGGTCAAATTTCACCCTGGCACCGCGATCCCAATGGAAAATCAAGACCTTTTCTTCCCGGCCGCTTGAGAAGCCGGGATTCGGCATTGTTTTCTTAGAAAATAACATTTATTTCTAGCTCTTATCTATGCAAAGGAAAGCACAAAGTGAGCGGTTCTCTGCAGCAGCGTTTTTCGCTGCGGGCCCTTCCGCCAGGGCGTTTGGCGAGTCCCGGGAGGCGAGGATGCGCCCGCGAGCGGGCGTTTCTGGCTCAGTCACACGTCGCTCCGTTCTTGCTCCAGTGCGCACCTTGACGGCTCCTTAGAGACCAGCCGCAAGCAAGAGGGCGGGTGGGCAGGATTCGTCCCGAGTTTACAGTATATTTAATCTATAAAACCTGATAGGTACAATGCGCGCATAGTCTAATTTTTCCATTTTGTCCTCTTTTTTTTTTTTGCTTGTTTTTGAATGTTTTTCACGTTAATACCGAGGTCACCTACAGATTACAATTAATAACTTAGAATTCCATTTTATAACATTATACACTGGCTTGTATATATATATGTATAGATTATATATAGATTTATACATATATAAAAACTCACACTGCACCAAGGAAACCCATGCTTATCGGCATAAGCAACAAAGAGAGCGACAAATACCGCAACGAGGAAAGTGCACCTTAGAACTTGTTTCCTTTTTTAAAAAAACAATTGATATCGATATATATGTGTGTGTCCCATAAACTCCACTCAGTGCCAAGAGATGTGTACTTCCTAAATTTATATTTGTGAGAGCGAATACTTTAAAAATTTTAAGAGGAAGGATTGGGGAGACACAGGAAACTCTCGAATTAGCCTGCAGTTCGTTTGAGAGCGTGGGCGGGCGGGAGGAGCATAGCTATAGGAGCCCCAGGAGCGTGTGGCAGCCGCCCTCTGAATTCTCAGGCATTCCTGACCTTTTAAAAAAGCGGCTGAGCGAGCCTTGTGGAGGTTGAGGGAAGGGGAGATGAGGATCCAGACCACTCACACCCTCCAAGAACACCTGCAACTGTATATGCTCCCCTTTGCTCAGCTCTCTTCACCCACTCTCCAAAACAAAGCCAAAAAACCATCTCCGAACCGGAGGGCCACAGCCAGGGCGCATAGAGCGGGCCAAGCGAAGTGCGGTCGGCGGCCCGCGGGAACAAGGTTGGGGTTAATGGTTGGGAGCCGCTAGGCTGCTGGGCTCCTGGTCCTACTGCTTCTCTGGGGCGCCATTGACCATAGGCCCATATAGGCCGCCACCATAGGTCGGCTCCTTGTGCACAGCCGCTGCGGCTGCGGCCGAGCGGTCACGCATGAGATCGCTGAAGGCGTAGTCCATAGGCGGGCGGAAGCCGAGCGTGGGCACCAGGCCGGCGGTGGAGTAGGGTGCCATGAAGGCCAGGCCACGGCTGTGTGCTGCCGCTGCGGAGTAGGCCAGGCGCAATGGGCTCAGGCCAAGAGGCGCACCCAGTGGGTAGGCGCCCGCATCCGCGCCAAAGTGACTAGCATTGGGTTGCAGTGGCGAGAAGGCCGAGCGACTGCTCAGCGAGCCCAACGCCCCGGGTGCCATGGCGCCGGCCAGCAAGGGTCTGTGGTGCGGGGGTGCGGCGGGCCCAGCCTGCAGCGGTGCAGGCAGTGGCCCCCCAGCGGCCGCGGCGTCCACGCGGCCAGGCCATGCGTCGTCTGCAGCTGCTGCGGCACCCACTGCAGCCTTATCCGGGATCCCAGTGGGGCCCAGGCTGGCCGCCAGGCCTCCCCGGTGGTGGTTCAGCACTTGCTCGATAGCTTGGACCACGTCCCCACCGCAGCCCTGCAACACCAGCTCCAGGACTCCTCGCCGGTGACCCGGGAAGACGCGTGTCAAGATGTCCAGCGGTGTCCGCTGCCGTGAACCTGGGCCTCCGCCCAGCCCTGGAGCCGGCGCGACCTCGGCCTCTTCTTTGTCAGCCTCGGAACCGGATTCGGAGCCCAGAGGACTGGAGGAGCCCGGACTGTCCTCCTCGCCGCCGCCCCCAGGGCCCGCGCTACCTGAGCAGCTGCCACCAGCCTCCTTGGAGGCCCGGGCAATGGGCGACCCGGAAAAGGACTCGCCGTCGCCGTTCTCAGAGCCTGAACCGGGCCGCACCTCTGGGGACGACGTCCCAGGACCCGAGTCTGCGCCGTCGGGTGATAAGGGCTTCACCTGCGGTGGCTGTGGGCTGCCCGGGCGGCCTGCCTGAAGCAGTGTCTTGGGGAACAGGTCAAACTTCTGCAACTTGGCTTCTGAGAGGAGAGAAAAGAAGGATGTGATATATGATTAAGGAGAATAGGCACCCACAGCACCTAAGCCTTTTGGATTCCAGTTGCCTCTCAGAATCCCAAAACCTTCATTAAGAAGGATCCAGTGTCCCTTCTTTTTGCTCTAATGTTCCTCCCTCTCTAGGGCCCCACAGTCCTTTCTTCCCCTGTCCCTAGGGCTTACTTTCTTTTTGTACCTGAACACCTACCACTGCACACTGTAAACTTAATGTTCAGTGCTGTTCTTTCCACATCTGTGCCTCAACACCTCCACTCTTAACCATCGCTCAGTTCCACTCTCTCCTGGAAAAGTGGCCTGGTCCAGGATTCAAACAGGACCCAACATATCTATACCTCACACTGTATAGAAGACCCTATTCCACCCAGGACTCCAAGAGCCAAACCTTTCTTGAGCAGCCCAGTAGACATGTTATGAAGGAGGTCACAAGCTTCTCTACAGATTAGACCCCTATT
Source organism: Glaucomys volans (assembly GCA_020662805.1). NCBI lineage: Eukaryota > Metazoa > Chordata > Mammalia > Rodentia > Sciuridae > Glaucomys > Glaucomys volans. The sequence continues at coordinate 284,433 of JAJEJO010003465.1, read as the reverse complement.
CTAATCCACCTTCTCTAAAATTGAGATCTGAGAAGTTCTCCCCTCCAGAGTTGAGCCCCCTACCCCATGGCCCCAGTCTAATTTCTGTTCTCCCTGGAAAAAGCCACAGGAGTACAGAAGGTGGGTGTAGGTAGGGAGTAGACAAGAGATGAGGAAAAGGGAAGCAAAAAAAGTGTACTCTAAGAAAATCAGGTCTGGTAGAGAAAGAAGCTACAAAGAAGGGGGACATAGCTTGCGTTGCCCAGGGAGCATTAGGAATGAGAGAAAAGGAATCTCCCTGGGAAAAATGAAGACATTCAGTACCTAGGGAAAGTAATGCGGACTTGGAGAGGGTTTGGAGAGGTTGGATATCTGATGAGTCAGGAAGGAGCAAAGGAAAACGTGGCTACGAAGGCAGAGCAAAGGAAAAGATGTGAGCCCCACGGAGAAGATAGAGGGAAGTAAGGAGGGAGGTAGGAACCTGCCTGCGTCTGGGTGGAGGAGAGTAAGATTAAAGTTTCGACATTAGGACCCGGTGAGAGAAAGAAATAAAGTGCAAACAAATGCTCCTGAAAGGGGAGGAAGGAGCGTTTATGTGTCTGTACTTAATATTGGAGCTTGGTACACAGTGAACCCCAGCAGTTCAACGTTTGGAGAAGAGGATTCTGCTCTTCCTGTACCGAGACACGTCACTGGGCTGAGCGAGCATCCCCGCGCTGGGACCCTGAACCTTTCCCCATCCCGGACCGAGCTCTCACCTGCGCCCCCTGCGCCCGCTGAGCCACCTCCGGTCCCTGCGGGCGCTCCGGTTCCTGGCCCCCCGCCGTCGGCGGCGCACACTGAGCCAAAGACCTCGTAGGCCGGCCGCGGTGGGATGATGCCATTGGCGGCGGCCAGCGCCAGGCCCTCGGCAGTGCCATAAAGCAGTTGCAGCTCGCGCGCCTCATTCTCCTCTTGCGCCTGCTGCCTGCGCAATGCCACCTGTGCCGCCATGACGCGCTGGCGCTCTGCGATGAGCGTACACTTGGCGCATAAGCAGTCCTTCCAGCGGCAGTAGCGCTTGTGGCCCTTGAGTGCAGACACCACGCCGTGGTTGCGGCAGCGTGCGCACTTGGGGGTCCGCGGGTACTTCTCTGCCGCCCGCAACAACAGCGGCGGCGCCCGCAGCAAGCCTCCTGCCACACTTACTGGTAGCGACGCTGCCGCTGCTGCAGCCGCCGCCACCGACGCCACTGATGCCACGGGTGGCCCCGTCGCTGTCGCTGCCGCGGTCGCCGCGCCGGGCACGCTGGGCAGCTCCGACCGCAGCTCCATGGCAGGACCTGGAGTGGAAGAAGATGGGAAAGTGGAAGAGACCTGCTTAAGGAAAGCACCGTGTGCTTGGCTAAAGCCCAGTCTCGAAGAACTAAAATTTAGAAAGAGAAACCTTGGTAGTGCAAGTTTGGCTTGTGGTCGCCAAATTGCTAGAAGGGTGTGCACTAGGAAACTCCAAGTAACTCTGAGCTCCCCACCGCACTCCCATCATCTGCTCTTATATCAGATTTATTACACACTGGGGTAAGATTTCGTTAGAATCAGCGATTCCTCTGAAAAAAATAAAAAGGCATATAAAGTTGGAAGTCACTAGTTCAGATATATGTGGGGAGGACTCGAAAAAGACATTATTCCCAAAAGCTTAGGTTAATTGGGGTGAGATGGGAAGAGTGAAATGTTTGCATGACGGGAGTCAGATTACGGAGCAAATTTTGGACCAACAGTCTGATGCCAGAGGCAAAAGAGGAAAACCCGGAGCACGATGTGCAGTTTGGTGGAAGGGTGAAGAGGAGAGAGATGTCCAGGCGTGGAGTTGAGCAGAGAGGGCCTAATTTTGTTTGTGTTTGTTTGTTGTTTGTTGTTGATGTGGAGCAGGGGAGTAGGAGGGGAAACTGAGAACAGAAAGAATAGCTTTGCATTGAAAGTAGAGTGCGGGCTAGGAAACAAACTTGGGAGCGAAGTTAGACCTGTGGCCTTGCGACATTTAAAGATATGATTCCCTGATGCCCGGCCCCCAGAAAGTGAGAAAGAAAATGGGTGTGGAGCTGAGTTTAGTAGACTTGGGCACTATTAAAGAGAAAATTCAGCAGAAGAAACTTTCTTTGGGGACGCAAACCGAACCCAAAAGGGTTTGAGGGGCAAGGAAAACATCGACAAACTGCTGATAGAGGTGCCTGAGACCCAGGGTCCACAGCGTTACACCCGAAACACGTAAGGTGAAAAACAGGCAAAGGCTAGTGGTGGGTATTGGGCAAAACTGTGGCGCAGTTTTTAGCCTTGAAGTCTGGAGTAGTAGAGAAGAAGTATCCTGAGAAAAGTTAGGTGTTGCTGAGGGGGATCTATTTCGCTGACCACCTTACACCGCCTTCCCCACCCATCTCAGTCTGAGTACTAGTCGTCAGACACGCCCTCCTCAACCTGGGGCCCCGCGGGACCCGCTTGAACGCAGGTTCCCGCCTTCAGCCTCCCAATTGGGTTCCCGGGACTTGGATGGCCCAGCAGGCCGCAGCGAGGCAGGGGAATTGCCTCCGGAACTGGCGATGAAAGGACACGGGAGTCCACCTGCCCCGCAGCCCTAGAAGGCCCAAGCAGGCCCAGCTTCTGTTCCGGCCGCGGCCTTCTCTGCCCGGATCCCCCTCCCTTTTGTCCCCACGAGAGCGCGGGACCAAATCCTGGTGTCCGGGAATCCCAAACCTCCCTGTGTGCGGATACTCTCTTTCCGCAGACCTTCAGGCTGCGCAGTCCCTGAGGCCCGCTGGACCTGGGCCTTCTCAACAGGGGCCGCAGGCCAGGTCGCCTCCCCTGCTCTCCCAGCTGCCCTCAACTACCTGCCTTGGGCTCCGGGATCCTCCTCCTCCGCTGGCGCTGCACGCGCCTCCCAGCTCTGCTCGTGACGCTGGCACTCTTGGCCTCTTCCCCTTGCCCCCGGCCCCTGATCTGACCACGTCACCCTCCTTCAGTCACCATGTCCGAACTTCCGGACCCCCTCAGCACGCAGCGCAGTCCAACCCTCACGTCGGAAATCGGGGCCGGGGGCCTGTTTGGGGCCGGTTGGAACCCGCGACCCAGCTCTCGCCGTGCCTCGTCCCCTCGCGGTGCGCGCGGGACGCTGCGCTCAAGCCAGGGCCCAGTTGCCCGGCGCTGCCAGACTCTCAATGAGCCGCTCGTCCGCTCTATTGTTGCTCCTTAGGGCTCCATTAGACAGAATTGGACAACAATGTGGCGCCTGCCATTGGTCAGGGGAGGCAGACAGCGCTCTGATTGGCCGGGCCCGCGCCCGGGGAGCCCCTCATTCTACTGTGTCCGAAAGATTCGAAACTCCAAAAGCTCTACTGTGTGCCTCGCGGAGGGGAGGGGGCGCGCCAGGAAAGGAGTGGAAAAAAGTGGGCGAGGAGGAGCATTGAAAATACCGTGACAAGAAGTTTCCGTGCGCCCAAGAGTGTGTGAATTGCTCCTAATTACCGTGTCCGGTGTGACTCTACGTAGACGTGTGTAACCCCTCGGCTTCTGGGGCGCCGGCTCGGCTGCACCACTCTCACTGGCCGGGGGCGCTTGGCAAGCCGAGCTTCCCAAGTGGCCCTGGCGGCCTAGGGTGGGATGGGGGCAGGTGACAATTCAATTACCGCGGTCGGGTGGGAGTAGAACGGGGGCGCGGGTGTGGGCAAGGGAGGGTGATCAAGGCATAAATGCCAAGGCAAATTTTTCTGTCTCCTTCGACTCTGATTCCGCGTGCTCCCAAGTCCTACGCGTTTGCGGTAGTCGGGGGCTGTTTTGTTTTTTCCACTATTGCCTTTAAAGTCGGTTCCTTCATTTAAAAAGTCCTGACACATTAAGCATCACGGAGGGTAAGTGTGACTTACTGGGATTTTTTGTTTTTAAAAGAGGGGCTCAGAGAGAAGAAATAAGATTGAGCTTCCCGTCCGTGCCGCCGGTGAACCTCGCGCTCGCAGCAAAGCTTTCCTCTCCCCGTCCCCACCACGCCCCCCTCCTGTTCCTGGCTCCTTTGCTGTTTCCTTTCCTCATTTCTCCTTGTCTCTGTTTCTCTTCTGTGGTGGTGGGATTCTTTTGTCGATGTTTTAAATTAACGAAAAGTTTGGCTTTTTCTTTTTCTCAAATGAAAGTAAAAAGTCTCTGCATCTCCCCAAATCCTCTTGGAGGATGGATGGTCGCGCATCCGTTCTGTGGATTATTCCCGGAGGAAGACAAGGTCGCTGGGTGTGTGTGTGGGGGGGGGGGCAGGAACAGTTTTTCACTTTTGTCTTGTTCTACCTGTGTTGACCTCTGAGGAAAAGCTCCATCTGCAGAGGAGGTAACAGGTTTACAGGTTTCGAATTGGAATTGTTACCCTTAGAATGGCAACATCTGGAGTAAATGCTGAGGTCCTCAGGCAGGGTCGCCCTTAGTTTCTCCAACTATAATTTTATCTCCGTGCCTTTTCTTTCTGTCCTGACCTTTAATGAGCTAATGTTCTGCCACTCTCGTTTTTATCTCTACTTTTCTCTTCTTTCCTTCAAAGGAAAATTCGTTTAAATAATGAAAAAAGTGAGCTTCCTCGTCGTTCTCCCTCCACTCCCAAACATGCGTTTTTGAGATGCTGTTTTGAACCTCCAGAGCAGCACGGGTCTGTCCATGCCATTCCAGGGGCGGGCATACTGGGCCCACAGAATAGGTCTAGGGCCTTGGGGCCTTGGGATGCATTCTCTGCCGCCCGGCAGAACTACTGGCTCCCTGACCATCTGGCTGCTTCTGACCTCTGGAACTAGGGACTCAGGGAGGAAGGCACCACCAACAGGGCTCCATCAGCAGACCGCAGAACCTCACGCCCCAGGAGAGCCATGGCATGCTCCGCTGGAAGACGTCAACCCAGAAGATGAGGATGGAAGGGCTTGGGAGCCGATGTGTGGAAAAATCGGGTGAAGAACTTTCTGAAAGTTCAACAGTTTCGGTCGGGCTCCAGGGAACTTTGGTCTGGACTTCAGGGATGGAAACCTTGTCGCTGGTTCCCTGTGAATGGGTTTGGGAGCTGAAGGAAAGTCGGCTTCTGCGAGGATCTCCCCGCGTTAGGAGAGCGCTTTGGGGATTGTAAATCCTCCTGGAGCCCAGGGCCCAGGCCACACCTGAGAGCACCTAGAGGTAGTGCGGCCGAGTGAATCCGAGATAACCGCGCCTTGGCAAGGGGGAGGAGGATAGGGAGTGCTCTCCTTGGTCAAATTTTTCGCGGTGGCCTCCAGGTGCCTGCTCCCAGAGCTTTTTTGGACAAAGGTTTGGGGAAAATAATTTAAACCCCAAATGAAATAAACTATACAAATCTGCTTAGCTTTGGGGTGGGGTGGTGTCCCCGGTATCATTTCTCGCATTTTAGGCCAGGCCACTGTGAAATTCCCCCACTTGGGTCCTGGTGAACCTGCAGGAGCAAAGGGTCCAGAGAGGACAACTTGGGAACCTGACCTCTCCCGCAAATGTGTAAGGAACCTCCTCCTAGGAGAGGAAAGGAGCTCATCCTGGAACTCAACCCAGCCAAACCATAGGGAATTTCCCCCACCCCTAGCTGAACTAGCCTCTGAAGTTCTCCTGATCCTGTTTCTTCTTGTTCACATCCCCCCCACCCCGCCTGTACCCACAACATTTTTTCCCACACCTCTGACGTTGGGGTGCTCATGTGAGTGAATGTGTTGTGCAGGGAGTCAGAATAAACCCGTCCTGGGCCAAGGTGACTGCACCCCCACCTCAGCAGGGCAAGATGCCTCTGCCCAGCTTCCCAGACCACTTGGGGCTAGTTCCTCCTGATTTGAACCACGGTAGAGAAGGTTGAGGGCTGGAGGGGGGAGGGCCCAGATGAGGTGAAACCTGTGGAAAAAGTATGCTCAGGTTGAGGCAACAGGGGCTACCATCATCTCACACTCAACATAATGCAGCTTCACACCCAGACACAACCCGGCAGGCATGAACTCACTGCAAAAGTTTGGACTCACCTGCGCCAGCGGGGGCGCGCGCGCGCGCGCGCGCACACACACACACACACACACATACACACACATATCCTGGGGGCTTGCTCACCTCTGAGGTTGCCTTCCCATTCACGGTCCCCTTCAGAAAGTTTGACCTCACAGGGCTCTCAGAGCATGTTCTCCTGGAATGACCTCACGGCCCAACGTCTAAAGACTCCCACCTCAGGTGACTGACTGCACACCCATACCGGCATATCCTCACGCAGTACGCCCTTGCTCACCCTCCGAGACCCAATCCTGCCTCTATGGCTGGGCCCCTGGCAGAGAAAGTCATAGACCTTTCGGGACAAACACCACTGAGAGCCGACGACTGGTTCTCACATACTTACTTGTGCACATGCCCTCTAATCTCAAAATCATTTACTGACTCTTCTGCTGAGCCAAGGGCCCAGTCAAGAAAATGCCCCCAATCCTACTCACGAACGACCCCATCTATCCTCCACACCCATGTCCAGGCCGTGGTGAGGTCCAAAGAGACGGGGATCTGGGGCGAGGCTGGGGCTGAGGGCTGAGGGCGAGGATTTTGTGGCGCTGACTAGGAGAAGGGCTAGGGGCACCGACGGGGGACCTGGGAGGCGTTGACTTTTGCGCTGTTTGCCCGCGGCCTCGGAGCAAGCAGACGCCATCTGTTTGCCGGCTGCGACGCGTCGCGTTTAATTACCCTTCCGGCAGCCTAATAGAGATGATATTAAACTAAATCTTTCTGACATTAAAAGTAATTATCCCCAAACCGGTGGCTCCAGGACGGAATCGCCCCTCCCGTCCCTATCCCTTCCCTAGTCGTGCCGGATTCCGTTAGTTTGGCTGAAACAACTCAGCCGGGAAGGGGGCGCAGAGAAGAGGCGGAAAGCGCTTTTGGGGGGAGGATTCTCCGCAGGCTGCCCGATTCGCATTTTCCTGCACAACCACAGACGCTCCCGTTCACTTGTGGATGCACAGACGTGTACACACACACACACACACACACACAGACACACACACGACACCGTACTCCTTCAGATCAACTCACGAATTCTGCTGATTAAGACCTTTAGCCAAGCACACCCCTGGGTAGATAGGGATGAGGGCAGCCTGGTTTGCTGTTCCTATCGTGCTAAAAAGGCCCTTTCCCAGGCCAAAGCCAGAGATCCGGCCTAACCCAGGCCAGGGACTATGCACAATTTCGGGACCAGAAAGAATCCCTCTTACTGTGGCGCTGGGCTTTTAGCGCGCTCTTCTTGTGAGGGGCCCTGCGCCTCGCGCTACCCCTACAGAGGCTTAATGAAGTCGCACCACCCTCAAGGAGGCAGGTCCTATTATTCCACTTATCAGGTGAGAAACCCGACTCCGTCCGGTGAGGTGAGGTGACCTGTTCCACATCTCACAACCTGTACGGAAACCAGCAAAATTCGAACCCTGGAGTATTCCATACAACGCCAACAATCTGCGCGATTCCAGGCACCGGCTCCTGCTGTGCGTCGCGGACCCCAGTCTGGCCTGAGGCCCTTCCCCGCATCCGCTGGGCACCGACGTGACGGTACTCATAGGCTTCACAGGCCCTTCACTCCCCAGCCCGGGGAGTGACCACCTGAAGGTGGGGGATCCAGGACATTGGGGCTGAGAGCGTGGCAGGAGCCCGAAGGCTGGGCCCCAGCGGCCACAGCTCTCCAAGCCTACAGCGACTGCAGGGCACTCGCAAGGGACTGTCGCCAGGCTTCCTATCTTCACAACCTTCCGTTTGGGAGCATTTGAGCCTGGGACAAACTCGGATAGTGATGTTCACCGTCCATCTATTTGCTTGTGGTGGTTTTTGTTGTGGTTGTTTTTTTCTTTTTTCTTTTTAGTTTTGAGCGCCTACTGTGTACTGCCACTCTGCTAAACCTTTGGTATGTTGCTGTCTTGTTTGGTACACAGTCCTGGGGGAGATGCGACATTCTTAGTGTCAGACCTGAGGTCGCCAAGATTCAGCAAGGCAAGGTAACTTGCCGGGGGTCACAGTGCTGCTGAGCCTTGAGAAATACAGAAATCCATACCCAACGTCCACTGTCAGGCTTTTATCTCCTCACCTTCGGTTCTGGGCGAGTACGATTGGACCCTAGGGGCTTCCGTTCAGCTCGATTTCCTCCAATTCACAGAAACACGAGAGAACTTGTTATTCATTCTTTCATGTAACGTTTGTTGAGTACCTAGTATATGTTACGTCCTGAGGACCCGAGATAAACAACCGTGATGGGCCCTTACAGAACTAGTTGGACAAGGGGGACAATAACTACCAATGGCCTTACTGTGAGAACAGGGCTGCAGTGGGAATCTCTAGTCTTAAAAATGGGGGAAGGGCAGTGAAAGGGGAATAGGACCCCTGGTGTGAGACTTAAGGTTTCCCAGATGGAAACACTATTAATGCATGTTCTGATAAAGTAAAACATGGTATAAAACATTTAAGACAATTCAGCAAAATATATTTGGTATATGGTTTTAAAACTGTTTTCTTTATACTCACATTTACAAAAATACATTTTTGCTCCTTTTTTGTTTACAAATAGGAAAAACATTTTTCAATTCAGTGTATTCACATAATCATTCTAAAAGATTGCTTAATATTCCTTTGTATGGATGTATCTTAATTTGTTTAGCCAATTCTTTATAGTACGTATTTAGTTTGTTTCCAGTGTTTGCTCTAATAACATTGCTACCATTAACATCCTTTGAAAATTGCCCAATTATTTCCTTAGGATAAACTCCTAGAAAAAAGATTGATTGATCAGAGCCTTTTAAAAAATAGACTTTTGATAGCTACCTGTCAAATAACCCTCAAGGAAAGTTGGTTGTGTCAAGGAAAACACTCAACAGGAGTGCATCTTGGTGATCTTTTTAGTCTTGTCCTATTCAAAGCAAGACAAGTAGTATGTCATTGTCATTGCAATTTGCATTTCTTTAGTTATTCCTTTTTTTATATGTGGTCACTTGTGTTTTTTAAATGACCCACAAATATCCTTTATCTTTTTATTATAGAGCTCCTCCTTCCCTTAATTTTAATAGCTATCTGAACACCACAGACAGTAGTATCCTTTTCTCTGCCACACTTATTACACTTCCCACATTTGTTTTTGCTTATACTGTTTTGTTTCTGCTGTGCAATGATATGTTTAATTTTTTAAATGTAGCCAAAGTTGTTATTTTTCTTTGTATAGTGTATGTATAGTATCATACTGAAGAATTTTCCAAATCCAACTGTCTAAAAGCACCCACCTATATATTAGCTTTTTCATTATTTACCTTTATTTATACCTTTAGTTCACTTGAAATTAATTAAAAAATACTTTTAGTTGTAGGTGGACACAATACCTTTATTTTATTTATTTTTATGTGGTGCTGAGGATGGAACCCAGTGCTCACATATGCTAGGCAAGTGCTCTACCACTGAACTACAACCACGGCCCTGAAATTAACTTTGATCAAAGGTGTGCAGTGAGTAACTAATTTTCCCCCCAAATGATTATCCAGTGGTCACACCACTATTTAATGATCCACCCATTTGCCACTCACCATATTCTATATAATAAAATCTCAGATGGTCTTAGTTGGTTTCAGCACCTTCACTTCTAGGAAGCCATTTTCTCTTCTTGTCCCAGCCTATTTTAATTATTGTAGTTCTGTAACACTTAGTAGGGCAAGTCACACTGCTGATTCCTGATTCTTCTTTTTCAAAATTATTATGGCTATTTTCAAAATATAGTCGTTTAAATAAATATTTGATGAATTTTAAAGCTAATTCTGAAAAAGTCAAGTTGAAAATTTAACTGCCTTTAGAAATTAATTTGAGGGAGAGTATTCATCTTGACAATGTGGGATGTTTCCATTTGGACATTGTGGCTTTATTCACAAATGTAGGTCTCTTGATAAGTGCTGTCATTTTCTCCCTGTAGCTCTGTTTCTTAAATGCATATCCTGTATGTTATGCAGGACTTGAGAATGAAATCTTTTCACCCACTGTGACACCTAACTGGCTATGACAGGAGCATAAGAAAGTTACTTATTGTAGGGTGTTTATCCTGGAGATTGCCTCCTTTCTGACCTATCTCCCATTTAAACTTTCACATTAGTTCTTACAATTTTGAGACCCAGAACTGGCCAGGCAGAGGAAGGGAGTGGATGTGAAAAAACAAACAAACAACAAAACAAAAAACAAAACAAAACAGAAGGGCGCAGGAGATTTCTAGGTCCTCTTTTAAGGCTTTTGGGATGGTGTATAGCCAGAGGTTGGTCTTCTTTGGACTATCCTTCTTGATCCAGTCCTCAAGGGGGCTTCTGGAAATAGCAATTCCAGGGATCAGCTCCTAGGCTGATCTGCCCGTTGATCTCCACTGTGCTGTGTGAACTTGGGTGAGTGGCCAACCATCTCTGGTCTAGCTTCTCAGACACCCCAAGTCAGATTGCCTGGAGAACAGCAGCAGCCGTGCTGTGCTGTGGCATGTTGGGGGAAGGAGAATGTGGGGAAGAAATGTTTGAGGACTCCTGGGTCAGATCAGCCTGGACCTAAGTCCAGATATCTCAGAAGTGCAGCAATTGACCACTGGCAGCCACAAACCTGCTGCCTGTAACCCTCAGGTAATTAAACAACTGAAGGTAGGAGGGATGGGCTGGAATGGAGAAGCCTAATTGGCCCCTGCTAGCCACACCTGCTAGCTCAACGTCTCAGTGTCCCTTTATACACATGGTCTGTTTTCAAATAAACTTATTCTACTCTGACTTCTTCCACCTGCCCTGCCTTTGTCTATTTCCTGTAAGATCACACAATCTCCTAGGGTGTGTATGGACTAGACAAGCTCTTAGCTCCTTGACTTGCTCAGTTCCATATTTCTCCAATATGGAGTCCAGTGCTACTCGGTGCAGAGTCCAACACATTCATTTTCTTTACTGGGGGATGGAAGGACCCCCACCCTCACCACAGTGAGTCCAGGCTTGCTGTGGCACCAATGCACAGATGTCTGCCTCCTCTAGGCTTTCATCCCATGCCACTTAGTTACTTGGAAAACTTCTACCCAACCTTCAGAACCCAGCCTCCAAGGTGCCCCACTGTCTCTTGTCAGGAGCACCATAGGCTCATGCTGATCTTACAAGCTCTCCAAGTGCCTCTGCATTCTGTTCTCTCTAAAGTCACACAGTCACCCATCTTCATTTCCAATTTATATCAGAGGAAACTGAGGGATAAAGAGGGAGTGACCTTCCCAGGGCCATACAGCTGGTGTGGGGAGGGTGAGAACTATACTTCTCATCAACAGAAGAGAAACTGGTTGAAGACTGGGAAGTGGAGTTGAGGTTACCTTCCCTACCCAGGTTCCTGAATTGGCCCATTGGGTAAGGTATGGGGGAAAGGAGCACTTCCTTTGCTGTTTGGAGCCTCTTTCTTTGGGGGCTCCTTCACCCTCTTCAGTGCCCCTATAGCCTCTCTTTATCTCACAGGACTGACCACACTGTATTCCCCCTTCTGGTCAAGTGTCTGGCACCCTCTTCAAGTGTCCCCAGCACCTTTGGTTATAGGGTACTGAACACCTACTCCTATTTCTTCTCAGGTATTCTGTTATTTGGGGGCACACTGTGGCACTGCTGTGTTCTTCTTTTTTCTACTGGGGATTGAACCCAGAGGCACTTTACCACTAATCTACACTCCCAGCCCCCTTTTAATTTTTTTTTTTTTTAAATTTTGACCCTGCAGCTCAGGAAGCTGAGGCAGGAGGATCATGAGTTCAAAGCCAGCCTCAGCAATTTACAAGGCCATAAGCAAGCAATTCAGCAAGACCCTGTCTCTAAATAAAATTTTAAAAAAGGGCTGGGGATGTGGCTTAGCGGTTAAAGCACCCCTAGGTTGAATCCATGGTACCAAAACAACAACAACAACAAAAACTTTTTTCAAATTTTGAGATAGGGTCTCACTAAGTTGCTTAGGGCCTAAGTTGCTGAGGCTGGTCTTGAACTTGTGATCCTCCTGCCTCAGACTCCTGAGTTGCTGGGATTACAGGTGTGTGCAACCATGCCTGGTGGTTCTCAACATTTAAAAACCAAGATTCCTGGCCTCTCTTGACAAATCAGCTCATTCCTAGTTCCTAATGGGACTCCCCAAAGGCAGGAGCCAGGCTTTTCCATGGTACAGTATCACCTTTTATTACAGAGAACATGTTCTTCCCTCTGTGCCTATGACCTCAATAACCTGTTTTAAAAAAACAAAAAATAAACAAACAAGAAATGAACTCACAAAATGCACCCTGTTTGAAGACACTGAAGCATGTCAGTGATAACTGTGCAAACTGGTTTCTCACAGTGCTTGCTGTGGTTGAAGACATGCCAGAATATAGCAAGTTCCTGGCTTTTTACCTTGTGTTCCTTGCATGTGCCTCACCTGACCCCCCACAACACAGATAAAAGTTTCAGTAAGATTCTATTTGTTGCTAACTCCTCAGAAAAGTCTTATACATATGTTGTTAGTGCATGCCCAAGTAAGACAACATCTGCAGGGCCCAGAGAACTAAGCCCAGAGGGCAGGCTCCATTCTAATGTAAGATACCTACCTCCCTTTTCTAATTCTAAGACTGTCAGGCTTGGAAGGCCCATTTATTACTGAGGGGACTCCACTTAGAACTCCCAGTTGGGCCTTACCTCTCTCCAGAGGCCTTTTTGTCCCCTAGACTGAGGACTTCAGACTGGAAACTCCTCCAGCACTGCCCTGAAATTGGCTGCCCCACTGGGCTTCAGAGTTCTGGGCCAAGGGTAGAGGCTGAGAATCATGTCTAACAAAGGTTCAAGCATGGATGGATGAGTCAAAGCTAATTTGATCTCCAAAAGGCAGAGGACATTTAAATAGCACACATTAAATGGTGGTCTGCTGAAAACATATGATGAAAAAAATATTTGCTTTGGAGATAGACAGGTCCAAGTATGGGTCAAGGGTAGGTAATAAAGTAGCTATGAGACTTTGGACAAAGGACTCAACCTCTCTTAAGCCTCAGTCTATCAATGTATGAAATATGGATATTACGTTCAGCTCATAGGGTAGTTCTGTAGTTCATTCATTCATAATAACATTTGTTGTCTGTGGCCTGTAACAGGTCCCTTGGTGGTAGTGGGGTAACCTCTCTGGTCCAGTAGGGGAGACTTGTATAAATAATCACAATAATGTGAAAACACACGGGCCAGAAGAGGTCCTTAATGTGTTTTGGAGGTTTTAGGAGCTTCTTGGAATATTGTAGTGTAGTGGTTCAGGCTTGGTGCGTTTGTACAGTCCAGACACCATGAAACTCTGGAGCCAAATGGCCTGTTTTATTCCTGGCTCCTTGGTTTCCTAACTGTGTGACCTTGAGCAAATGACCTAATCTCTGTGCTTCAGTTTGCTCACCAATCAAGTGAGGAAAATAGCAGCTCCTACTTCATAAGGTTGTGTGGAATAAACAAGTCAATACAAACAAATCTCTTAGTTCTGGCATATAATAAACTTAACTGTTCATTCTCTTATCAACAGGTATTTATCAAGTGTCTATGCAGTGCCAGATCTGTGCTGAGTGATAACAGGACAAATCAGATTGACTATACTCTTATGGAGTTTATGCCTAAAGCAAACTCTGAGTCTTGAGGTACAAACTGTCTCATGTCCACGAGTTTGGAAGAAGAACAGAGGGCTGAGGAAGGAACTCAGGGGCTTCTGACGTTTAGCAGTCAGACAGGGTAGATAAACTCTGTTTGCATGAGACAGAAAGCTCTTTCACAGAAGTAGAAGGAAAACTAGAGAAGTACAGTATCCTAGAAAGCAAGGGGAAGTACGTGAGAATGTTTATTATTGTCAACTACTTGTGGGTTAGAAATTACACTTGCTGAAGCAGCTCAGGGTAGGGGCCTCATCAATGAAGGGGAGTAGCCATGAGATTGGGTGCAGATCTTGAGAAGCCTATTTCTTTCCCTACTAGCTATGTATCTGAAATAGTGACTTCATCTCTCAGAATATTAGTTTTCTTAACTGCAAAATAAGAATAATAATAGCACTGACCTCAGAGAGTAATTGAGGGTGATATGGAGGACAGACCAAAAAAAGTCCCTAGCATGGTGCTGGGTTTACCTAGGAACTCAACACCAATTCCTTTACTTGTTCTTTTCTCAGCAGCTCCAGTTGGTTTTGCTCCAGCTCCAATCAATTAACTGCTTCAGTAACCACTGAGTGCACAACTACTATGTGCCAGTCCCTGGGTTGGCTCTGGAAATAAACAGATGATTAAAATCTTGTTTCTGTCCTCTCAATGTTCCCAGATAAGTTGGAGAGGGAAGTCAATCACCTTATTGAAGTACTTGGATACCAATCTCTTTGTTCAAATCCAGCTAATAAATTCAAACTGTTTTAATTTGCACTTCCTTAATGAATACTGATCTTTTAAAAAATATATTTAGTTGTAGTTGGGCACAATACCTTTATTTTTATTTTTGTTTATTTTTATGTGGTACTGAGGATTGAACCCAGTGCCTCACACGTGCAAAGTAAGCACTCTACCCCTGAGTCACAATCCCAGCCCTGGATACTGATGTTCGGCACCATTTTGTGTACTTATTTCCCATCCATATACCTCTTTGGTGAATTGTCTGTTCAAATATTTTTTACAATGAAAAAGATGTTTTTTTTCTTACAGTTGGGTTTTTAAAAATAAGTTTTATTGAGCTATAATACATTTGCCTCACATGCTGTGTGCTTATTATGTTCTAGTCATTTAGCGAGGCCTTGAAATTATGAAATGACTCAGACCCCTTTAAGAGCTAACAGCCTGGGGTTCAGGGAGGAAGGACATTAGGGATTAAGAATTACAGCTGAGAGAGATGCAGTGCTATGGAAATGGCAGCACTGTCGCTGAAGAGTCTCAGCACGGGAGGGTGTGAGGGGGTGTGGCAATGGTCAAGAAAACATCTTGGAGCAGTGGAAGTCTCAAATGAAAGTGCAGGATGGTTGGATGGTCAGTCTATGAGGGCAGAGGGAATCATGTGCAAAGGCCAAAGATGACAGAAAACTAGTATATTCTGGAAACTGCAGGCAGCTTGTGTTGAGGGCATGGCTGGAAATACAGATGGGAAGGGAGGGAGGGGTCAAGTGTTTCAGTCTAAGAAGTTGAAATCCAAGTCAAGAATTTGGGTGTTGTGTGGAAAGTAAAGGGAAAACTTCAAGAGGATCAAAGCAGGTGGGTGACATGGTAGGGCAGGTATGTTACAGCCCTTCTGGAAGTGGTGTGAATAGAAGAGGCTGGAGAAATGAAGATCAATTATGATGAGGTTTTATAATCCCACTGAGATGATAAAGGTCTGAAGGAAAAAACGGCAGTGAGATAAACCATGGAGGAGCAGGGGATGGATTTTGAAGATGTCCTAAAATTATTACATGCACTTAAAAAAAAAGTGTTGCTTAAATTTTGGCTCTTGATACATTCTGTATAAAAGTAGCAATAAGAACTCTTGGGGAATGGGTCATTTTGGAGTTGTTTCCTATAAAATGTGGCTTAACTTCTCTTAGCATTCACTGCCATGTTGTCATTATTACTATTAAAAATGCCTTGGTAATGCTATGCTTTCCACCAAAGCAGTGCTGCATTATCAGGAACACTGCAGGGACTTTGGAGTAAGTCTAGGTTAGAACTGGCTTTGATCTTTATTGTGGTTAATTGCTTCACCTTTAGCCTGTTGCTTCTCCAAAAGAGGATCAAGAACACCCACCTTAAGGGCTGTAGTAAGGCTAACTAAGGAAAGGTCTGTAATGCTGAGCAAATACTGGGCACATCCTAAGTGTCCAGCAGGGCTCTTGGACCTTCCCCTGGAGTCTGGAGAACTTACGTTTCTGCTCTCTAGGTTTTGTGTCCTCATGTACAAACTGCCACTTCTCACTGCTGTCACTACCCACTCTCCTTTGTTACTGTGCTTCCATGAGTTTTCAGAACACATTATAGCTCTTCTGCTTTACATGAGTTCACTTAATCTTTCCAAGATCTCATTATCCAGATACTGTCATGATATCCACTTTATAGCTGAAAAGCTGAGGCAAAGGAAGGCAAAGTGACTTCCTCAGGTCACACTACTATTAAGTGGAGGAAGTGGCTTGGACCCAGAGGCTGTGATCTTGGCCACTCCCAAAACCAAGAACCACAACTAACAGATGATGTTAAGAGAAGTTAAGAGGTTGAATGCTGGAGATCAAGTCTCTTTTCTTGCAGACCCAACTTCTGAAATGCAGCAGAGAGGTTGTCAAGGGTCATCTTCTAAAGCAGATTGAGACAAGAGAAAAATATTAAATGCAGAGGGAGGTTCAAGGGAAGAAAGCCTATGGATTGTACTTCACCCTCTTTGGGGATTTTAGATAAAAATATGGCTTGATAAAAAAAATGGATAGTTTCAATTTCCAGAATATTCTAATGTTGTTTGCATGATGTGAATGTTGGTTCTTCAAATTTTTTTCACCAACAGATCCCACTCAGAATCTGAAGAATCAAGATTTCCTTTCCAGAAAAATAAACCTAAGCTACATGCCTGTAATCATGCCTGGGAGGCTGAGACAGGAGGATTGCAAGTTAAAGGTCAGCCTCAGCAATTTAGCAAGGGACCCAGCCTCAAAATAAAAACCAAAAAGGGCTGTGGATGTAGCTCAGTGGTAAAGCACCCCTGGGTTCAATCCCCAGCACCAATAAACAAATAAACCTGTAACTTATATGTAATAGTAGAGGATTCCAAGATCCATTCTTGGCATGAAATTTAGAGAATCTTTATAGAAGTGCAGTGGAAAATCAGAGGCCAGGAATTGAGTTCTGACACTTCTGTTGACATGCTGTGAAACTTTAGGCCAGTCATAACCTTCTGGGGTACATGTGCAAAAATGGAAGGGTTGCCTCTGCCTTCCTCACAGCAGCAGACCAGAGTAGTGTGGGAGGTGTGGTAAATTGCCAAGTGCTCTCTGCATGCTGCCAGGATACTGAGGTTCAGAGAAGTTACTCACCTTATGGTCACACAGTTACTAAGTAGCAAAATGAAGGTTCAAATCAGAAGACACCAAGGTCTCTGAAGTATATATGTAAAAATTTCCCTTCTGAGGGTTGGGGTGATAGCTCAGGTGGTAGAGTGCTTGCCTAGCAAGCACATAGGCCCTGGGTTCAATCCCCAGCACTGCAAAACAAACAAACAAACAAACAAACAAACAAACAACAAAAAAGATACCAAAAGCAGACATAGCCAGCTTCCTTCAATAATTTTTTAAAAATTCAAATGAGAAAATGCACATGGAAGGATTATTTAGACTGTAAAGTGCAATGCCTGTGTGAGTTACTCTTGGACTGAATTTAGAACTCCATGTCCCATCCACCTGGGGGTCTAGGATGGGGGAGTTGAGAGGATAACTGGGATTGTAAGTGTCTCAATCAGTAATGCTGCTGATGGAGACAAGTAAGACCCTCTCCTACATCCACATGAAAACTTCCATGCTTTGGAGGACACAGTACAGGTCAAGGAAGACTAACAGTAGTGGGGAGTACTGAAAAGGATACTAGGCTACTGCCTAATCTATGGCGAAAGCAAAATCATTTTAATGTTGTGTTTGCATGAAAAGGTATAAAATTGCTTCGGCTTATGTTCTGGAGCTCAGTAGACTAGAAGGTCACAAGTGAACAGTGACAATTAGCTGAGGTCTTTTCCAGCTGTGGGGCCTAGAGGACAAGGAGTTCATGGGGCTGGGTAGACTGAGAACTTTTCAAGACAGGGTTGAAAAGGGTATATCAACTTCACACCTTCATGTAACATTTAATAACTTTTATGAAATTGGTTTTCCTGGGCAGAGGGAAACTAACCAGGCATATCTCTAGTTTTGGTTGGAGCCAGGGGAATAAACCTAAGCTCTTATGCTCTTTTGTTCAAGTAAAAAATGTAAAAATTGGGATCTCAAAGCCTAGGATAAAGATGAGAGATGACACAAAAACAGCTATGGAGAATATTCCAAGACTAAAGGAAATCATTGTCTGTGAAGGTATATAAATAGTGTTACTCCAAATCCCAAATCCATAGTTAACAAAGTCCACATTTACTAAATCAAGCCCCAAATTATTACATGTAGATTCAGGCAACACATGTCTTCTGGGCTGAGCCCCCAAGTTTGCTCTCTTAAATATATGAAGTCTGAATTTTCAGCCAAAGAGATCCCTTTCATTTGAGATAGAAGTCTGATATCTAACATTAAAACATTAAAACAATGAAATAATAGCAGAGCAAGTTCTTTAATACAGGAGAGCTGGAGGGGTAGCTGGTCAGATTGTGGCAACAGAAAAAAGGTGCTTAAAATACCAGGTGACAAGGTTCAAATGTGTGAAGGAGAAGAGGGAGAGAAAAGCCAGAGAGAACTGTGCTCAGTGTACATGGATGAACCAGTAATGTGGGAGCTGGTATCTATGAGGTTCCTAACTACCCAAATGCAAACCCAATAGCAGCTTCCCACAGCTAAGCCAGATACCAAAGTCTGGGTAGTAGTCCTCTCTGTAACACTATTTCAACATTCACATGTGTACTTGAATAGTTTCCCATATGGCTCCGAGATGAAACGTGGAGACCCAAGGCAGCAGCAGTGAATAAATATCTTGCATATATGTCAAGGCAATCCTCAAACAAAACCTTTATCTTAGTAAAGAAGTCAGAAAGTACCAACAAAAATGATATACTTTTTTTTCCTACAATGTTTAATCTCCATGCCAAGAATGTCCCATTCAACGCCCCCCCTGCCTCTTAAAAGTAGGTGACAAAGTAGAAATCCAGTCATGAAAATAAAAAGGCAGAGATGTGAATCTTGGTTCAATGAGACATATCAAATACACAGCACACTTGTGTCAAAGGACAGACAGAACTGTCCGAGACACTGTGGGGAAAAGATAGGCACTGGAGAAGTAAAAATTCTACTAGTGATCACTCACACTTGAACAGTACATTAGTCATTGAACAAAGGTGAAGTGCAGGGGGCGGGGGAGGATGGCAGAGTTGTACTTCTCTGGTAAAAGGGCTGGGAACATATACTCATGGATGGGAAATTTTAAGTAGCTATGTTTATTATTACTTTTTTTTTTTTTCCAGCAATCTTGCAAGAGGCAGAAGTGTGACATTGAATTGAGTGAGACGAGCATGTAGGTGGGTTGGCGAGGAGCCCATCTCTTGACACAGGCCTCTGGCTTGTCAAGGAAAGGCTGGTTCCACCGCTGAGCCATGTTTATTTACTCTTTTGCTTCAAGGAAAAGGGTTTCTTGAGGGAATAATTTTACCTCCAATAGCGATTTATTGGGGTCCAGCTGAGTTACCTGAAAAGGAAGAAAACACATATTCAAAAGACTAGAATCAGCACAGTTTTCTCCACATGGCATTCAGTCTACCTATGCACATTAATTTTGAGCCCTACTATGTGCTGGCATGGCTATATTCATTTTATTTTATTTGATTTTCAAAATAACCCTGTGATGTACGTGTTGTTATTCTTATTTCAGATGAGGAACACAGGGATTAAGAAAAGTCAAGTTCCAGTTTAGTTTGGTGGAGGAACTAGCATTGACCTCAAGTCATAAGTTTCCGGAGATGTAACTTCTTCTTAGACAAATCCCTTGTCTCCCGTGTCCTCAGAAAGGATTCTGTTTAAATAGCTGAATGGTGCTCCTGGAGACCTCTGCTTGGTTAAGTACTGAAGGGAAGGAGGTTTGTTCTGCTTGGTGGGACAACAGCTAAACCTTCTTCCTATTAAAAATAGGTGTGGCTGGGTGCATGGCACATGCCTATAATCCTAGTGGTTCAGGAGGCTGAGGCAGGAGGATCTTGAATTCAAAGCCAGCCTCAGCAAAAGCGAGGTGCTAAAGCAAGTCAGTGAGACCCTGTCTTTAATCAAAATACAAAATCGGGCTGAGGATGTGGCTCAGTGGTTGAGTGGCCCTGAGTTCAATCCCCGGTACCCCAGCACCCCCACCCATAAAAAAACCTAGGTGTAGTAAACTGTAGAATAGTCATTCCACAGACCTGAAGATGATTATCTCCTTTGGGAGGGGAGAAAATTTCCATGTTTATCAAAAAGGGTCATGAATTTTTGAGGGTTAAGAAATATTGGTGTAGGAGGAAGGACATAGGTTTTGGAACTAAAAGACTCTGGTATAAATCACAGCTGTGCTGGTTATCAGCTTTGTGACTTTGGTTAGTATCAACCTCGAAGGACTGATGTGAGGATTAAATGAGAAAAAACATATAATTAGCACAGTGTCTGGCACAGAGCAGGTGTCAAGAATGGCTGCTGTGTGTTACAGCAACTGTAAAGGGTGGATGGACACACAGGCAAATGGGGAGCTGCGAGCGTGTGTGACAGAAGGCCAGGCAATCTCTAGTAAGACTCAAAGCTGCTGCTGTTACATACAGGAGCTCTGGGCCCATGGGCAAAGACTCCAGCATCTGAGGCAGGCAACTTGTCTTCTGCTCAACTCAAGCCACTCTTAATGAGATGACTCTGCTGGCTTCTGGCTAGAGAGAAGGGGAGGCCCTGGGGGTCACAGGGAGGCTGGCAAGTTGAATGGGGAACACTATTTTTCACTGTATCCAGATGGAAACCTGGTATGCCCATGAGGATCATTAAGGAGACACATCCACCCCTAGAGTCCTCTCTGCTTATAAAACTCAGGGCAAAGCATGTTCTACTAGTATCTCTTGGGTTATGGGCAGATGGGCAGGCAAGGTGGTAGGGAGGGGCCTCCCTGCTGTCTATCTTCCAATGCACTGGGGGCAAGCTGCCTGCAAATGTTTACCTACTTCCCCAATTAACATACAATACTGCATTGGCTTCTGTCAACAAACAGCTATGCTGCCTCTGCTTCCGACTCTTTGGCATTTTCTGCCCAGCTGCTTCTGCTATTGTTCTTAATTAACATGCCAGAGCTCTCTTTCAGCATCTTCTACTTTGTTATTTGTGGTTTGTAAATATGATGTTTGCTGGAAGAAGCCAAAACCATAGTAGTGCTAGAGCTGTTGAGTATGGGCAGGAAGATGTGCTGGGAAGAAAAAGACGCCAGGAGGCTGGAGCATCAGGCCTGTGTTGCACCCTGCTGGGGTTGTCAACATGCAAGATTAGAGACTGTAAACTGCACTTGGTTTTCAAATGAGAAAACAGTGTTCAAGAAAAGTTAAGCGATTATCTCCAGTTTCACGTGGGGGAGTTGGGATTTGGGAAGGAAGAAACAAAAATTTCGTGACTAATATATATCATGAGATAACAATCTCATTTAGTTCATACAACCACCATGCAAGACTGTGGAGACAAAACAAATGAAGCTCAAGGTGATGCCACTTGTTTAAGGCCATGTGGTTAGAAAGAATCTGTCTGAGTTTAAAAGCAAACTTAGATTCAAATCCTAGTTCTGTCATTTACTACCTATATGACCTTGAAGAAGTTATACAACATGAGCCCATTTACCTAAGTGTAAAATGGGAATTATAGTTTCTCCTTTTTAGGTTATGATGATTAATGGAATAATGTTAGTGAAGACTCTGGTACAATACAGAGCCAGGAAGTATTCAGTAGGTGATGATCATTACTGGATGGGGTGTTCTTGGGTAGGGGCCCTGTTTTCTCCAACTAACAAAGCTGGAGCTTTATCTAGGCTGTCTTTCTTGTTTCTACCTCACTGCCCAGCAGGAATGCTACCCTTTTCCTGATTGGCTAATGCCTTGATCTCTGAGATTCCTTCTGTAGTTTCAGTGGGGCTGGCCAATGGATTGCTTCAAAGTAAACATGGCTCTGCTGGGGCACTCCCTCTGGTGCCCCAGTTAAAGCAAATTTTTTTCCTCTGAAGGTCATTTAGACAAAAATTTCAAAGTAAACAAGGCCAGAATCTGTTTCCATTCTCAGTTACCTGGCTTGGACAAAGTGACAGAGGGAAAACGAGGGGGATGGAGCACATATTTTCTAGAACAAGACAGTGGCCACACTGTGAAACCATCTTGTAGTGCTCTGGGCTCCTTTCAAGAAAGGCATGGAACATGGCAGGAGGGACCTCCTGGTAAGGAGGAGCCTAAAAATTTATACCCCTTGAGAAATAGCTGAAGATCAGGAGATCTCTGCCTGGAGAGAGGGTGCAGGGGAGAGGCGGCACTGCCATTGCTAAAGGGGCAGGGAAAGGGCTGTGCCATCCTCTTTAAGTATCTTCAGGCCGACAGGAAAAAGACAGGGTCATGTGTTCTGTGCAGCTCCAGTGGGCAGAGCTAGAACTGTGAGGTAAAAACGGCAGGAAGCAGAACTCAGCAAGTCAGAAAGAACGTAACAGATGGCAGCAGCAGCTGATATGGCTACTAGAGCTACTGGAGCTCTAAATTACCGTCTTCTTTCTCCTGTACTTTATTTTAATCCTGCTTTTTAGTCATCATCATCATAGCAGCAACTATCCTTAGTAAGGACCTCCCAAGGAGCTGGAACTATGCAGATTGCTTTATGCTTTTTATATAGCACCTTAACTAGCCCTCACAATGGCCCAGTGAAGTAGGTCATGTTGCCATTCTACAGACTCAGATACCAAGGTGATCTTTCCCATTGTTGCAGAGAGAACAAGGTTTCACACTCAGATTTGTCTGACTCCAAAGCCCGTGATAACCAGAATGTCCCTGGCAATACACTGACAGGCTGTTAGGAGGGGAGTGGTGAGTGAATCCTCTGCCATCCCAGAAGCATGCAAATAGGAGTATATTTGCAGATGATGATGATGAGAGTTAACATTTACTGAGCATTTATTTTGTATTTGTATTAGGAATTCTTTGAGGCAAATTTACATTTATACAATAATTTAATTTTCTTAGTAATCCTCTGAGATAGGCTATCTGAGGTAGGTATAATGATTACTCCTATTTTACAGTTGAGGAAATTGAGTCATAGAGCAGATTAAATAACTTGCTTAGGGTCTCAAAGCTATTAAGAGTAGAACCAGAACATAAATTAAGGCAGTCTAATGTTGGAATCCATTTAACTACTAGATTATACTGCTAGAGGCACTGACGTGAGTAGGATCCACATAGAAAAAGAAGTTGACCCTGAGTTTGTTTCTAACCAAGTTCCAGGATATAAGATCTTCCTTAAAAAAAAAAAAAAAAAAGATCTTCCTTTAAGAATGGCAAAAGGCCAAGGGTCATAAAAAAATTCCTGAAATGTTTATAAAATACGAATACAAAAAACCAATCTGAGCTTGTGTTTTGCCATTTACTTGGGACTTTACTGAATTATCGACTCTTTAAATCAACAGAAAAACCCACCCTTTGGGACTCCTTGAGGGAGGAGGGGCATTCTCCGATAAGAGGTGTAGTTTGACTTTATCCATAGTTAGAACAGGAAAGTCAACCATCTTGACATTTTCTTCACTATACTTAGAAAACTTGAATCAGGGTATATTTTCTCATTAAAATATTTTACCAAATTGACGTTGTGAAACATGTTTATGTTAGCGAAAACAGGTCACACTCTCTGCCAAATAAAGCTATTCTTTTCTAGATCAAATTTCTTTGCAGTTTGAAATTCCATATACACTTTATTTCTACTGCATCCCTGGGATTCAGTTTCTTTTCTTTCTCCCTTTCTTGCTTTATTTTTCTCCCATTCTCCCCCACCCCTTTCTTTGATACTAAGGATTGAACCCAGAGCCTTGTTCATGTTGTTACCTCTGAGTTATATCCCCAGTCTTTCAGATCCTTTTCTAAAAACCATAATATTGCTGTTAAGGAAAATGTGAATCAATGTGACTGATTGTCATCTCAGGCCACAATGTGAATCCCAGAACGTTAAGGTGAGAAAGCTCCTTAAATGGCAAATAGTCCAAACCTTTCATTTCACAAGTGGGCACAGGTATATTTGCATAGTACTTTATAGTTTGCAGTCTATTTATATAAACATTAACTCAATCATGTGGGTTAGGTATTGTTAGGTATTATGACTAACCCTTTTCTATTTTTAATTTTGCTGAGGTAATGCTTTTATTTATTTTATTTTTTGGTACCAGGGATTGAACGTCCAGGGGTGCTTCACCACTGAGCCATGTCTCCAGCCCCTTTTTATGTTTTATTTAGAGACAGAGTCCCACTGAGTTGCTGAGGGACTTGCTAAGTTGCCGAGGCTGGTTTTGAACTCATGATCCTCCTGCCTCAGCCTCCCAAGCGGCTGAGATTACAGGCGTGCGCCACCATGTCCTGCAATGCTTTTATTTTGAAATTGCATAAAGGAAAGTCTGGATCTAATGGTTTACATTTATAAAAAATGCTAGATCGGAATTTTCATTCTTTCTTGTTCATGTTCCTAATGTATATTAACAACTTATAGAGGAAATGCACTGTAACAGTACTTGGGAATTATGTTTTGGGAATCAGTCCCACTTTGTAGACAAGGTAATGAGATCCAGAGATTGAGTTTACCTATGTCTACATATACAAGTGGTAGTGGAAGAACCAGAACCCAGGCCTTCTTATTTGTTTCCTCATGATTTGCACTATAACCCTCCACCTAACAGGGTTTTGTCTCATTCCATGCTAACACTAACAGTCTTCGAGTTCAATGTGTAGAATTGTGAAGCAATAAACCAACAAAGATTTCTAAAAATGTAGCACTGCTTTTAAAGTAAAATTTGCTGATATATAGTTTTGTCATTTTCAAAGCAGAAAAGCTCTGTTGTCAAATTTATCTATTATTTGCCTGCTCACCTCTGATGACCAATGATTCCTATTTTATAGACTTGTGTGTGGCAGCACTGTGAGCAGAGGGAACTTGCACAGTATAACCCCCAGGGGCAGCCCTTTGCCACACTGGCAGAAAAATCAAGTCCCTTCTAGTCCATGCAGAGAACCTCATTCATACCCTTCTTGCCCTCACATCAATGTGAAAGAAAACCAGGTACCATCTTCTACATCAGACATAGACAGACTACAATTTATTTCCCTGAGTCTGAAAAACCTACCCCTTCAGTTATGGGACTACCTACTTCTGAAAGTCTTCCCATGCCTTTCAGCCCTCAGCAAGCCTCTCTCTAAATTCCTCTATGAAGGCTGTTCACTATCCACTGTTACTAGGATACAAAGGACCAGGAAGTATGGGTTCCAGCCCTGGTTCCAGCAATGTGGCGTTGAATAGGTCACTTTTCTTTTATAGGCTTTGGTTTTTGCATTTTTAAGAATGTGGAATTAAATGTTAGCAATTAAACAGAGTCAACTGGACTGCAGTTGAGCTTTGGAAACCCAATCACTTGAGTCCTAGATCTCAGTCAAGTAAACAGAATGTTTAGGGCTCAGTTTCCTTCTCTATTAGGTGAAAGGATTACTTTACTTTTGGTGCTGAGAAAAGAAACCAGGGATGCTTTACCACTGAACTATAACCCTAGTCCATATTTTTTGAGGCTGAGTCTTGCCAAGTTGTTGAGGGTCTCCCTAAATTGCTGAGGTTGGTTTTTTTTTTTTTTTTTTTTTTTCATCCTGATACATTTTAATTAAGTACAAGACCTCTACTCTCCAGGCACATCACCTAGAGACCATTTATTTCACCCACTGCTTTGTTTGGCGGCCAGTCGCTTGTCTCTCTCTTCAGCAATGGTGAGGCGGATCCCTTTTCCTCGGGGAAGAGAAATCCATGGTTTATTGCCTTTGCCAATAACAAAAATGTTGGAGAGCCGGGTGGCAAAGCTGTTACCATTGGCATCTTTCACATGAACCATGTCAAAAGAGCCAGGATGTCTCTCTCTGTTGGTAATCACACCAATTCTTCCCAAGTTAGCACCTCCGGTCACCATACACAGGTTCCCAGTGTCAAACTTGATGAAGTCAGTAATCTTGCCAGTTTCCAAATCAATCTGAATGGTGTCATTCACTTTGATTAGGGGATCAGGGTAGCGAATGGTTCGAGCATCGTGAGTCACGAGATGAGGGATTCCTTTTGTGCCCACAAAGATCTTTCTCACTTTGCACAACTTGTACTTGGCCTCCTCAGGTGTAATACGATGAACAGCAAATCGACCCTTGGTGTCATAGATCAGACGGAAATTCTCTCCAGTCTTATCAATGCTGATGACATCCATAAAACCGGCGGGATAGGTTATATCAGTTCGGACTTTGCCATCAATCTTAATAAAGCGCTGCATGCAAATCTTTTTTACTTCATCTCCTGTCAGGGCATACTTAAGTCTGTTCCTTAGAAAAATGATGAGAGGAAGACATTCTCTCAGCTTGTGGGGACCAGTGGATGGACGAGGAGCAAACACACCAGTCAATTTATCCAGCATCCAATGCTTAGGAGCTGCTACCCGCTTCAGATGCTTCTTGGGACCACGAGCCATGGCTGCTCTAGGCACGGAAAGAGAGGTGAGGTTGGTTTTGAACTTGGATTCCTCCTGCCTCCACCTCCTGAGTCACTGGGATAACAGGCATGTGCAGACAATCCTGGCTGGAGTTGTTGTTGATTTTGTTTTTGTTTTTGTTGTTGTTGAGATTCAGTCTCACTAAGTTGCCCAGGCTGGTCTCACACACATGGACTCAAGTGATCTTCCCATCTCAGCTTCCTGAATAGCTGGGACAATAGGCTCACCAAGCTGAGCTTATTTGGTTTTCCTTAAATGTTAAGTACCATGCTAGCTATCTGTATACTGTCTAATTAAATGAGGTATTACTTCATTTTTATAAATGAATTCTATGAGGTAAAAAATGGTTAAGGGCCTTGCTCAATTTAGAAAAGATAAGGCCAGAATTTGCACCACATTCAGTGCATTACCCCTACTTCTAAACACAATATAGCTAACAGAACTAAATGGCTATCCCTTGGGCATATAGAAAGTTGTACTGTGCAGTTGGGTCACAGCTCTGTCCCTATTGTGGTATAGGCTTTGCTGTTCCTCTAAGGAGCACAAACTGAAGCTGTCTTTTGTTACTATCAACTAAGTCTTAAATAGCTAATTGTTCCTTTTTTTCTTTTCTTTTCTTTTTTCTTTTTTTGTGGTTTTGGGGATTGAACCCAGGGCTGCATGCATGCTAGGCATAGCACTCTACCACTGAGCCACATCCCCAGTCCTCCATTTTCTTCTTCTTCTTTTTTTCTTGGATCCTGGGAATTGAACTCAGGGGCACTTGACCACTGAGCCACATCCTCAGCCCTATCTTGTATTTTATTTAGAGGCAGGGTCTCACTGAGTTGCTTAGAGCCTTGCTTGTGCTGAGGCTGGCTTTGAACTCACAACCCTCCTGCCTCAGCCTCCTGAGCCACTGGGATTACAGGTGTGCTTCACTGCACCCTGCCTCCATTTTTTTGGATGAACTAGAAATTTCTCAAGAGGAGAGTTGCATCCACAAAGTATCAGAGGGAGAATTTCTTTGTTGAAAAAAGTATGTACAGTATTTATATTTGTTAGGAAATCAGAACAAATATACAATGAACTTTCTATGATTAGATGTACATCTATATAAATGCATACTATGAATTTTAGAAGGATGTACCTCAAACCTTCAAAAGTAGTTTGCTTCTGGGTAGGGCTCTAAGACTGGAAATAGTAGCCAAAGGCTATTTTAGATTTTCACAGAAGAGTGATTCTCAACCAGGGGTGATTCTCCTCTTCAGGGGACACAGAAATGTCTGGAGATGAGTGAGCAAGAAGGTGTTTGTGGGGTTGCTAATGGCATTCAGCAGGTAGAGGCAAGGGACGCTGCCAACCACCCCATGATACACAGGACAGTCCCTACCACAAATACTTAACAAATCAACAGTGCTGAGGATGAGAAACCTTGAACTAGGTTATTTTAATTTTTATAAGGACATAGGATTCAAGTATTACTTGCATGATTAGAAATGTGCTTTTTGGACTGAGGTTGTAGTTTAGTGTAGAATGTGTCCTCAGCATACATGGGGCTTTAGGTTTGATTTCCAGCACCAAAAACAAACAAACAAAACAAAATCTTTTCAAATAGGGTACACTGGATGCTGTGATATTCTGTCTACATTTACCTTCAAGACCCACTCAACTCATTGATGAGTTACATTTCTGATGAGTCTTCAGAGAACTTAAAAACTGATCTACTGGTCATGTGCTGGTCAGGGCGTAAAAAGGCTTTGGTTGTAAAGCCTGGTTGGCTTTACAGTTGTAAAGTCCTTTGCAAATATAAGGGATTGCTATTATTATTAGCAGTAATAGCAATTATAATAACAATGATGACAATAAGCAACCACAACAATCCAGCTGTAGCTCTTAGCAATTCTCTACCTTTGTTGCAGGTGGTAATATGATCCCAAAAGGAACCTCCAATCTGGAAGGATTCTACCATGGGACTAGTCTGTGCTTTATCTCCACTTCAGCTTCCTGTGCAGCTGCTGGGCCAATCTGTCTCACTGCAGCACAGGAAAGAAGTGGCACTGGGATGCAGGTTTTCAGGAAATAGTGACAGATGCTCTTCTTTTCACTACTGAACTGTGATAGAACTGGGGTGCTAGAAAGTAAAGTTGGGTAGGCTTCTGTGGTTGCAAAGCATGTAGGGTGCTTAGGACATTTTCCTTTCCTTGATGTCCTAGTTTTAGGTGGTAAGCAGGGAAACTGAAATAAAAGTTAAAGGAAGAAAAAAACAAGTGGTGGGGGGCGGGTGTGTGTGGACTGGGGGCAGAGAAGACTAAGATGACAAAAAAGATGGAAATCATGTTTTGAAGCTGCCCTGTTTTATCACATAATAATGTCATAACAATTTACATTTATTGGGAGCTTACTAGGTGCTAAGTGTGCTTTATGCTTTCTCATCAACCCTGAGGGAATTACTATTAACTCTACTTTTAAAATGAGGAATAGAAGCTCAGAAAGATTAAATAACCTAAGATTTCATAGACAGGAAGTGGCAGAGCAAGAATTTAAAACTAGGTTTGGCTTCAAAGTCTATGTTGTTAATTACCATGCTAGATTTTAATATTGTATTCCTGCACTGGACTATTTATTCTAAGACCCTTGTTTGGAAGAATTGCCTCTTCATGTAACTGGAGCATATATTTCCCCATAACAGAGTATATCATTTACTAAAGAATTTGGGCAAATTTTACTCATCTAGCTTCTCAATTATTATAGACCTAGTAATTGTTAAAGCTGGATGGGTTCTTAGAGACCAACTCTGTAACATTTGGGGACAGAAAAACCCAGGGAGTTGAAAGAACTCATTCAAGGTTAGTCACTATTCATGGCAAATATGGAACCAAATCTGTATTCTTCACTGCCAGACTGTCCTTTTAGATGGGTTAATGTGGACACCAAAGACATCAACTCTAAAGTGGTTCTACTAATGTTAAAATGGTCCCAAACCTGGCATATTGTCAGGAATACCCTGAAGACCAAACAAGAGATATAACTCTCTTTGCATTGGTCTCCATGATGGCAGTGTTGGTCACTACACTATTAAACAACAATGTTAATGGGGAAGGCTCAGATGTACTGGCAGGATTTTAACAAGTGTAGGGTGGGGAACTTTTTGGTTTAAAAATAGGAGAAGCTCCAAGTATGCAGAATGAATGTAAAAAGAATAAAATAATAAAGAACATAAAAATAATATAAAAAGTGTTATGCAGGACTGGGGATATAGCTCAGTGGGTAGAGTGCCTGCCTCGCAAGCACAAGGCCCTGGGTTTGATCCCCAGCACCGCAAAAAAAAAAAAAAAAAAAAAAAAAAAAGTGTTATGCAAAATGGGAACAGGTACATCTTTCCATTCTGAGAAGTCAGTTTCCAACATTAGTCATTTGTGGGATCTGGAAAACACAATTTCAAATAAATAAAAGGAAGTTCTGCTTTACAGAGCAGTTGGTAAGCTTGCTGTTCCTGGAAACATAAAACAGAGAACAGGGAAATTTATGAATGGACATTCTGTAGTGTGGCAAGAGAAATCCAGTGCAGATTAACACCAGCAGCATGCTCATGTTACAGATGTGCCAAGATACCGGTCTCCTCCTCTCTTGGGGCAGTCAGAAGACTCAGGGCTGGGTTGTTTCTGACTCTGAACAACCTAGTATGGTTGCCCCAGTGAAGTGCACAAATAACGTCTTCAGTGGGTATGGTGATTTGAAAAAGGCAGGGAAACACTAATCTAGGGGGCGTTTCTCACTTTCAGAGGCCAAGAGAATGGAAGGCAGCCAGGTCCTTGTATAAAAGGTTCCTAGGATTCCTCCGGTTAAGTGATTGGTTCACAATACTAATAGCTACATTTGCAATGGAGCACTAAAAAACAAATGAAAGGAGAGACACCTGTTTACTGGTTAGGTTTAGAACTGTTAACTCAGTTTAAGAGCCTTTTGAGAAATGCTGAATATTATTTGCCCCAGAGTTTCACCACTAAGCATGGACTAAATGCTAATTAGGGAGGCAATGAGAAAAAACACTGGCATGTTTTGAATCCTGGTACTGTATATATGCTCTTGTGCAAGTCACTTAACTGCTTATCATACAATGAGACCTACATTTCTCATCTGAAAGCTAATGATATCACCCAACACACTAACAGTCTTTCCATAAACCATTTCTCTCTGGGTCTCTCTCTTTTGCACTTCTATTTCATAGAGAGTAGAACAAAAGGTTTGATTCTGCCACTCTTCTAATTTAAGTTTTTAAATGATCCCTTATTGAAATAGGATAGTTCTCTTTTCCTTTGGCCTTATTTCCCCAATTAGTAAATGGGTAGTGTTTCTGACAAAGTTTGAAGTGGGCCTATAGTGTATCACATGGCTGGAAAGGGAGTTTGGAGACAGATCCATGAAGAGTTCAAATGTCTTACTATATGTAGTTTAAACTTAAAAAAAGAAAAAAAATCTCTTCTCCTTGGCTTCAGACAGATCTAGAGTGGTATACCTGATATGTTTTCAGGCAGAGTGCCTAGGGAGAAAGTGAGCATTTTGAATGCATTTTAATGCCCAAGCAGGGCCATGCAAGCCAGTGTGTGCATAGCTCTGCACACAAATACCACTCAAGAGCTGGAGCTTTGAACAGGAGTTAAAAGAGTTGAGTCCCTAACGACATACAAAAGACTTGCTGGTGTGATTTATTCTGATGTATTTACTTATCCAATTACCAAAACAGCAGGAGATCATTAAATTTTCTAGTTACCAGATGCAGCACGTTCAATATCTTAAATGTTACCAAGGCTCTTTCTGAGCTATTTTTGATATTACATTTCATCTGCCCAAAAAACTTATAGAACTGGAAGGCAAGCATCACAAACAGAGCATGAGTTTTCTTTGAAGGCTGATCCAGCCTGTACAATACCAAACCTATACTAGGAATTCCCAAACTTCTGGGCTTAACAAAAAGTACCATGATGAGAAATGAAAGTATTTAGGAACAGTGGTACTTGAAAGAGGGTGGAGTTCACATTTTACCCCGCCAGACTTTTTGCCATGCTCATATCCTATCAGGTCAATCTCCACGTCCACAGAGGGTCAGGGCTCAGAGGAGAGAACAAACAGGAAACACCCTCTGGGAGACTTCCCTGTATTTTACATGAATATCTCCTGGAAAAGACTAAACTTAAAGGTAGTAATTGTGTGTTTGCTTTCTCTGTATTCCCAGAACCCAAGCAAAGAACCTTGTGCATTATACGCTCTCAATAAATGCACATTGAGTAAGTATCAAATCAGAGATCATTATGGAAAATTGCAAAATACAGGGCAAGCTCACATTAACACAATTTTAGAAGTGGCAAAATTGACACTTATTTTATTGTGAAAAACACATCAAATAAGTAAGATCTAGACCTAAACCTTTTGAGTGATAGTGGCTTGGTTCTAACATTCTTTCCGATTCTGACCTCTAAATATTATCCCCTCACTGACCCTATTCTCCAGCTAATTGGAGTAGCCTGCCATGCCTCAAATATGTTTTGTGCTTTTCCTCTCTGAACTGTTGTTATGTTGTTTACTCTACATGCACTGTCCTTCCTCCCTAACTGGACCTAGTCCAACATAGATATTCTTCAAGGCTCAGCTCAAATGCTACTTCTTTACAAAGAACCAGGCCTTAGAGACAGAACCTAACTTAATTTCTTTCTTCTATTCCTAGAACAGAGTTAATCACACCTGGCCTCTTTTTGCATTGCCCTGCATGTGGCCAATCCAAATTTGCTGAACTAATAATACCTTTGTTTTACTAGGCTCTTCAGACAAGGTGGCTGCCAGAGTCTGCTAGTAAACTGAAGGTCAGGATTTAATCTGGAATGTAGGTACTGGCAATGCTAACCTTGTTCTTTGCTAAAACAGCACTCTTATACCTTAGCCAGGTAAGGGATCCTAGAGCATCTAGCTCAAAGGATCAGCTACAGTCTCACATTGAGTTATCAGCCTACTGTGTCCCTTACATCATTTTACAACTGTGTATTTATGAATCTGTCTCTCCAGTTAGGTTGAACTCTGAGGGCACAGGAGATGTTTTACTGCTATTTATACCTACGATATAGTATACTGCTGGAAACAGCATCAGTTCAATAAATTTTTGCTGAAAGACTGGCCTAACTAAATGAGTGAATGGAGCTCTCCACTTTTCCACCATTAATCCAAAGAAATGGAATCTGGATGAGCTTTTAAACTAAGACCTCTTCTCTCTAGCCTCACTCCTTCAGCAGGCAGAGCCTATCAGTGACACCTTGGCAGATCACGCCAATAGGTCCCTTGGCTCTGGATGCTCTCTGGCCCTAGCCTCAGTCAGTCCTGATGCACACATAACAGGGGCTGACAATAAGTTTGCATCAGTTGCCCTTTCAGAAGGGACAGATTTTTCCCTGTCTGTTTAAACTGTTGTTGGAATTGGCTAATTAGAAGGATTTAAAAAATCTTAATACTCTAAACAGAGAAAACTGGTTCTGAATTATTAAGCAACATTTTCAGTACATTCAAATAACCTTAAGTGACTTAGCTGCCACCTGATCCTAAGCTCTGGCTCAGATAAATAAATGTGAAATATTGTCAAAGCCTCAGCTTATAGGAGCCTCCAGCTATAGTAAATAAAAGCTTAAATCCCCATAAACTGTCTGAGATGGAAATATTCTCATATAAAAGAAGAGAAGATGGTTTTAAATAAAGCCAGTAAGACCAGAAAGCTAATGGTTTTGCTCTAGTTTTCAGAGGAAAGTTGTCAACGGGGCAGGTATTATCAATATCAGGTCATTTAATCATAGAATCACATAGTATCAAAGATGAAAGAAAACTAATAAAGAACCTATTTTAATCTCCTCATATTTCAGATGAAGAAAATAAAGACCCAGGAAGAGAATGTACTTTGCTTGATGTCACAACAGTGGCTACACGAATAAAAATTTTGCCCTAAGATGCCTGCTTTCCTGCTAAGTCTTTTTCTCACTCTACCACATTATTCTAAGACTATTCTTCTAGAGATGTCAGAATGAGAAGTTAGTAACCAGCTGTTAAGATACCCAAAAGCTGGGTGTGGTGGCACACACCTGTAATCCCAGTGGCTCAGGCAGGAGGATTGTGAGTTCAAAGTCAGCTTTAGCAACTTAGAAAGGCACTAAGCAACTTAGTGAGACCCCGTTTCAAAATAAAAAATAAAAAGGGACTAGGTAGCCAGGCGTGGTGGCGCACGCCTGTAATCCAAGCTACTTGGGAGGCTGAGTCAGGAGGATCACGAGTTCAAAGCCAGCCTCAGCAACTTAG
>JAJEJO010003465.1:231854-250642 GCA_020662805.1 Glaucomys volans | reverse complement strand
AACAAACAAACAAACAAACAAACAAACTGAATGGGTCCCTTCTGTTGCTTGAGCTTCAAAGACGCCATGCTTTTCTCCCTGGACCTGAGAGTTCTACTTCCATGGCCATGCACACAGAGGGTAAGGAAAGAAAAGGAAGGGAAGGAGTGATGGTGGGAAAGACACCAGGAATAAATCAGGGTGAATGTTATTATAATGTGGCTGCACAACTTGCCTAACCCTAAGCCTTGAGGATATCATGAGTTGCCCATGAATTTCTGCCTGGTGCATTTGAAAATGCCATCAAACAAAAATAGCGGATGCACAAAGGGGTTAACAGTTTAATTTTAGTTATTTATTTACTAAACAAATCTATTTTTTGAGTGTTTACTACATGTAATAAGAAACGTTCTAGGTTCTGGAATACAGTGGTGGACAAAACACTAGCTTTACCTTCAAAAAGTATAGAACCTAGGGCAGTGTACAGGTGAGAAAATGCACCACTACAATCCAGAATCCAGTGAAGAGAAGGGCTCTGATAGGGAAGTGGACACAATGGAAGCACAGGAAGGTAAAGATATAATTCAGTCTTAGGGTGTCACTATCTCTCTTTTTCCTCCTTGTTTTATTCCAATATGCACAACTATGTCCTACAATCTAATAAATCATTTTACTGACATACTTTCATATACAATAAATAAAAAATGGGACTTACTGTGTCAGGCACTGAGCTAGGGAACAATCAAATGAATTAGATATAATCCAAAATGACTTCAAACTCTGGGTGCACAATTTTTTTTAATTGTTTAAAAAGATGTTTATCTTGCTTTCATTCTGTGACTGGCTATGTAAACTTGAGCTGGCCATGTCTGCTTTTGATGTTTTTTTTTTTTTTTTTTTTTTTGGTGGCACTGGGGATTGAACCCAGGGTCTTGCATGCAAGGCAAGCACTCTACCAACTGAGCCATATCCCCAGCCCTTGTCCTTTGGTTTTTCTAGGCCTTGGGCAAGGTACTTTTGTTCTCTGCATCTCAGTTTTTCATCTAAAAAATAAGGGTCTTTTCTACTTCTCAGAGTCTTAAAAAGCATGCATGATGAAGGCTTATTCACATAAGGTTTTACAGAGGCCAACTAGAAGGAAAGTGAAATAGACTTGGAAACAGCCAAACAATCTTCAGGTTTGGGATTAAGCCACAGACATTAAACAGAAACTCTGTGGTCCAGATTCTAGGTGAAGAGCAGGAGGTAGTTCCAGTGAAGTAGGCTGAAGCTGAGGCTGAGGCTGGGGCTGGGGCTGGGGCTGGGTCTGGAGTTGGCACTGCAATGAGGCCACGGGAATTTGGCATGTTGATGCATGTGCTAATGTACTGTAGAACTCCAGCACTGTTTTTGAAAATTACAAGGAGTGTCTAGAAAAGGTTAATCTGTGCATATACATGTTAGCAGTTGTTTGTGTTTACAATGGGTTTATTATACAGACTCTAAGTGAGCAAAGCGTGTCTGCAGAGGCACCTGGAATACTGAGCACAGAACTAATGATTTTTTTATTTATGGCTGGATGGAGTCAGATTGGATTGTATGTACAGCCTTCAAAAATTTATTTGATTTCTGATACGGCAATTTGAATGGTATAGTGTTTTATAAACACCTTACAAAATTAAGTTCTGGGGCAGAGTAAATAATTTTGGAAAGGTTTAAATATATCAACATAACTATACATAATTAGTAATAGTCACTCCATTTAATGTTCAACATAATCTGGGGAAAGGATGTGAGTTTTGAGAATGAAATACTGGTACTGATGCTATGCAACCTAGAGAAATTTAAGCTCTCTAAGCTCCCCTGTCCTTATCTGTAAAATGGGGACGGAATCTATCTTTTAGAAAATTAATGTATTTGAAGAACCTGGAATATAACTGGTGTATAAAGCAATGGCCATATTCATTGTCATTACTCTCCAGGTTTATATAGAAGAGTTAAAATGGGGAAAAGTCATATTTTTATAAAGGCTCTGAATTCCACTTAGCCCCCTTGAAGTGGATGTAATTACCTTACATTTTAAAAATGCCTCTGCATATTCCTGTGATCTATTCAGAGGCATACTAATGATGAGTTTTCTCATATGATACCTTTGGTTCCCTTAACACCCTTGGGGGTTAGCAGACCCTTTTCTCCACTTGCCATTAGCTTCACTGTAATATTTTAGACACACTGAGCATTTACTGTGTGTGTTTTATGAATGTCACTTTGTTTTTACAATAGCCGTAAGAAGTAGATAGTTTCATTATCCTTATATTATAGATGAGGAAACTGAGCTACATAGAAGCTAAGTAGTTTACCTAAGGTCAAAGAGCTAGGAAATGGCAGAGTTGAGATTCAATCTGTGACTCCAGACTTTTAACCACTACCCTATACTGTCTTTCCATTACTCATCTCCTTCAAATCTAATCTAGTTACTGACAGGGGCATATTCTGGTGTTAAGTCATCCTCATAGTTTAAATTTTTTTATCTTCTGCTAAGAAGCACTATCTAGAATTCCTGTTCCTCAACAAATCCTGAAAGTGAAACTACCTTCCCAACTGACTGCCTTGATTTCTGCCTGTGATATTAACCATCTTCCGAGTCTTTTAGGATAGGAACTTTAAAATCACCTGACAACTGCTTTTTCTTGTCCTCTCCCAATTCTGACATGGCTAGACAATCACCACATCCCACTGATCCTTCCTCTCCACTGATCCTGCCTCCTCTTTATCCCAATTGCCGCCATCTTAGCAGTCTCCCATGGCCTGTTATCTTGTCTACTGCAATAGTCCTACCTGGTCTCCCTTTCTAGGTTCTTCCTACTCTAGTCCTTCCTAATCAACATTATCAACAGTGTTGAGACAGTGGGGAAAAGGCAGAAATGTGGAAATCAAAAACCTAAGTGGGGTCACTGCTTTGTACCTCATTAGCTATGTCAATTTACATAAGTCACTTGTCAGTTTTTGATATGGGAGTTAATATCTGTCTTTGATATAGGGACTAATATCTGTCTCAGT
Source organism: Glaucomys volans (assembly GCA_020662805.1). Lineage (NCBI taxonomy): Eukaryota > Metazoa > Chordata > Mammalia > Rodentia > Sciuridae > Glaucomys > Glaucomys volans. The sequence goes on along the minus strand of JAJEJO010003465.1, from coordinate 247,624 downwards.
TAGTTCAAATTAACACTAGAATTGGTTAAATGATGGCCCAAACTTTGTTTTCTATTACTGGACATACAGAAGTTAATATACTTTGGTAGAAAAGAATAGTTCTTCATAGACATATTCACTACCCCATTTCCAATGTCTTGTGCATAAAAGGTGTTCAAAAATATTTGTAAATGTGTAGAAAATTCTTCATCCTAAATTGCAATCATAGCAAACTGTAATTCCCCAAACATTATTATACTGGCTTATATTCTTATGTTTGTTTGTATTTCTTCTGTGTGGGAAATGCCCATTTATTTAAAAAAATCTTATTTTAAAATAATTATAAACTTAGAGGGTATTGTAAAAATAGTAATTTCTTATATACCTTTTATCAAGCTCCCCCAACAGTGCCATCTTCTACAGCTACAGTATAGTTTCAAAGCCAGGAAGTTGACACATATACTACTACTAACCAGCCTAAAAGTCTTACTCACATTTTGTTTTTGTTGTACTCACTTGAGTGTGTGTGTGAATAGTTACATGCAATCTTTTTATTTTTTATTTTTTGATAGCACTAGGGGTATTGTACCTAGGGCACTTTACTACTGAGTTATATCCTCAGCCCTTTAAAAATTTGTATTGATTAACTAATTGATTTTGGTACTGGGGATTGAATCCAGGGGCACTCTATCACTTTTTTTCTATTTTATGTTGCAACCGGGTATGTTAATTTGAACTTGTGATCCTCCTGTCTCAGCCTCCCCAGTAGCTGGGATTGGAAGTGTGTGACTACATCTAGCTTATTACATGTAATTTTGTCTTATGAACAGATTTATGTATCTATCTATCTATCTATCACTATAATCAAGACACAAATGAATCCAAGAAAGGTATGGTTACACCCCTCATAAAACCCTCTATCCTTAAACCCCTGCAACTACTAGTTTGTTTTCAGCTTTTTTTCAAAATGTTATAAAAATGAAATCAGAAAGTATAACTTTTTAAGACTGTCTTTTCTCACTCAGCATAATGCTCTGGGACCTCTGCAGATTTGGGACACCCCTCTGCAGGGCCTACATTTGTGAAAACATCATGATTGTTGTCTGAACTGTCTGGATTCCATACAAATACCCCTAAGAAGGGGTTTGTTTTTGATGGGATCATTTGAATTCAATATTTGATTAAATATTTGATACTGAGAACAAATACATCTCCAACGTGATTCCTGTCAAAAGCTACAAACTGGAAAAGGTCCTATCACAAGGAGTGCAACCTCTCCGCCCACTCGTGACAGATCAACTCTGGATTCCCATTGGGGGATGTCTCACTGCTGTTGACTTGTGTTCAACTTCCTAGATAAGCTGCTGTACTTTGTAATGTGGAATAATAAATGGCTTGACTTACTTCCCTCACATTTCTCCTGGTATACACACCATAGTAAGAAAGCTGCATTACAGTGTAGTTTTGATTTACATTTCTCTAATTGTTAAAGGTGTTGAACATTCTTTCATATATTTTTTGATCATTTGTATTTTTTCTTCTGTGAATTGCCTGTTCAGTTCCTTACCTCATTTATTGATTGGGTTATTTATTTATTTATTTTTTGTGTTAAGTTTTTTTGAGTTCTTTGTATATCCTGGAACCTGATTAATGCTCCAAAGTGCTGGTGGTAAAGATTTTCTCCCATTCTGTAGGTTCTCTGTTCATGTTCTTGATTGTTTCCTTTGCTTTGAGAAGCTTTTTAGTTTGATTCCGTCCCATTTATTGATCCTTCATTTTTCTTCTTGTGTTTTAGTTTTACTGAGGAACTTAGTTCCGAAGCCAACATGGTGGAGATTTGAGCCTACTTTTTCTTCTAATAGGTGCAGAGTCTCTGGTCTAATTCCTAGGTCCTTGATCCACTTTCAGTTGAGTTTTGTGCAGGGTGAGAAACAGAGGTTCAATTTCATTCTACTACATATGGATTTCCAGTTTTCCCAGAACTATTTGTTGAAGAGGCTATCTTTTCTACAATGTATGCTTATGGCACTTTTGTCTAGTATGAGATAAATGTATTTATGTTGGTATGACTCTGTGTCTTCTATTTTGTACCACTGTTTTGCATCAATACCATGATGTTTTTATTACTATAGCTCTGTAGTATTATTTAAGGTCTGGTATTGTGTTGTCTCCTGTCTCACTTAGGATTGCTTTGGCTATTCTCTTATTTTTCTGAATGATTGCTTTTTCTATTTCTATGAAGAATATCATTGGAATAATGAGTGTTGCATTAAATTTGTAAATATTAAGGATACAAGTAATAATAACAATTTGCTGGTGGGACTGCAAAATGGTGCACCCACTCTGGAAAGCAGTATGGAGATTCCTCAGAAAACTTGGAATGGAACCACCATTTGACCCAGTTATCCCACTCCTTGGTATATATCCAAAGGACTTAAAATCAGCATACTATATTGTGACACGGCCACATCAATGTTTATAGCAGCTCAATTCACAATAGCTAAGCTATGCAAACAACCTAGGTGCCTTGCAGCAGATGAATGGATAAAGAAACTGTGGTATATATACACAATGGAATATTACCAGCCATAAAGAAATCATGGCATTTGCTGGTAAAGGGATGGAATGGGAGAATATCATGCTAAGTGAAATAAGCCAGTTCCAAAAACACTAAAGGCAGAATGTTCTCTCTGATATGTGGATGCTAACTCACAACAAGGGAAGGGAAGATAAGAAGCTCATTGGACTACACGAAGGGGAATGAAGGGAAGGGAGGAGGAAGGGGAATAGAAAGGACAGTAGAATGAAGTGGACATATTCTTCCTATCCTTATATACGAATGTATACACCAACGTAACACCACATCAAATACAACCTGTAACACCACATCAAATACAACCACAATAATGGGATCCTAAAAAAAAAAGGTGCATTACATCAGCTGCTCATTGGATAATGACTAGGCTGAAGGATGTAGGAGGTTATGTAAATACATTTTGAAAATTTATAATCCAGAATTTTATCCTGACCATTCCTGAATATAATGTGCTTTTTTGGCTAAGTTTAATAAAATGATTTTCTATAAAAATGCTTTTGTCCCTCTTTTACATACATCCTTGAAGAGGAAAGATTTGAGTGAGAGGAGGGGATGATTTTTAAAAATGTAGTTAAAACTGCTAAATGAAACACACTGACTTTGAAATAAGGAGAGGAGAAAACAATGAAACCCTGGTATCAAGCGAGGTACTGGGGAAGAAAGAGGGCATTAATGATCTTTGCTTTTCAAAACTGTTCCTGAATGCTTTCCCTCTTCCTGAAGGAAATGCCCGTGCTGCCCTTCCAACCTGCTATGGTGCTTTGAATTCAAACTGTCTGCTAGGTCTATAATCATACACAACAGTGGTGACTAAGAGACAGCAGGGGGCTGCCCTCACTCCTACATTTTCCACACGGAACACCTCCAGATGTCATCATATACTTGTGAGGCAGGTGAACTAGTGTTGTAGACAAGAAACTGAACTGACTGCTTTAGGCAGTCACTCTAAAACCAAAGGCTAAACTAAATCATCTGGACAGGATGAGAGGCCTCACACTGGAGGCCATGTTAACTTGTATTGCCTCACTAATATATGTTCTTCTTAGGGTCCCCTAACATCCCTAAGAAATCCCTCTTTGTTTCCAGGGAATTATTTCCTGGGATTGTACTTCTTGTGTGTATCCTCACTGTCATGGTACCATCTCAAGTACTATAAGGTAATCAGGTCAGTTTCAATTTAGTCAGAATTATATTTGAATTGATGAATTGGGCCTAGTTAAAAAACAAGGGTTATATAGAAACTTAAGAAGAAAGCCAAATGGCTTCCTAAAGCCTAGCCTTTCTAGTTAATGGGGTTTGTTTTAACTAACTAAGTTCAGGAACCATAAAACCATAAATGAGATAAATATTACAGATTGTTCTCATTGCATGCAGGATGCCACTACTAATAATTTTTTCTGTAAAGATGTCTTGGTCAAAGGCAGTCTATGCAGATAAAGGTTAATAAGGTAGATCTGACTGCTATTCTTGGAAAGGCCTACCTACAAGGATGGAGTCTGGGAACTTGGGTTTCAGGAGGGTTTCTACTATTTCCAGAACTGATAAAAGTGGTTCAGCCTGGCATGGTGGCACACATCTATGATCTCAGTCACTTGAGAGGCTGGTGGTAGGAGGACTATAAATTTGAGCCCAGCCTCAGCAACTTAGTGAGATCCTGTCTCAAAATAAAACACAAAAAAGGACTTGGATGTAGCTTAGTGGGGGAGTTCCTGGGTTCATTCACTAGTACCAAAGAAAAAAAAAAAAAAAAAAAAAGCCATAAATATAGTTATATGTGGATTCCTATGAGTCTTCCTAGAAAATCACTGTACCTGGAGGTAGTTGTGAAGATGCCCAATACATTATTGGAATCCTGATTTTGTCACATACTACATATGTGATCCTGGAAACATAACTCAACATCTCTTGGCCCCTCTTGTTTTATTTGCAAAATGGGGATATTATCTATGCCTTAGAGTTTGTGTAAAGATTAAATAAAAGAATACCTCAATTCTTTCATTTAATACTTTCCAATTCTAAAGTATCTTTATTGGACTAACACAGAGTAGGACATTAGCAATTACTCATTATCTGGTCTGACTGAGAGCTGGAACAGGCTGTAATAACCAAGGTGTCACCAAAATTGCCAAAGAAAACTTACAAATTAGACATCTATCCTTCTTAAAAAGCTCAGACCCAACTTATCTTGAAACAAAGCAGAAAAGTTATACCAATGTACTGAAAACCTCTCTGGTATTTAATCACATTTCTAGGTAACCCTAGCTTTGTGGAAACAGTTTTGTGGAGAAAAAGAGAATATGGTTCCTTAAAGGAAAGCAGGACTCAAAGCAAAATGGTATGTTTTCATCCTCCACATAATGCACCACTCGGGGCAAGTTCAGTGGTGAGCTGCACTGTTCCTCCCCACATGAGCTCTACGCATTTTATAGCCTTATATGTCCTGAGTATCTACTGTATGTCACATCTGTGCTCTCACATTACCTCATTTAATTCTTACAACTATTTTACAGGTGACTAATATTATCTGCCTTCTAAGGTGAAAGAATTAATTTAGACAAGTTATGTGATTTGCCTAAGCCATCCAGCCCCACGAACTGGTTCTTTATATAATATAATCATGCCATCTCCCTGTGACTGCCAAGGCTCAGAACACATTTTCTTTGGACTAAGGGGAATACAACAGTGGACTTTCTTCCAAGGAAGGGTCTATTATAATGCAAGTGACAAAGTGCAGGTCACCCATATATTAAGAATGAGGAATGTGTCTAAAAACTTATTTTTTAAAGGCTAGAGACAGGTCAAAGGCAGTGACTTGCTGGAGATGGATCAAAGCAGTTCAGCACAACCAACTCAAACAGCATGGCCCTCTGCCGTTTACCAAGTGTTTTCATTATCACTTTTGATCTTATCATCACAATCTATCTGTGAGGACACATGACACTATCCTCACTTGAAAGACGAAGTAACTAAATTATAGAAAGGAGAAATGATTTACTCAGTGTAACACAGCAAATAGGTGGAAGTGCCAGTGCATTAGAAAAAAGATCTGTCTGACTTCAAGTACAGAGAAGACAGAAAAATCTAAGGAACCATTTATCAAAATAGTGCAAGGACTGGTAGTTTTACACACAACCATTTCTCATTTCCACTGCCTGAATGCACTTTTATCATCTTGTTTTAAAGCATCCTTGACTAGTTTTCTGGTTTCATCTTTCTTCATGTTAATCCATACTTCTGGGTTGCTAGTGAGATATAATAGAAAGGAGCAGCACCTTTAGATTTAATTTCCAGCTCTGCCACTTCATGGCTATATAATCTTGGTTAAAACACTTATAGTTTCAGTTTCCCTATTGATAAAAAGAGGAAAACATTTGCCTGGTATAAGGAGATTTTGACATAGCTTTGAAATCCACTTCTTTGGGCTTTTGTAAGGATCAAACCCATCTTAGAGGGTTATTTTAAGAATTCAAATACATGATACCTACAAAGTACTTAGCATAGTTGCTAACATAGTTGCATAGTACTTAGCATAGTTGCTAAGTACTTTGTAGGTATCATGTATTTGATACCTACACACAATGGGAACTCAATAAATGGTAACCTAGTTATTACTTTATGGTTGTTTGTTCGTTTGCATTGTTCATTCATTCACTGAATAGATATTTACTGACACTGATTAGATTCCTGGTACTCTCCTAAGTGCCAGGAATATAGTAGTGAACAAAGAAATTTCCTGACCTTAAATACCTTTCAAGTAGGAGGGAAACAATGAACAACTAAATATCTATTCAAATGGTGATCAGTTCAATGGCAAAAAAGAAAATAGGGCAAGAGGTATAGGGGTTGTCAGTCTGGCAAGGTGGGGAAGACAGGGGTATCGAGTGGAGGGAAGGAATACTGTTATTTTATATGGGTAGATCAGAAAACGCCTTAATGAAAAGGTACTATTTGAGCAAGACCTGGAGGAAGTGAGGTCCTGAGCAAAAAGGAAATTCAGAAGAATATTCCAATAGAAGGTACAAGATCCTGAAGACTGAACAGGTTTTATAGTGTTTCACAAACAGCAGGGCTGCCAGGGTGGCTGGAAGGATTGTGTATGAGAGACCAGAGAAATACAAGGGAGTGAGACCAAAGAAGGCCTTTTACTCTGAACAAGATGGGGAGCCACACAGGGTTTAAGAGGTGGCATGATTTGTCTTACCAAAAAAAAAAAAAATTAATCTTAAAAGTCACTTTTTAGGTTTGTTTTTTTTGTTTGTTTATTTTTTTAAAAGGGACCATGTAGCTGGGCGCAGTGACACACGCCTGTTAATCCCAGTGACTCGGGAGGCTGAGGCAGGAGGATCTTGAGTTCAAAGCCAGCCTCAGCAACTTAGTGAGGCCCTAAGCAACTCAGTAAGACCCTGTCTCTAAATAAAATACAAAATAGGGCTGGGGATGTGGCTCAGTGGCCGAGTGCCCCTGGGTTCAATCCCTAGTACCAAAAAAAAAAAAAAAAAAAGGGACTGTGTGAGAGCCATGGGTGGAGGCAAAGAGGTCAATTAAAACATAATAATCTGGGGAAGAGATTATACTTGGTTTGGCTAGGGTTCAGTTGTAAGGGCAATGAGAAGTAGATTTTGAACATATTTTGAAGGTAAAACTAGCAGATTTTGCTTATGAGTTGAATGCAGACATGAGAGCAAGGAGAGTCAAGGAAGATGAGGAAGTTTTTTGCCTGAACAAAAAGAAAGTTGCCATTAAATAAGACAAAAATTATGGGAAGAGCAGAGTTGGGAAGAAGGAAACAGTTTAGTTTGACTATGTTTAATTTGAGTTGGCTATTAGACATAAAGTGGAAAGGTTGAATACCGTATCTCATTGCATAATCATCACACCCTGTTTATTCAGTTCAAAATTGGCTTATAACCTTTTATCATGTAACCGTTGCATGGTATAATTCTGTGTGTCATGCTACTTAAAAGGTAAACAGCAGCAATGTCACCAGTGGCATATGGATGTGTCTTTGTCTTCTTGCACACTGATAGCTATGAACCTAGAATTCAGAGTGCACGTGTAGTTATTAGTATATTTCTGAAATCCAACTTGTGTGGTTTGTTTGGAACACTGTAGTACTAAAGGTAATCACATCTTAAGTGACTGGTGCCGCGGATGCCATTCATATAAGGATTAATGATGTTACCTAACAAACAAAACCACTAACAGTGGCACAGACATGAGATTAAATTTTGTAAATCCACATTATGCAACACTGTAATTTTTTGAAGTGTAGTATTTTGATTATAATGCACAAATTAGTAACAACTAATGTGTTAACTATTTGCTAAACTGTCAGGAAAAAATAATGTGTGCCAATTTGAACTACTGAAAAATTTTTTTAATGGCAGTACCAGGGATTGAACTTGGGGGACGCAACTACTGAGCCACATCCCCATCCCCAGCCCTATTTTGTATTTTATTTAGAGACAGGGTCTCACTGAGTTACTTAGTGTCTCCCTTTGCTAAGGCTGGCTTTGAACTCACAATCCCCTTGCCTCAGCCATGGGAGTTGCTGGGATTACAGGTGAGAGCCACTACGCCTGGTTTGAACTATTGAATTTTAATGAGTATTCTATGCATTCTAATCTTGAACCCAATATAGTTTAGTAATGAATAATTTTTAAGAAACAGTGGCATAATTTTAAAAAAAGCTTCACATAATTCACACCTCACTTTTTTGCAAAATAATTTGGCATAAAATCTGTGATGACTCGGGAGGCTGAGGCAGGAGGATCATGAGTTCAAACTCAACCTCAGCAACTAATTGAGGCCCTAAGCAACTCAGTGAGACCCTGTCTCTAATGAAATATAAATAAGGGCTGGGGATGTGGCTCAGTGGTTAAGTGCCCCTGGGTTCAATCTCTGGTACCAGAAAAAAAAAAATCTGCGATGATTATGCAGGGAAACATGGTAGTTAATTAATTGTGTATATTTACATCCAGAGTTGAGAATTTAGGCTAGATATATACTGTTGGGAGTTGTAACTGTATATTTGACATTTAACACCAGAAGACAGATGAAATCACCAAAATAAAACAAGCAGAAAGAGATCAGAGGACTTTTATTGAGTACTTACTATGTGCCAGGTGAGGTAAATTTGTAAATTATGGAGTAATTTATGAACAATTATTCTTGCTTTGATAATGACCATGTCATTCCCTTATTTAATAATTTTTCATAGAAGAAAGCCAAATTACTTTGCTGGTATTCCAAGTCTCCATTCTCCTTTCAGCCTTTTCTCAGTACTTTACAATCTAAACCTTATGATTCAGCCAATATGGTCTGCATTCAATCATTTAACCATATTTTGTGCTCTCCAAAAGTAGCTTCTTTTCTTATGCTGGTTCAGCTGTTGGAAAATGTTCTCCCCTTATCAACTCACCACACAGCCTATCTATCTCAAAGTTTTGTTCAACTACTGCCTCCTTTATAAAGTCTTTCTTGGCCATCCAAGCCAGTAGGAGGCCAACTCTGACTTCTACTGCTTTTGTCTGACTACTCTTTGAATCTTGGCACAGTGATAATAATTTGTCTGAGAGGATAGAATATTCTCAAATGCAAGGTCCAGGCTTTATCCCTTAGTACTTAGTATAGTTCCTGGCAAAATAAAAATTTGTTGGAGAAATAGGGTCTGATACACAACTAAGTACATATGCTGTGACCCATGAGTAGAAATTACAAAAAAGAAACAAGTCAGAGATGATGAAATCTTTCCAAATATATTAATGCTGATCTTTATTTACACATTGCAAGTTAATCTACCTCACTAATATTCCCTCCTCAATTTAGGAGTTCATAAAGATTAAGAGCACAGTCTCTGGAATAACATTTATTATGTATGGCACTGGATAAGTTTTACTTAGCCTCTTTTGTATTTAAGTTTCTCCATTTCAAAGTGGGGATAGTATGAATATTTACCTTTGGAGTTGTTTTTAGGGTTAAAGGTCAAATGAGCTAATGTATTCCAAATGCATGGTAAGCCCTCAATAAATATTATTTAAAAATTCAACAATTTATTTTGAACATTTGGCTACTAAATAATCATGATCATCACCACTTTTTATATTTGAACAGTACCTCACAGTTTACAAAGTGTTTTTATGCACACTGCTTTACGTAATAATGCTGTGATCCTGGGAGATAAGCAGAATTTATTGTTTCTGTTTTGTGGAGAAGAAAATTGAAATTTAGAGAATAGGTGTGCCTTGTTCAAGGGTGTGATTCTCATTCTCATGTTAATTCTATATACCATTGACTTCTCTCTATTTCATCTCCTTATTCATTCCTATGATGAATCAGTCACACCTCAAAACTAAGAGTTTTCATTTGATTCTGTATATTAGCCCGAAATCTTTCCAAATAAATGACCCTGATCTTCACTGTCTTTAGGGCATTGGAAAGGGGAGACATTGATCAAAGTGTATACAGTTCCAAGTAGGATAAACAAGTTTTAAAGATCTATTATACAGCAAGGTGACCCTGGTTAGGAAGATACTGTATATTTCAGAACTGACAAAATAGATTCTAAATATCACCACCAAAAAACAAAACAACACAAAACAAAAAGCTCTATAGAGGTGAGGTGATGGATATGTTAACCAGTCTTATTTAATTAGCTTGATTTAATCATTCTCCTTTCCTTCCTTTTATTCTGTGGTGCTGGGGATCAAACCCAGAGCCTTGTGCAGGCTAGGCAAGTACTCTACCATTGAGTTACACCCCCTAGCTCTTTGATGAATGTTTCTAAATGTATACATATCAAAACATCATATCATATCCATGATGATATATAAAATTTTGACAATTAAATGTTGTTTTTAAAAAATTTTAACTTAAAATGTAGAAAACAATAAATTTCTTAAACAAACGGAAATCTAAAAACACAAACTATCCTTGCTAGAAAATTTTTTCCCTCTAGATTGCTGTCGTGTCAAATTAGAGCTTCACTTATAGATCTACTTAGGAAGTGCTAGATCACTATTATTACTTATTGGCACAGGGGATTGAACTTAGGAGTGCTTTACCACTGAGCTACATCCCCATCCTGTTTAATTTTTGCTTTTGAGTCAACGTCTAAGTTGCTCAGGGCTGTGCCAAATTGCTGAGGCTACCCTTAAACTTGTGGACCTCCTGCCTCAACCTCCTGAGTCATTAGGATTATAGGAGTGTGCTACCTGTCTGGATTGTAGCATTCTTTTAAACCATTTTCTATTTAGTTTCTTTTGGATGTTGTAAATATTTTGTAAACACTTTGCCAAATGACTTCAGCCAATAAGCTCAAGTGTACTGTAGTCAAAATAATACAGGATAATTTTTCCTCACAACAAAACTTTTGAAAACAAAGCAACAGATAAAGATAACAAGGTTTGATAAGGTTGTGTGGAGAAGGGAACACTTGCACACTGTTGGTGGGAATGGAAATTAGTAAAAGCATTATGAAAAACTGTATGGAAATTACTTAGAAAATTAAAAATATGAGTACCATAAGATACAGTAATTCCACTACTGGGTATGTATCCAAAGGAAATGAGATCAGTATGAGACATCTGCATTCCCATGTTTATTGCAGCACTATTGGCAATAGTCAAGAAATGAAAGCATCGACTAATAAAGTGTCCATCAAATAATGGATGAATAAAGAAAATATGGTCCACACACACAACAGAATACTGTTCAGTCATAAAAAATGAATGAATTCCTGTCATTTGTGACAGAACTGGAGATCCTTATGTTGAGCGAAATAAGCCAGGTACAGAAAGACATAGAAATTGAGAAAAGAATGGTGGTACCAGAGTGTGGGGAGAGTAAGGGTATGGATAGGTTGATCAATGAGTACTAAAGTTAGAATAGGAACAAGAATTCTTGGTGTGCTACTGCACAGTAGGGTGTATATAAATATGATAATGTATTGTACATTTTTAAAAGCCAGAAGAAATGATTTTGAAAGTTTATACCATAAAGAAATAGTAAATATTTGAGGAGATATGTTTAACCTGATTTAAGCATTATACAATATATACATTTATCAAAACCTGACACGATATCCCATTAATATGTATAATTTTTGTTTTTATGTATCTGTTAATTACATTTGGAAAAATTTTTTAAAAAGGAAGAGAGAAAAGAAAGCAAGGGAGTGCCAAGAGAGTGCTGAGCTGCGGACTTTATTGAATATATGTTATGAAGCAAGTAATTTGACCTCAAGGCCTTGGATTGTCCATCTGCTAGATGGTACTAATACCAGCTCTCTTGCTACCTCCCAAAGATGATAGAAAAGAGTAAGATAACCCTACGAATATATTTTACACTTGAGAGAAATTTCAGTTTCTTTCAGTAAAGTAAGTTAATTGTGGGCTAATGGTGGATGCATGTATTAAGGAAATAATGGGAGGGAATGAGAAGAACTAAACAGGAAAAGAGATGGTGTGAAATTGTGAAAGATTATGTATGGTTTTGTAAGGTGTTTGAATTTCTTTCAATAGGTCACTACGACCACTGGAGGCTTTAAAGCAGGAGAGACATATAATCAAATCTGTATTTTAGAAAAATGACTCAAGAGACACTAGGGAGGATGGATTAGGGTGGGATAGGCAAAACTGGGGATAGCAAGATGAATTAGGAAGCCATAAATCTAATCTGATCTGTGAAGACTTGGGCAGCTAGTATGGGGGAGAGGAAAAGAACAGATTTGAGAGAAGTTTAAAGTCAGAATTGATATTGTGACCAACTACATATTAGTTGTGTTTCACTCCACAAAGTACTTATTCTTTGAATCTTGATCATTTAGGAATACTAGAAAATCTCTCATAACTATATATGATGACATAAAACACCTGAGGGAAATGGAACAAGCTCAGCAGTATTAACTTTAACATGTATTTTCCTAGTTAAATGTTTAATCTTGAGAACAAAGTTTTTAAGATACAGGTAGTTCAATGGCATTGAAATTTTTCTTTCTGGCTTTGTGTGTGTGTGTGAGTGTGTGCTGGGGATTGAACCCAGGGTCTTCTGCATGCCCGGTAAATGCTCTACCACTGAGCCACATTCCTCAGGCCCGTGGCTCTGCTTAAAAAAAAAAGAAAAAAAAAATCCAACTCATTCTAATATAAATTGAAAATCAATCCCACTGCAATATTAGAGGCATATGAAGGCTGCTGAGGCACAAAATATTTTAAAATATTGGTGCTTGGTGTTATAAGTTATTGCATTTACGAGGTGGTCTTTAATGTTGATTTTCCAGTTCTTTTGTTATATGACTGATTTTAAAGTAGAATTCCATAGCTAACAGATTTTTAAAAGGAGCCAAAAATCTAAAAACAATGGCCTCAAGAAAACCTGGGCTTTAGTGTCAGTTCTGCTATTGTAATTGATCCTTTTCTTTCTTTTCTTTTTTTGGTACAGGAGAGTGAACCCAGGGTTGTGCTATGCCACTGAGCTACAACCCCATCCCTTTTTATTTTTTGAGACAGGGTCTTGCTAAGTTGTTAAGGCTTGCCTTGAACTTGAGATCCTCCTGCTTCAGTCTCTAGAGTTGCTGAGATTACAGGTAGGTACTGCTATGCCTGGTTGATCCTGTGACTTAAGTGCTTAATTTTACCTTGCTTTGATCCCCCATCTATAAAATGATAGCATTGGCTTCAATAATTCTGAGCTCTTTTTCATAAATTCTTTATTCTAGGTTAAAAGCATTTGGATATTTTAAACACAAAACATCCATCATTTATCCTAGAAAAAGAATTCGCTGTTGCCTTTTTAAAGAAAGCTATGAGTCCTTCATAGTTAATTCTCTCTACATACAATAATTTCAGCAGATACTGTTCTGAAATTGTGCTAGAAACATGGTAGTTTACATTCACTTATTTTACCAGAACGCTCTGAGATAGATATAATAATTTTTCTTTCAAAGAGGAAGAGGAAAAATTCAGAAAATCTAAGTAAACTGCCCAATGTTATATGGCAGGCATATGAAAGAGTAAGGTTCAGATTCAAGTCTAACTACCACTGAAACTTTCACTTCTAACTATGCTATTCCATTTCCATTCACTGAATATCTCTGTGGAAGGGCTCAGGACACATTTGTTTCCTTTGTAATGCCTTCCTTTGTCACTGCAGAATTTGGTTTTCTGTCAAAACAAGGGTTTTCTAGGAGTATTAATCTGCAATTAATAGGAAATAGTGAAAGTTTTTTCTTTACCTTTTAGGTAATTGGCTTAGACACAGATTCTGTGTTTTATCAAGAAGATTCCTTATATTTCATCTTGTCTTTAGCAGGTCTTTGATTATTTAAGAAAACTGAGTTCTTAATATTAAAAGTTAAGGTTTTATCTACAACTATGTAACTTTCCATATTTGCCTTTGAATATTTTAAATTGCCACTCTAGTTAAATAAATGACTATTATTTCACAGTCACTTGTGATCCTCTTTGGATCAAGAGTTTTGGAACTTTGGTATTTTTGACAAACTGACCCAAATCAAATTCTAACATAAATCTTTTTGTCCCTGAACTAACCTCAGGACATGCCTGAGGACCTGGAATCAGTAAAAGAATCTGTAAAAGAGATCTTTCTTAGGTTTATTTGGCAAGTTATTTTGATATGTTAATTATATGGGAAGTACTGTCAAATAAGAAATATTTTACCTTCTTTGAGTTGTATATATATGAATATATTATTATTGTGTCTTCCAAAAACTGTATGAAATTCCTAGAAATCAGATATTATTGGAAAAGGTTATATGCCACAAAAATAGCCAAATTTCCTTGTGAGCTGCATCAATATTATAATGAATTCTCATCACATCTTTAACCATGGCCATTTTAAGTACTGTTGTTTGCAATTAATTGCCTCATTCTGTTTCTTTCTGAAAGCTTTTTGCAAACAACTATAATCCTAAAGAACTGTGTCTTCAAGGAGATTCATGGAAAGGACTCTGACAAGTGTAGCTTTATGACAACTTTGGACAAAAATTTCCAGAACTTTACTGAAGAAACTAATGGGTTTGTGAAAGTGCTAACCCATACCAAGTAGAAGAAGAATTAATTACATGAGACTTAATGAACTGATGAAGAATTAATGGGATTTTACAGACCATTTTTTAAATCTGAAACATTGCTGGTTCTTTTATTAATGTTCTGTTTTCCAATTTAAGAACATTTCTTTTTTTCCCCTTAAGCTATTTGAAACTATAGCAATCTGGAACAAAGCATACTTTGTGAACAGGATTGAAACATTAATTTTCTCCCTACCAGATCCCTCCAGAATTCAGAAACAGTTTGTATTCTTATTTTTATGGCAACATAATTATTTACAAGTTCAACAAGAATCTACTACCTTTATATCAGGGTACAACTGGAAATGCTGATTTTCAAGGTTTTGACTGGTACATTGTACTTGAGAATCTGCACTGATTGAATCTATACGCATAGTACACATTCTCAAGTTTGTCTTGGTTTGACTTCCTAGCCCCAATAAAACTTCAATCTGAGATTCCTTATCAGTTCTAGCAAAGCAAACTCCAAAAAAGCCTGTGTGCTCAGTGCTATTCCTGCATTCAAGAAAATAATCAGGCTGAGTCTGATGAGGACACAACTTAGTCTTACTTAGATTTTGTTTGTTAGAAACGGGAGTGACTATAAACAGAGAGTTCACCAAATCACCTATCTATACACCAAAAACATTCTAATCACCAAGCAGGATGAGAAACTGATGACTTCATGCTGGGGACAGTTTTACCCCAGATGTTGGAATAAGACCTGCCATCATAATAAGATTGCCATCTCAATTTTTCCTTGCTTCTGCCTACCTCTTTCACTTGGCAGAATAAAGTTGTAATTAGATTTCATAATTAATAACTTCTGTAATCTGACAGAATGTTGTATCTGTTATATTGACCCCCACTCTTAACCTGATGTAAGGGATCCTTTGGTCCACCTAGTGGGTTACTTTAGTAACATTCCAAATGCAATTAATTTCTTGGTCCAATTGTATTAGTGGTCTCTTTTATAATCAGACTTCTAGACTCACTGGTTTTCTCTTTGTGCTTTAATTTAACCCAGCTATGAGATGCTAGATAACAGAATGTGACCTACTAAGCTAAATGGGGAAAATCTGTGAAGTTGCTACCACTTTTTTTTTCTGTTTCTTTTTTTAATTTAAT
>JAJEJO010003465.1:220518-231754 GCA_020662805.1 Glaucomys volans | reverse complement strand
ATATACCACAGTTTCTTTACCCATTCTTCAATTGAAGGGCATCTAGGCTGGTTCCACAATCTAGCTATTGTGAATTGAGCAGCTATGAACATGGATGTGGTTGCATCACTGTAGTATGCTGATTTTAAGTCTTTGGGTATAAACCGAGGAGTGGGATAGCTGGGTCAAATGGTGGGTCCATTCCAAGTTTTTTGAGGAATCTCCATACTGCTTTTTCAGAGTGGCTGAACCAATTTGCAACTCCACCAGCAATGTATGAGTGTGCCTTTTCCCCCACATCCACACCAACATTTATTATTGCTTGTGTTCTTTCTAATTGGAGTTAGATGAAATCTTAGGGTAGTTTTAATTTGTATTTCTCTAATTACTAGAGATGATTAGCACTTTTTCATATATTTATTGATCACCTGTATATCTTCTGTGAAGTGCCTGCCCAGTTCCTTAGCCCATTTATTGATTGGGTTCTTTGTATTTTTGGTGTAAAGTTTTTCAAGTTCTTTATAAATTTTGGAGATCGGTGCTCTGTCTGAAGTATGTATGGAAAAGATTTTCTCCCACTCTGTAGGCTCTCTTTTCACATTATTTTTTCCTTTGCTGAGAAAACCCTTTTTAGTTTGAATCCATCCCATTTATTGATTCTTGCTTTGATTTCTTGAACTCTGGGGGTCATGTTAAGGAAGTCTAGTCTTGAGTTAACATGATAAAGATTCGGGCCTACTTTTTCTTCTATTTGGGGAAGGATCTCAGGTCTAATTCCTAGATCTGTTTTGAGTTGTCTTCTGCACAGGTTGAGATATAGGGGTTTAATTTCATTTGACTATATATGGATTTCCAGTTTTGCCAGCACCATTAGCTGAAGAGGCTATCTTTTCTCCATTGTATGTTTTTGGCTCCTTTGTCTAGTATGAAATAACTATACTTATGTGGATTTGTCTCTGTGTCTTCTATTCTGTACCATTGATCTACCTGTCTATTTTGGTGCCAATACCATGCCGTTTTTGTTACTATTGCTCTATAGTAGAGTTGAAGGTCTGGTATTGTGATACCTCCTGTATCATTCTTCCTGCCCAGGATTGCTTTGGCTATTTTGGGTCTTTTATTTTTCCAGATGAATTTCATGGTTGCTTTCTTTATTTCTATGAGGAATGTCATTGGGATTTTAATTGGAATTGTGTTAAATCTGTATAGAACCTTTGGCAGTATGGCCATTTTGATAATATTAATTCTGCCTATCCAAGAACACAGGAGATCTTTTCGTCTAAGGTCTTCCTCAATTTCTTTCTTTAATGTTCTGTATTTTTCATTATAGAGGTCTTTCACTTCTTTTGTTAGATTGATTTTATTTTATTTTTTTTTGAGGCTATTGTGAATGGGAGTTGTTTTCATCTCGCCTGCTGGAGACTGGAAGCTCATTGTCAGAGGAGGTTTTGAAAACCTGCAGGGTCACTATAAGCTTATGGGGCGGGGGTACTGTGATACTCCAGATCTGCATTGCTAGAGGGGAAGATACATGAACAACATGAAACAATAAGGGAAGAAAGTGCTACCACTTCTTATTGGACATGGAAATTAGGTAATGTAGGCACTTGGTTAAAAAAATGAATGATCAGGCTACTTGGTTAAAACAGACATATTGTTCATCTGGGTTATTCTTTGATAGTCAATTTTAGTTGATTTGGTTCATGGGGACCCTTCCCAGGAAGCATGTTCTAAGCTTTTGATATTATCCTCTTGACAGTCAGATTAGTAGTCTCTCTGATGTGCCATACCCTTTCTAAAGTTTTATATGCTTGCATGTGGTTATCTGTCAAATATTGAATCTCTCTTATGGGCTGGAACCATAAAAACTCCAAGAAATGCATGAGGACACCATAATCTATGAATGATGTATTGAGAGTAGAAATCCATATGACATGTGCATGACTGATGTGCTCCTACAATAGGTACAATCATAAAAATGAGAAATTATACTCCATTTATGTATGATTTATCAAAATGCATAAATGCATTCCTCTGTCAAGTATAACTAATTAGAACAAATAAAAAAAATGGTAACTATGTTATTTGGTGGTACTCTCCTAGGAAAGAGCTTAACCAAAAAAACAAAACAAAAAAAACTGCAGCGGGGTTGGGGGGTTTCTTAAAAGTTATAGGAGGTCATTGCTTTGGACTGAGTTCTTACACTAGATCCCAACAGAAGAGAACAAACCAAAATGGAGTCAGTCATACTAAATGCTCCATAATCACACTAAAACTTTAAGGAAGCAAAGAGATTCCAAAAAATATCATTTTTTTCCTGAAAACTGGAGAGTCCAGTCTATCTGAGTCAGCATAAAGGAAGACTCCTCTGCTTTAATCCTTACAAAAAAGTAACGAAGTAACCTGATTATTACCTAGTTTTTCCCCCCTCTATTAGTCTGTTTCCATCTTACAAAACCCACTGTTCTACTACTGGCCAGAGTGAGCTCTAATTCTATTTTTTGAATAGAGGCTGCCTTGATTTGTGATTCACAAATAGAAGCCAATTAGCAATTTGTTAGAACTTTCTTTGGATAGTATATGGGCCACTGGTTCTGGAGCTGACCTGTTATTCCTCATCCTCCTTTCTTAGTACTTTCCTCATCCTCCTTTCTTAGTACTTTCCAGTTATTCTATAAATAGAAAAAACTTAATTTCCATTTGGGAGCTCCTTAGGAATGTGAACAAGAGTAGACAAAAGAAAAATGGAGAGACAGTAAGAAGAAGAGTTGTGGAATAAAGAAATAACAGAGGGAAGAATGGAAAGAAGAGGGAGTAAATAACAAAGGTAAAACATGATCTGAAAGAAGAAGGGGAGGGGTTGGAAAGAAAGAAGAAAAGGGAAAGGAAGATAAGGAAGTGACACAGAATAGGAAGTTCGGGGGTTACTGATAACCTCAGTCTAGGTAGTATGGGCGACAGGTTTTTCTGGGAAGGCCTGTGTCTGGGCCACTGTAGGTTCAATGGTGACAAATGGTGGGGTCAATGTCATTACTCAGCTTTTAGGATTCACTTCTAGGGCAACTCCCAAATAAGGCAAATAGGCTACTGATGTTTGTATGATTTTAACATGTGCAAAAGTAGAGCTTAATGACCTAAGCTTGGGAAGTAAATACTACTTCTCTTGGTAATTGTTATTAACAAAATGGAAAAAAAAAAAAACAAAAATACCCCCCCAAAAAACCAAACGAAAACAATCCCCCCCAAAACAACTCAATGCTCCTAGCAACTTGAAAATTGGCTTTCCTGGGGAAGGCCTATGCCTGCTGCTATTCTAGTTATCCCATAGTGCTCAGTTCAATGAAGTATAATACCCAGCAGACATTTAGTAAATAGTTGAACAGCTGGGAAATCTTGTTTGGGTTAGGGGGGTGCAGGGGGCACTGAAGAACATTTAATAAGTCCTCTGGTGAGATTTCAGCCTCTCCTTAGTGGAGAAAAGGCTGAAGACACAATAAGACTCCTACAGTTAAGTCTTATAGTATTTGTTATTAAAGAGGCAAGGTCTTAAGATGTGCTTTTTAACAGTCTTTAGTTTGGCTGTAATTTAAGATGACTTTTACAAATTAGATCCTAATCCTTGCAGACACAGATGGCTGTTACAGAATAGCCTTGCAAAAACACTAGTCATTTGACTTGAAAGAGCATTCAAAGAAGGATGAAGAGCCATTAACTCTTACTCCACCTCTGGCTCTGAGAGGCCTAAAAATTCCTGGGTGGGCTTTCTGGCTTTAGGACTGGAATCTGGGTGGGCCTAGGTGATCTGTTCTGATTTGGAATAGCCTCTGTCCTTCACCATGGAACTAGAGATTTAAGGGAGCCTGAGGTCACTAACTTTTGACAACAGTTCCTGAATGCTTATATATGAGGTACCATAGTAGGAACTGCAGGGGATAAAGATTTGAACACGATATGGGCTACCTCTGTAAATCATTACAGAAAAGTAGAACAAGTGCTATGAGAGAGGAATGTACAAACTGCAATAGCACATTGGTGGGGATTTTGGGAGAAGCTCACAAAAAGGTGACATTTGAGCTAGGCATTAAAGATAAATTCAAAGCCAGGTGTGGTGGTGATGCCTGTAATCCCAGCAGTCCTGAGACAGGAGGATGGCGAGTTCAAAGCCAGCCTCAGCAAAAGCGAGGCACTGAGCAACTCAGTGAGACCCTGCCTCTAAATAAAATACAAAATAGGCCTAAAAATGGTAAGTTCAAATAGGATAGGGACATGGAGGCATGAAAATCTGTGTCTTTAGTGAATAATGAGCAATCTCCTATCTCTTGCTGATGGAAATAAGTAAAGAGAGGCAGAATGTAAGATGGGAAAGGTACAAATGAAACAGATGTAAATTTTCTAAAAGAACATTCTAAGGGGTCTGTACTTATCCTAGACTAGTAAGGGCTACTAAAAAGTTTTAAGCAAGAGAAGAAATGATCAGAGTGGGGTTTTGGAAAAAATCCTTCTGTGGCAGATAATTTCATATTGACCAAGGACCATAAAATGGACCTGGGATAGGTTTTGGGAGACTCTTGATTTCTCTGACAGGCACAGACTTTTCTGGTTTGGTTTTTTTCTCTGGGCATCAGGGGCAAACTTGATTTAAATTGGTCTTGGAATAGGGACAAAAGTAGAAATGGAGTTGGGAGTGAAAGAGATGTTAGGAGAAGAGACTGTTAGCCACACTGAATAGTTTTCTTTAATGGTGTAAAACAAAGGATTGGTGATGGAGAGCCAAATCAGGAGTAAATTTTCCCTGAGTACATGATCGGCTTTCTACTTAGGGCTAGTCCATAATGACATAAGAGTCTGCACTTAAAAGGCTAAAAACTTGGTTAGTAGAGCTCAAAGCAGGCAAGTGGCACACCCAAGAATCCTCTGCATTTCATATCTGTTTAAAGTAGCCCCTAAAAGACCCACCATAATTAAGTGTCTCCAGGGACCCCCACCATAACTAGGCTTCTTGTTAGCAAGATTTTACAAAGAGTGTCAACAGGATTTCACAGGATTTCTGCAGAAAGTTCACTGTGGTTTGAAGCTTTCTTTTCTTGTAAATGCCATGTTTGCAGACAAAAGATGTGACAGACACTGTCTCAAGAGAGTTTGCTGTGCAAAAATTACTGTTTCTATTTTCCATGGTTAAAAACTTGTGAAACCTGTCTGACATAAGAATATGGGACAAAAAGTAACTGTTATGAACACTACGCCACTGAATATAAATCTAAAAGAATTTTCAGACTGGGGGTTCAGAGATTTTTTAGGTATTAGTCCCTCTGGATCACTTCAGCTTAAACAAACTTGCTTCCTGAAAATTCCTCGGGTGACCAGCCTCATCTTTCCTACATCAAGTTACCCTGCTTCTTTTCAAAAGAAGTTTTTAGTCTACATCTTTACCCTGTAAGAAGAGGCTATTAACACTGAAGAGAAAAATCTATCATATAAAAAGAAATTCTTCTTCTACCCATCAATAATCAGATTTAATTTTGTTTCAAATTAATTTTTAAAACCAGAAGGTCCTTATTTCTTCCACTTTATTCCTTCCACTACTTTCATTTTACAGATGACACTAGAAAGGGAGTGACTTAAAAACCAATGATTGGGGCTGGAGCTGAGCTCAGTGGCAGCATACTTGCCTAGCATGTGTGAGGCACTGGGTTTGACACTCAGCACCACATAATAAGTAAATAAAATAAAGGTATTGTGTCCATCTACAACTAAAAATACTTTAAAACAAATAAACAACAACAAAACAATGATTGGGAAGGATTCACTATGTCTTTAGTTAGTAAGTTCTCCAAGATGAGATGTTCATTGCAGAATATAAAGTAAAGAGAAACAGGCTAATCTTGAACCTTCTGATAATGGCTCTTTTCTAAATATTCAGACATTGAAGGTTCAATTTCAGCAACAGAATTTAACCCATTTTTCCACTGTTCCAGATATAGAACAACTATAAAATACAGTATATAACATAATTATATTAGGATGGAATAATTACAATATTAATAGATACAATCATATATAAAAGTGCTAAATTATAATTTACAAACTATTTTAAGGCATCTGTGTCAATATTCTCAGAATTGGAAATTTGGGACTTAATGGGTTAAGGTAGTTTGTTACCTGGCTGTGTGGTAAGAGTATGTGCATTCTTTACCTTGTGCATGTTTGTGCACTTCATATATGAATAAGGGGGAAGAGCTTGGAGCATTAGGTGGGGCCAGTGAGAGAAGGACCAATGGCTACAACCACCTTGGGGAGTTCACTATACTCTCCTGGACTTAGATGTAAGTGGCAGAATCCTCATCCCACCGGAGGGGATTTATGGCTGGGTGGTAGAGCTATACATATACCACTTGTTTCTGAGTCTGTCCTGCAAATCTGAGAGTCAATGTGAGGAACCTGGATAAGTTTTAACCAAATATTTGGTTTTGATATGTTAGATGAAGTCCAGGTTACTAGACTTAGATGATAATGGAATCATAGAATATTAAAATATGTCTTATAGTTGAGCTAGTCCAATTCCATGTAAAGCGGAAACATTAGGAATGGATCCCTCTCCACATATATCTGTATTGTTGAAAAAAGTAGTAACTGTTATCTCCAAAGATAGGAAATTTCTTCTTTACAACACAAGGTATTTTTTTTTTAGAAAATGTCCAAATGTATCTCCTTGTACCTTTCAACTCTGGTCCCATTCTGCCCTGGAGCCTAAAAAGTACGATCCCTCTTTTAAATGGCAAGCCTTCAAGTAACTGAAGTAATTGAAGACAACAATCATATCTTCCATGGCCTTTCCTTCTCTAGAGGATATATTCTTCAGATGACATGATTTCCAGTTCTTTCTGCTTTTCACCAGCCCTATTCTAGACATGTTCCTTTTCTTTCAGGCTTCCTGTTCCAGAATGAAGCCTAAACATTCTTTCGAGGTTAATTTATCTGAGAACAGAGTTGAACAGTTCCATTTAGTTTTCCTCTTGTTAGACTTAAACTTCTAAAAATGCAGTCATCATTTTTGTTGGCAGCTATAGTGCATTATTAATGTATATTCAGCCATATTCAACAATAACTTCTGCTAACGGGGAATCTAATTCGATAAACTTCTAGCAGCTTCATTTTGTCCACTGTTTCATATTTTAAGGCTTCTTGAATCTTATTTTTCATTATCCACAAATCAGAGAAAGTTTTCATTTAGGATGTCAATATAAAGAACTGAATACAGAATCTCTTGGGTCCTTCCAGGGAGATGGCAGTCAACATTTTCTGGTCATAACCATTTATTCAGCAATGAATACATCTAACTGTAGATCTGTATCTCTCTACTTTGTCCCTGAGTACTACAAAAGATTATCAAATACTATTACTGAAATACAGATACACAGTGACTATGGTCATCATACCTGACCTCCCAGGCTAGTAAAACTATCGAATCACAAAATTGGCCATGCATGATGGTGTATGCTTGTAATCCCAGTCAATTGGGAGGCTTAGGCAGGAGAACTGCAAGTTTGAAGTCAGCCTAAGCAATTTAGTGAGACCTCGTCTCAAAATAAAAAATATAAAGTTCTGTGGATGTAGCTTAGTGGTACGGCCCCCTCAATTCAATCTCTAATACTTTAAAACAAAACAAAAATCCCTCAAATCACAAAATACTCTCTGTGTAGCACAGCTCATACTTAGTGAACCATAATTTTGGCCCTGATCTAACAACTACAAAAGCCTATATGAATGTTGGAACAGGGGAAACAGCTAGACCATAAAGAAGGAAGAAATATATCTAATTTCTTACACAGGTTCCTGGTTCTTTAGAAGACTATAGCATTTGACCTTTTCTTGGACTACTTTTTCTAGCAATAATGATGGGATATCTCCCATGTGGACACACTTCCTATGATAGGAAAGGGAACTTACATCTCTCCTAGGAAAGGTGCTCAGTAACTTGAATTCATCCCATGGAAATCCTTTAGAAGCTACGAAATCAAAGACAATCTGGAGCTTATTGCTGGCCAGGAAACGTCGCTCTAGGAACTCGCCACTAGGGGTACGGATCCTCAGTTTGCTCACAGGCTCAGCATTTTCTTCCTTTGGCTCTGGAGGCAGGGCTTGCTCTAAGGAGAGTCTGATGGCCTAAGGAGAGCAAAAACCATGTGTTAAAATATGAGACAGATGGGACTGTGGGGAGTGGGAGAGACTAGAAAATAGCTGCTACTTTCTAGGAACTCACCAAAAGGTCACTGCTCCATTCTTTAAGTAACACTAATGCTTGAACAATAAAATCATGTTTTTAAAAATTTTCTTAATATTAATAAAGACAATTAATTAAAATAAATCCCACCTTGAAGACATGTATTATTAAATCAATAGATAGCTACTTCGAAAATAAGGGCCCCCGCCATCCAAACTGAAGGACCCAAACATTTGTGATTGAAGAAACAGATACTAAATACCCAATTGCTTTTTAGGGTATGAATTAAGGCTATTAGAAGTATTCACAAAATACACACGTGTGCATGCATACACACATTCATATTTGAGAAAACACTGACTAATATAGTGAGACACCACCTCAAAAAACTGTAAATAAAACAAAAAAATTTTGAAAAAGAAAGAAAAAGGAGTAAACTAAGAGTTAGACTAAAAAGATTGGGAAAAATTCTTCCAAAAATACAAATGGAAGGAAAATTGAGAATAAAATAATTATAAAAGCATAAAGGAATGTGCTGGGGAAAAAAGAGAAATTTTATATTTGAGAAAACATAGATTTACTAATTAGAAATAATGAAAGAATCTACAAAATACTGGAATATACATATGTACACACACACACACACACACACACATATATTGGGGGGGGTACTGGGGATTGAACCCATGGGGTGGGGGATGGGAGGGTGTTCCCTGGGGATTATATCAGGTCCCTTTGGCTCCTCCCTGATTCCACCCTCACTCTCTCTCAGCTTCCTGGCTGCCATAAACTGAACAGCTTTCCTCCACTAAATGCTTCTGCTAAGAAGTTTAATCTCACCTTGGGCTCACTGCAATGGAACCAGAAGACCATGGACTGAACCTCTGAAACCATGAGCCAAAACAAACTTTTCCTTTTCTAAGTTGTTCTTGTCAGGTATTTTGGTTACAGTAACCAAAAGTTACTAACATAGTATCTGACACATAACCATTTAGTGAATGGTTGATTCATTACAATAAGAGAAGATGTACACAGAATATCAGACCAGGAAGGGACTACACTGGCCAAATAGTCCTACATTCTCATTTTTTTTAAATGGGAAAATTGAAGCCCCCAAATGGGAAGATTAAGAAATATAATTTAAAAATTAAAAGGACAGGAAGTTAAACCAGTCATTTCTGCTATTTTTTTTGTTTGATAGTATGAATGGAAGTTTTTTGAGTCACAATGCTTTAACTATTTCCAAATATTAAACTACTTAAGTAACACTGTCATGTATTAATAACCAAATTTTGATATATATACATGCAGATATACCAAATCATATACATGAATGTGTATATTTATCAAAAATTAAATGTCAGTTATAAGGCATGTACGACTGCTTTGTATAGTGACAGGCATATAGCTGGTGTTTGATTAATAAACGCTTTAAGAATCTGAATCTTATGGCTTCTAGTTCTAGTAACAAAGAAGTGAACATCCTGATTCTTCTTTCTCTGATGTCTGACTCCTTCTAGCATCAACAGCATTAATATATGTGTCCCTTAAGGGCAAATAATGAGTCCCTTGTTGGAATAAATCTCTGTGGATTAGTCATATACATTTTCTAAACTATTTTTTTTAATTTACTTATTGATTCATTGAACACAAATGGAGTACAGCTATCGTTTCACTGGTTGTACACAAAGTAGAGTCACACCATCTGTGCGTTCATGCATGTACACAGGGCAATGGTATCTGTCACACATTCTGTTATTATTTTTACCCCCCCACCTTGACCCCACCCCTCCTTTCCCTCTATGCTATCGTTCCTCCATTCTTGCCACCCTTCCCCCCCCCTGCATTATACATCATCATTCATTTATCAGAGAGACCATTTGGCCTTTGGATTTTTGGGATTGGCTGATCTCACTTAGCATAACAGTCTCCAACATCATCCATTTACCTGCAAATGCCATAATTTTATTCTTCTTTATGGCTGAGTAATATTCCATTGTGTATATATACCAGTTTCTTTATCCATTCATCTACTGAAGGGCATCTAGGTTGATTCCATAATCTAGCTATTGTGAATTGAGCAGCTATGAACATTGATGTGGCTGCATCACTGTAGTAATCTGATTTTAAGTCCTTTGGGTATAGGCCAAGGAGTGGGATAGCGGGGTCAAATGGTCGATCCATTCCAAGTTTTCTAAGGAAATTCATTTGGAGGAATAAGAGACCCAGAATTGCTAAAGCAATCCTTAGCAAGAAGAGTGAAGCAAGGGGTTTCACAATACCAGACCTTCAACTATACTACAGAGCAATAGTAACAAAAACAGCATGGTATTGGTACCAAAATAGACAGGTAGATCAATGGTACAGAATAGAGGACACAGAGACAAACTCACATAAATACAGGTATCTCATACTTGACAAAGGAGGCAAAAGCATGCAATGGAGAAAAGACAGCCTCTTCAACAAATGGTGCTGGGAAAACTGGAAATCCATATGCAGCAAAATGAAACTAAACCCATATCTCTCACCCTGTACAAAACTCAACTCAAAATGAATCAAGGACCTAGAAATCAGACCAGAGACTCTGCACCTAATAGAAGAGAAAATAGGTCCAAATCTTCATCATGTTGGCCTAGGACCAGATTTCCTTAACATGACTCCCAAAGCGCAAGAAATAAAAGCAGGAATCAATGATTGGGATAGAGTCAAACTAAAAAGCTTTTTCTCAGCAAAGGAAACAATCAGCAATGTGAAGAGAGAGCCTTCAGAGTGGGAGAAAATCTTTGCCACACACACTTCAGATAGAGCACTAATCTCCAGAATCTACCAAGTACTCAAAAATCTTTACACCAAGAACACTAATAATTCAATCAATAAATGGGCCAAGGAAATGAACAGACACTTTACAGAGGAAGATCTACAAGCAATCAACAGATTTATGAAAAAATGTTCAACATCCCTTGTTATAAGAGAAATGCAAATCAAAACCACCTTAAGATTTCATCTTACCCCAATTAGAATGTCTTTTATTAAGAA
>JAJEJO010003465.1:128829-220118 GCA_020662805.1 Glaucomys volans | reverse complement strand
CATCATCATTCATTTATCAGAGAGACCATTTGGCCTTTGGATTTTTGGGATTGGCTGATCTCACTTAGCATAACAGTCTCCAACATCATCCATTTACCTGCAAATGCCATAATTTTATTCTTCTTTATGGCTGAGTAATATTCCATTGTGTATATATACCAGTTTCTTTATCCATTCATCTACTGAAGGGCATCTAGGTTGATTCCATAATCTAGCTATTGTGAATTGAGCAGCTATGAACATTGATGTGGCTGCATCACTGTAGTAATCTGATTTTAAGTCCTTTGGGTATAGGCCAAGGAGTGGGATAGCGGGGTCAAATGGTGGATCCATTCCAAGTTTTCTAAGGAAATTCATTTGGAGGAATAAGAGACCCAGAATTGCTAAAGCAATCCTTAGCAAGAAGAGTGAAGCAAGGGGTTTCACAATACCAGACCTTCAACTATACTACAGAGCAATAGTAACAAAAACAGCATGGTATTGGTACCAAAATAGACAGGTAGATCAATGGTACAGAATAGAGGACACAGAGACAAACTCACATAAATACAGGTATCTCATACTTGACAAAGGAGGCAAAAGCATGCAATGGAGAAAAGACAGCCTCTTCAACAAATGGTGCTGGGAAAACTGGAAATCCATACGCAGCAAAATGAAACTAAACCCATATCTCTCACCCTGTACAAAACTCAACTCAAAATGAATCAAGGACCTAGAAATCAGACCAGAGACTCTGCACCTAATAGAAGAGAAAATAGGTCCAAATCTTCATCATGTTGGCCTAGGACCAGATTTCCTTAACATGACTCCCAAAGCGCAAGAAATAAAAGCACGAATCAATGATTGGGATAGAGTCAAACTAAAAAGCTTTTTCTCAGCAAAGGAAACAATCAGCAATGTGAAGAGAGAGCCTTCAGAGTGGGAGAAAATCTTTGCCACACACACTTCAGATAGAGCACTAATCTCCAGAATCTACCAAGTACTCAAAAATCTTTACACCAAGAACACTAATAACCCAATCAATAAATGGGCCAAGGAAATGAACAGACACTTTACAGAGGAAGATCTACAAGCAATCAACAGATTTATGAAAAAATGTTCAACATCCCTTGTTATAAGAGAAATGCAAATCAAAACCACCTTAAGATTTCATCTTACCCCAATTAGAATGTCTTTTATTAAGAACACAGGCAACAACAGGTGTTGGCGAGGATGTGGGGAAAAGGGTACACTCATACATTGCTGGTGGGAGTGCAAGTTGGTGCAGCCACCCTGGAAAGCAGTGTGGAGATTCCTTTCTCAACTGTTAATGGGATCATCTATCAGTACCACTACTGGTTCTCTGAGATTAAAAAACATATTTCCTGCTAATAAGAGTAATATACATTCATTGCAAAACATAGATTAAATAAGGAAAACATTAAAATTTATCTAATTTTTCTAGATTCACCATCAAGAAGTAATCATTCCCATCATTTGAGTATTTATATCTATCCACTTAAAAGTAATTTTAACCATTTATAAATGTACAATTAAGTGGCACTAAGTTCATTCATGGTTTTGTGTAACCATCACCACTATTTCCAAAACTCTTTTTTATCACCCCATCATTGCAATACTGGGATTGAACCCAGGGACCTGCATATGCTAGGCAAGTGTTCTCACACTGAGTTACTTCCTAAGCCCTTTCTATTTTATCTTGAGACAGGGTCTTGTTCAATTGCCCACGTTGCCCTCAATCTTTCAATCCTCCTGCCTTGGATTCCCCAGTAGCTGGGATTACAGTGCACCACTGCATCCAGCACCAGTAACTTTTTTATGCATATTTTTACATAAGTATGTATTTTTTACTTTTTGCAAAATTTAAATCAGTATCATATTAATCTTTATCTTTTTTGTTCAAAGTTACATGTTTTCTAATTGTTTTAAATTTTTATTCAAGTATAACATACATAAGAAAAAGTGCCCAAATCTTAAGTGTAGAATTCAGTAAGTTTTATTAAAGTCCACATTCCTGTACAACTAGCACCATGATCAAATATTTCAGAAATATGCCTCCATTCTGGGAGCTATGTCTCCTCAAAGTAAATCACTATCCTGACTTTTAATAGTGAAGTTTTAAAAAAACACTAGTTCAATGGTATGTTTAGGAACACAGGCTTTGGGGTAAGAAAGAAGAGAACCAAAATACTAGCCACTTTATGACTTTCCTCATATAAGAAACAAGGTCAATAAAATCTGTCTTACAAAGTCCTACAAAAGAGAGTAATAATTCAAAACACAAAGAGCTGAAACATGTTCAGCATTCAGTGACAAGTTCTCAGTATCAATTCTCATGTTGTATGTAACACTATTAACAACAAAGGACAGTGGTTGGTCTTGTTGCCATTATTACGATTATTCCTTTGTACCTACTTTAAACCAGAACTTAATTTGTTATTTTCTGATTTCTCCTCCTGCCCTCCCTTTAATCCACCTGTCTGCTTGCTTTCTATTTTGACATTTCCCTACACAATATTAACAACAGATGCTATATTATTGTCTGACTTCAACCAATTATACTACAGAAGAATAAACAACAGTAGCTCATTACTCCATTCATAGTGCAGACAATATCTGCTCCTCAGTGTACGCAGTCTCTGGAGCTTTACCCCAGAATGAAAACAGACCTCTGCTATCCCACACTATGTGGAAAACAATGATGATTTATTAGGTAAGTTAGCAACCTTGAGATCTGAATACCCAACAGTTTTACTGGCAAAAAGAATAAAAATACACTAGTGGTCCAGTTTCAGATATGCTGGCTAAAAGGCCTCATGTAAGCAAACACTGTTGTAAAATAATGACATAAAGGACACATACATTCAAACAACAGTCACAGCAAACACCATTGTTAAACTTCAATTTGGTTTGCTTAACAAATAGAGTTTTTTATTTGGATTATTTAGGTTTGTGATAAAACAAGGAAACCTGCTATAAGAAATATGAATTGACCTTGGACTTGTTATTTAATTAAAAATATCTGTATTTTTAGTGAAAGAAGAAACCTCTAAAAGATTGTTTCTATACAATCTCATTTTTTAAACAAAAAAGATATTATATACTTTTTTTTTTTTTTTTTTTGGAACCAGGGATTGAACTCAGGAACACTCGGCCACTGAGCCACATCCCCAGCCCTATTTTGTATTTTATTTAGAGACAGGGTCTCACTGAGTTGCTTAGGGCCTCGCTAGGTTGCTGAGGCTGGCTTTGAACTCGTGATCCTCCTGACTCAGCCTCCCAAGTCGCTTGGATTACAGGCGTGCGCCACCACACCCGGCTCGATATTATATACTTACACCAATCTCTTACAATAAGAATCAAAGATTGCTTAATTTTCTTACATCTAAACATGTATAAACACACACACACACGCACAAACACACATTATTCTCTGGGCTTCTATAGCTACACACCCAATAACAGCTCACAGTCTAGAGGGTTAAATAGGCTAAAACTAACATTCATTAATTCCATGAACTTAGAACTTTCCTTGAGTTAGGCATTGTTCTAGATGTGGAAAAACAGCAGTGAACGAAATAGATAAAAAAATTCTGCTTAAATCAAGCTCATATTCTAGTAAGGTAGGGAGAAAGACAAAAACACATACAGGAAAAGACATATTTGTCACAGTGATGAGTACTATGGAGGGAGAGCAGAGAATGCTGAGAGAATGTAGAGAGGAGTACATTTTTAAATATTGCAAATCTCAGTAAGCAAAGACCTAAAGGGAAAAGGGAACCACATGGTCATTTAGACCCAGAAGTATTATAAGCAGGAGTCACAGTAAGTGCCAAAAGCCTTGGTCCTGTCACTAACTTGTTTGAAAAACAGCAGGATAGTCAATGTGGTTGGAATTGAATGAGTAAAGGGATAGGAAGAAATTTAAGAGGAAATAGAGAGGTAGTTAAATTTTATATGACCCCCGAGAAGGCTGCTCAATGGTATTTTTTCCATTTTAAAATTAGAGTGTAATTTACATATAGTAAAATCTTTTTTTTTTTTTTTTTGCAATGCCAGGAATCAAACTAGGGTTTTGTACATGCTAAGGAAGTGCTCTACCACAGCTCACAGCTAAAGCTCATCTATATCCTTTTTTCTTTTTTGAACCAGGGATTGAACTCAGGGACACTCAGCCACTGAACCACATCCCCAGCCCTATTTTGTATTTTATTTAGAGACAGGGTCTCACTGAGTTGCTTAGGGCCTCGCTAAGTTGCTGAGGCTGGCTTTGAACTCGCGATCCTCCTGACTCAGCCTCCCAAGTCGCTTGGATTACAGGCGTGTGCCACCACGCCCGGCCATCTATATCCTTTTAAATATATAGTTCTATGAGCTTTGACAAGTAAGTTTGTACAATTATTATCACCAGTCAAGGTAAAGAAAAGTTCTATTACCCTCACTTCTAAAATCCTTCATCCCTAGCCCCTGGCAACCTTTGTTTTCTCTTCCTAGTTTTACATTTTCCAAAAGGCATTTATATTATATAAGAACAATCATAACTGTCATAAATGGCTTCCTTTCTTCATCTTTAAAACAGTAATGATATTTCCATTACCAATTTTGTAGAGTAGTTGTGAAGATGAAGTCAGAAAACTGAAGGAAAAGAGCCAAGGCTTCTAATATCATGTTCTGTTCTGCCTAATGGTCCTCAATATTTCTTCCTTTATGTTTTCTACTGGAAGAGGCACCAAAGGTTAAAATGAAGTAATTTTGCGTATATGGAAAAATTTTTTTCTCTCTAAGGGAACAGTTAACAAAAGGGGCCAGGCGCCGGTGGCGCATGCCTGTAATCCCAGCACTTGGGAGGCTGAGGCAGAAGGATCATGAGTTCAAAGCCAGTCTCAGCAACTTAGCGAGGCCCTAAGCAACTCAGTTAATAAAATACAATACAAAATAAAAAATACAATAAAATACAAAAATAAAATACAAAAATAGGGCTGGGGATGTGGCTCAGTGGCCGAGTACCCCTGGGTTCAATCCCCAGTCCCAAACAAACAAAAAAAACAAAAGGGAATAAACTTTGTGTCCATTCTTTACTACCATGATTTTCCAAAATTTGAAACTCTTAACCATAACTCTAATTATTAGTGTTCTAAATTTGTCCATGTACTTTTTTCTGAGCAAACCTGTGCCTTTTCCCCTTTGTTCATAAGTACCTAACCCAATCCCTTTCCTTGCCTCATCATCCAACTATCTACTTATTAATCCAGTTAAAATGCCCCTCTGTTTCCTCTTTTAACAATTGAACTCTGTTGTTTTTCTACTCAGAAACCAATTCCTTTGCCCAAATATTTTCAGCACTCTGTGCTATTTTAATGGTTTTCAAAATAATACATTTATATTTACTTGTTTATTTATGTATTTTTTTGAACTAGGGATTGAACCCAGGGGCACTTAATCATGGAGTCACATCCCCAATCTTTTTTTTTTTTTTGCATTGTTTTTTTAAAATTTTTTTTATTGAATTTTTTGATTCATTGAACACAAATGGAGTACAGCATTTGTTTTTCTGGTTGTACACAAAGTAGAGTCACCCCATCTGTGCATTCATACATGTACACAGGGCAATGATGTCTATCACACATATTGTTATTATTCTTACCCCCCAACCTCAACCCCACCCCTCCCGTCCCTCTATGCTCTCTATCCTTTCTCCATTCTTGCCATCATTCCACCCCACATTATGCATCATTATTCACTTATCAGAGAGATCATTCGGCCTTTGGATTTTTGGGATTGGCTAATCTCACTTAGCATAATAGTCTCCAACATCATCCATTTACCTACAAATGCCATAATTTTATTCTTCTTTATGGCTGAGTAATATTCCATTGTGCATATATACCACAGTTTCTTTATCCATTCATCTACTGAAGGGCATCTAGTTTGGTTCCACAATCTAGCTATTGTAAATTGAGCAGCTATGAACATTGATGTGGCTGCATCACTGTAGTAATCTGATTTTAAGTCCTTTAGGTATAGGCCAAGGAGTGGGATAGCTGGGTTAAATGGTGGATCCATTCCAAGTTTTCTAAGGAATCTCCACACTGCTTTCCAGAGTGGCTGCACCAACTTGCACTCCCACCAGCAATGTATGAGTGTACCCTTTTCCCCACATCCTCGCCAACTTTTTTTTTTTTTTAAACATTTTATTTAGAGATGGTCTCACAGTTTCTTAGGGCCTTGCTGAGGCTGGCTTTGAATTTGTGATCCATAGCCTTCCAAGCCAATGGGATTACAGGCATGCGCCACAGTGTCCGGCTAGCATACAGTGTCTTCTCTGATAGTTATATTCAGGAAGGATTTGTTGGAGGCTATGTAGTTCACACATTTTACTTGTTATTATAAATTCTATTTCTTAAATTGGTATACCATAAAAATAAATTATTTGGACCTTTACAAAGATGATTTTACTAAATTGTGCTCTGGCCTTATGACTTTATATTTTATTTATTTTTATTTTTTTATTTATTTAATTTTGATTCATTGTACACAAATGGAGTACAGTTATTGTTTCTCTGGTTGTACACAAAGTAGAGTCACACCATCTGTGCATTCATACATGTACACAGGGCAATGATGTCTGTCACACATTCTGTCATTATTACCCCCCCACCCCAACCACACCCCTCCCTTCCCTCTATGCTATCTATCCTTCCTCCATTCTTGCCACCCTTCCACCCCACATTATGCATCGTCATTCACTTATCAGAGAGACCATTCGGCCTTTGGATTTTTGGGATTGGCTAATCTCACTTAGCCTAACAGTCTCCAACATCATCCATTTACCTACAAATGCCATAATTTTATTCTTCTTTATGGTTGAGTAATATTCCATTGTGTATATATACCACAGTTTCTTTATCCATTCATCTATTGAAGGACATCTAGGTTGGTTCCACAATCTAGCTATTGTGAATTGGGCAGCTATGAACATTGATGTGGCTGCATCACTGTAGTAATCTGATTTTAAGTCCTTTGGGTATAGGCCAAGGAGAGGGATAGCTGGGTCAAATGGTGGATCCATTCCAAGTTTTCTAAGGAATCTCCACACTGCTTTCCAGAGTGGCTGCACCAACATGCAATCCCACCAGCAATGTATGAGTGTATCCTTTTCTCCACATCCTCGCCAACACCTGTTATTGCCTGTATTCTTAATAAAAGACATTCTAATTGGGGTAAGATGAAATCTTAAGGTAGTTTTGATTTGCACTTCTCTTATAACTAGGGATGTTGAACATTTTTTCATAAATCTGTTGATTGCTTGTGATCTTCCTCTGCAAAGTGTCTGTTCATTTCTTAGGCTCATTTATTGATTGGGTTACTAGTATTCTTGGTGTAAAGATTTTTGAGTACTTTGCAGATTCTGAAGATTAGTGCTCTATCTGAAGTGTGTGTGGCAAAGATTTTCTCCCACCCTGAAGGCTCTCTCTTCACATTGCTGATTGTTTCCATTGCTGAGAAAAAGCTTTTTAGTTTGACTCTATGCCAATCATTGATTCCTGCTTTTATTTCTTGCGCTTTGGGAGTCATCCATATGCAGCAAAATGAAACTAAACCCCTATCTTTCACCCTGTACAAAACTCAACCCAAAATGGATCAAGGACCTAGGAATTAGACCAGAGACCCTGCACCTAATAGAAGAGAAAATAGGTCCAAATCTTCATCATGATGACTTTATAGTTTAAAAACGCTATAAGAAGCTGTCAGACAAGACTTGCTATTATAGCTACGCTGGCAAAAGTATTCAAAGATCTTGAAGAGACATCACCAGAAACATTGCTCTAAGTTTTCAGTGCTATAAAAATCCAGGGATCTTCTGAGTTATCAGACTTTTCTAATATTATGCACAAAGTAAAACTTTTCAACTATCATATTTTCCTTTGTGTTGGCCCAAGAGAAACATAGAACAAATTTTGTGGCTAATGTTGAGTAAATGTACAGACCCTATTATATGCATTTGGGGTCTGTGTTGGATTATCTATTGTCAACGTTTAGTCTTACCTTTCATTTTCACTTCCGTTAACTTCCTTTTAGCTTCCCTTTACCCTCACTTCTATATATATATTCTTCCTTAAAGTAAATATATAAATCAGTAAGAGGGGAAACCTTTGCTATAATTTGTTTTTCCTTTGAACATTTTTAGAGCCTTTTTCTTATGATTAAGGATCAGCTCAATAGCACTTTCTACATTTTTACTAACTACACTCCAACATACAGCAAAATGAGGCTGATCACTGAGTGATTTCTCTGTGACCACAGTGCTTTGACTATTCAACACTTCATTTTTCTACAGGACTTTGAAATACTGGAGATAATAAAAATAATAAAACTACACTTGTATCTCAATGTAATTAATATAGATTAGAATTTCCAGGTAATAGGAAGGCAGTGTTACTGTGAACAGTCAGGTGACCTCGCTTCTGATCTAGATTATGTGTTCAACCAGTTTGGTAATGATAGGCAAACCATATAATCTTTATGGATCTCCATTTCCTCAGAGGTTGCACAATATCAACTATTCCCTGGTATTGTAGTTTGTAGTACACTATTGTGCTGATATATCTTAACTGATATTCCATGAAAAATAAAAGGATCAAATAAATTTGGATAGACTGAATAAAATTAAGACAATATTTTTTTTTTTTTGAACCAGGGATTGAACTCAGGGACACTCGGCCACTGAGCCACATCCCCAGCCCTATTTTGTATTTTATTTAGAGATAGGGTTTCACTGAGTTGCTAAGGGCCTCACTAAGTTGCTGAGGCTGGCTTTGAACTTGTGATCCTCCTGACTCAGCCTCCCAAGTCGCTTGGATTATAGGCGTGCGCTACCACGCCCGGCAAGACAACAGGTTTTTAATGACAGGACTTACAATAGCCTTCAGTGTGACTCTTGGGTGAGGGACGGTAGAGTACACAGTATTATCCAAACGTGCACTGAACTTTGGAGCATTTTAGATTTTCAGGTTAGGGATGTTCAACCTGTATAGAGTTTATGTAAGTCATCAGAAGAAAGTATATTACCAGGTTCCAAATCTAGAATGTGAAGTTAATTGTGTACTCCTGGCATTTTAGCCAGTTAGTATAGCCAAAGATATACTAGTAAGAGAGAGAGTGAACAGGTGTGAAACAGAGCGTGAAGGATCAGGAATCCTGTTTTTAACCTATGTTTCCTGAAATATAGCTTAAAAGGATAATGACTAATCTCTCCTTTATCTAAAGTTTTGTAGCTGGGCATGGTGGCATACTTCTGTAATCCCAGCACTTGGGAGGCTGAGGCAGGAGGATCACGAGTTTAAAGCCAGCCTCACATACATACATACATATACATTCCTCTAAAGTTTTGTGAAACTCTACATATATGACTCCTATAGACACATACTATGATATATGGACTTGGACTGGAAATGGAATGTGAGAAAGACCATGAGTTGTAGTCATAAAGACCTAGGTGAGAATTTGTTGTCTAAATGTATAATTCAATGAGTTTCAGTTTTCTCATTTGTTAAGAGAATCTCTAACTTTGTACTTGTTTTAATGGTTAATGAGTAAGCATAAGCAAAGCAGCTAGCAGAGTTTGATATATAACAAAATATTTTTAGCATTCGGAGGGCAGAGACTAGGGTTTGTTAGGCAGGGCATCCTGTACATATATTCTAAGTATTAAATAAATTTTCATTTCCAAACAGTGAAATTTCACATATCTTTTAAGACCAGGTTCAAATTACATCTTCCATATGTTGTCTGATTATCAGAGATGTGAAAGATTTTTCCTATGCCCCTGAAATCCCTAGCTATTTTGCTTTTACATCATTTAGCACACTTTTCCCTTGATTTGCTGTTACTTGTAGACATGTATCTTCTGTCCAAGATACAATCTGCCCTTTTTTTGGGTATTGACTGAGTCCAGGGGTGTTTTGCCACTCAGGCACATTCCTAGCCATTTTTATTTTGAGACAGGGGTTCACGTAATTGCTGAATCTGATATTGAACTTGTGATCCTGATGCTTCAGCCTCTCAAGTTGCTGGGATTACAGGCATGTGCTATTATGCCTCACTTGTGATCTAATCTTGCAGGCAGAAATCATTTTATTATCCTGTTTACCTTGTAGCGCTCAGCAGAGTTTCTGTTCAAAAAACACACGAAATAGGTGAAAGAGAATAAGTGAAGGAGGTGGCATCCTTTGACCAAGAATGATAACTAATGTGATTTTCCTCAGCCCTAGTTAGGGATTTCCAGTCTTTTCCATAAATGGTTTGATAGCCTCCTCTTTTTATAAGTGAATCCCATGTCCAGAAAAAAGTTTTAAAAGCCCTTTACTGTGAAGCTATTCAGAATCATTTGGCACAATTCTCTTTGTTCCCACTGCACTTGGGCATACATCTATCATTAACTTTTACAGACAGTACAGCAATTTTTTTTATAAGACTATGAACTCCTGAAGGGCAGGACCCATGTCTGCATCACTATCCCCTAACAGGTTATAGGGTACATAGTAAGTATTCAAAAAATGTTTCCAAAACAAGTGAATCTAAAATTATCTATATTGATACAGATATAAGCTAAAAGTAAAAATGTATCAGCCAAGCACATTTAGAGGCCCAATGTAAGATGCTGCAAAAGTAACTCACAATATCTTTTGATGGTTAACATCAAGTCTAGGGAAGGGAAAAAAATACAGTCTTTATGTTGTTGGGGTGAGACAGTATCCAAGAAGGATGCGAAGTATCTGTTTGGCAACAAAAGGGAAACAATCGAAGATAATAGAAAACCATAAATCTAGTAAATGAACAGATAAAGATCAGGAATAAAGAAAGGTCTTTCATACTAACACGAGTCTGAAAAAGTAGTAAGAAATAAGTTGTAAAAAATATTAACAGTCTTAGTATCAAATACAGTGGAAATACAACCCAGCTTTTGAATAATTTTTCTTAAAATTATGCCCCACCTCACGTTCTTCTTCTTGCTCTTTGCGAATCTGTTCCAAACGAAACTGTTCTGCCATCTCTCTCTCATGAGCTTCCCTCTGTTGATAAAATAGAAGGGGAGCAAGCATTTAATATATATATGTGTGTGTATACACACACACACAAGATATATATTATATTATTTATTAATTTTGCAGTGCTGTTGATTGAATCCAGGGCCTCATATAAGCTAGGCAAGTGCTCTACCTCTCAGCTACATCCACAGCCCTTTCTGATTTTTGAGTTATGGTCTCATCAGATTGCCCAGGCTGGCCTTGAACTTGTGATCCTCTTGACTTATCTTCCAGACTACCTGGGATTACAGGCATGCTCCACTGTGCCTGGCTAATAAATACTTGTCTACCTTAAACAAGGAACAAAACAAAAACAAAACTCAAAAGCCTTATTTAACAAAATCCAGAGATACACAGAGGTAATAGCAATGTTTCTTTCTAAAATAAGAACAAATATAAAAGGTTCCTATTATAATGCTTTGACAGCTTTGGATACTGTGTCATCAAGATTCTTCCTCTTTTTCATCCTCCTTTATGGCCTTTTCTGCTCTTTCTCCTATTCCCAGATCTTTTTATTCCTCACATTTTTTTTCAAAAAATTGGTGCATTACAATTGTACATAATGATGGAATTTGTTGTTACCTATTTATATTTATATATGCACACAATATAATGACATAATTTGGCCAATATCACTCCCCTCAGCCCATCTCTCACCTCTGGGTCCCTTTCTTTTACTGATCTCTCTTTGATGTGCAAGACATCTACCCC
The DNA here is from genome assembly GCA_020662805.1 of Glaucomys volans. NCBI lineage: Eukaryota > Metazoa > Chordata > Mammalia > Rodentia > Sciuridae > Glaucomys > Glaucomys volans. The sequence goes on along the minus strand of JAJEJO010003465.1, from coordinate 208,320 downwards.
CACCTTTCTTTTCCTTTCTCCTCTCTAGCTTCCACAAATGAGAAAAAATATACAACCCTTGACGTTCTGAGTTTGTTTTGTCCTGACATCTTGAGTTTTAGTCATATCAGCCTTGGTTATCCATTCCCTATGCTTTCTGGGCACTAGATTATATTATTTCCTCTTCTCCTGTCTAGTTCACTTGTAGCACTTCTATGAAACATTCCAGAGAACATTCCCATTTTCTAGTTATCCAAAAAGGTTAGAAAAGTTTTTCCACTAAAACTCCTGCTCAATGAACTCTCACAAAACTCAGTGCTTCTCTTATGACACTTAGGATCCTTATCTTATGTTACAGCTACTAGTGTTAAATCAATAGTTAATATAATCTACCACATTACTAGTCTTCCTTTGAGGGCAGAAACTGTGGCTTATTCATTTTCCACTCCTCCTTCAAGACCCACTATAGTAGCAGATGCCCAAGAAACATTAAATAAATCTGCACTTAGTAACTGTGACTGCACATTAGAATCACCTAAAGAGTTTTTTTTTTTTTTTTAAACTGCTGGGCTGTATCACAAAAAATAATTAATAAATAAAATATTATAGGCTCATTCTTATTGTTGTTTTTATGATTTTGACAAACTTGACTTTGTTTAAATGAACCATGCTTTAAGCACAAAGGATAAAATTATATTTTCTTTTTATAGAATATAGCTTTCCCTATTTCAAATCCAGCATTTCAGGGGAATCAAAGTATTCAGATAATCAAAGACTAGGATTATATCTATATTCCAGAAGTACCTTGACCAAACCTACCTTTGCTCTGTCAGCTTCAAGTGAAAGGCGATAGGCCTCATCTTGCTCTCTCTTCACATTTTCTCTGGCTTCACGTTCATCCTTTAAAAGAAAAAAAAAAAAAAGGATTCAAAAGAAAAAAGACTGATGTTAATCCTCTTGTATTATTTCTGTATGAATTTGTTATAATTAAATAAGGAACTTTTAGGTGTATAGGACACAAATAAGCAAATAATAAGATGAGCAACATGGCAATTAATAGTGAAAATAAGAATGTTTAAATTCTGGCTCTACTATTTACAAACTATGTGACCTTATGTAAGTTATTTAACCTTTCTAAATCTCAGTTTCCTTAACTGTAAAATAGACATAGTATTTGTCTTCTAGGGTTATTGTGAAAATTAAATGCAACAATATGAAACTGTCCAGCAAAGTATCTGGCACTAGTGCATTTGCACAATTATTAGTTCCTTTTTGCCTTTCTCTTGATTTTTTCTAAGATTAACTTAGAGACTGTCAGCACTGGAACTAAGGACTGGGAAGAATGAAAGCAAAACATGCTTGTTAATCCCATTTGACACTTCACCCTGAAACTTTGGTCATCAAGTATTTTTCTACTACATTCATATTCATGAAGTGCAAACAGCAGAAGTTACCTAAGTTTGAAAATCTTGTACAATATTTTTAGCTTCTGAAGTGAGTATACCATCTGCCGATATTTAAATCAAAATTTCATATGAAATTAAATTCACTAACAGAATTTCTCATTTGTAAAACTCAGAAGTATAGCCAATATACTTGTACTTAAACTTAATAAATATCCACACCCGTCCACATTAGAGTGTATGATCCCTTTGGTCATCTGTGTATTAGGTTGAACCATAAAACGTCACCAATACCTGAATATTTTTGACCTATAAAACTGGAAATTTATCAGGCACAGTGGCACTTGGGAGGCTGAGGCAGGCAAAACACAAGTTCTAGGCCAGTCTAGGTAATTAATATTGAGGCCCTGTCTCAAAAAATAACTTTAAAAGGGACTGGGGACATAGCTCTGTGGTAGAGCACTTCTCTAGATCTGTGAAGTCCTGTGTTCAATTCCCAGTACCAGAAAAAAACAAAAACAAAAACAAAACCCCGGAAATTTCATAAGGTTTAACTTAGTACTTTGTTACTTTTGTCTCTCCAATTTACTATGCTTACTCAAGGCTGAGTATATGCTCAGCTTTTTCTTAAGTGCTCTCCCTGATACCTGTTCAAGACTGACCTTCTCCCAGAAACCTATATTCCTTCTAGTTTCAATAATTCAAATAATTCCAAAAGCTCTGTTAAGAATAGTAACATTTCATTGATTCTCAAGCTTTCAAACAAAAAATCAGGAAGAATCACATGTTGCTACCCGAAGCTGAGTGTTATCCTATGCATGGTGAAAGGGTCTACTGGGGAAATAGTATTTGGTAATAAAATATCAGGAACCATGTTTAACCTGAGAGATCACTCAGGCTACAAAGCAGTCAGAACAATTTTATTTATTTATTTATTTATTTATTTATTTGCAGAAAAGATTTTATTTTTCCTTAAAAGTCAAAGGATTGAGGTACACATATATTGAAGGTGTGTTTAGCAACATCGGCATTTGGGTTCCTGACGTGTTTCCAGCCTGTGGGATGTCCTGAAAGCTGATAATTTATTAATTTAATGGAAACAGAACTTATACCCCACTCAACATTTAACAAGGGTTACATGACTTAGAAATTTCTTATTTTCACTCCATGTATTATAAGCCATCTTTTTTTTTTTTTTGGTTCATTGTACACAAATGGAATACAACTCTCGTTTTTCTGGTTGTACACAAAGTAGAATCATATGATTTGTATATGTATTCATACATATACATGGGTAATGATGTTTGTCTCATTCTATTATCTTTCCTTCCCCGCCTGCTCCCCACTTCTCATTTTCCTCTATACAATCCATCCTTTCTCCATTCTCCACCCCCTGCCTCCTATTATGTGTCATCAACCACTTATCAGAGAAGTCATTTGGCCTTTGGATTTTTGGGATTGGCTTATTTCACTTAACATGATATTCTCCAACTCCATCCATTTATCTATAGATGTCATAATTTTATTATTCTTTATGGCTGAATAATATTCCATTGTGTGTATATACCACAGTTTCTTTATCCATTCATCTATTGAAGGCCATCTAGGTTGGTTCCACAATCTAGCTACAGTGAATTGGGCTGCTATAAACAATTTATATGTCAAATAATAAACATGAATTTTATTATTTATATACATGAATAAAATTCATGTATATTATTTGACATATAAATTGTTTATATGTTTTAAACATATATGTTTATATGTTTAAATTGGATTTTAAAAACATCTTACTGGAGAAATATTTAGCACTTAGCATTTACATTTTAATAGCAGTTAGTATTTACATTTTAAAGACATAGGAACATTTTCACTAATTTCAACTGATTTTCTTTCATTTGGGTCTATTTACTGAGGTTTTACTGTGACTAGATACAATCAAACTGCTAAGGCATATTTTTGTGTATATCTTCATTTGCCTAATTCTTTACTCTGTGAACTCTTTTCCCTATCCCAAACGCAAATTTAAACAGAGTGGCTACTTAATAGTTCATTTGACCATAGCTGATCTATATTTGGTAAGTAATTATTTTAGGTAAAAGAAGAGAGAAGATTAGCAGACCTGTTTTGAGTCCTAGCCCAGTTAGTAGCAAGCTATGTGTTTTGGGGTAAATAATACCTTCCTTTTCAGACATCTGTTAAAATAAAGAATTGAACTTCTAAGGGTCCTCTGCCCTTATGGATAATGCATCTTTTCAAATTTATGTATTTCTAGATTATAATCAACAAATTGTGAACATAAACTTACCTTTCTATATTTAAATGGAGAAATATTTAAGATTAATTTGACTTTACTTTCCTGACCTCACCCTTTACAAATTGGTTTAGGTTTAGATTTATCTCAGAACACATTCTCTGCTTTCCCTTTTAAGCATTTATCACAATTGCAATTAATTAATTATCATATAATTATTTATTTAAGGTGGGTTTTCCCATGACACTGTAATCTCCACAAACAGAACTCATCTATATCATATACCTCTGTATTCCACACACAGATTGAATCAATCTACCTACCTACCTACCTATCTTTTTGGTGCTGGGGACTGAACTCAGTGCCTAGAGCACGTTAAAGTACACACTCTGCCAGTAAGCTACAACCCATCCCCAAGTATATCAATGAATAAATGAATCATCTTTCCAGGCATAAAATATCTATTGTTTGCTGTAAAAATTAAGGAGGAAAAAGATGCAACTCATCCATAAAGTGGCCCCATCTGAGTTAATGCAATTAACTGGCTAGGCAGGAATGACCTGTTATGATACTATGTACGCATAACAAAGGGACAAACTGCCACAGCTGGAAGCCATTTAAGCACAAATAAAGTTTATAATACAAGCATTCTCAGTAAACAGTTCTGTTTTAAAACAGACTGTTGCTGATATGAAAGGCTATTAAATACAAGATCTCTGACCCAGAATCTGGCACCTGTTGAGAGAGGGCTTCCTGACCAACTAATTTCCTTTCTGCCTATCCTTCTTTTCTGCCTTCCTTTTCCCTTCTCTCTCAACAAATCTTTCTTGGACATCCCTACTCCAATCATTCTTATGTTATAAAGTGTACTGATCTATTGCTAAGTGTTCATGTTTTATGTATTTTCCTTTTGTTCCATAAATAATGTTGGTCTCTTCATCTAGAAGACTTCCTTGTTTCTTCACCTCTATCACTCAAAAATTCTACCTGCCTTTCATTTTGACCCAGTTATTCCACTCCTTGGCATACACCCAAAGGACTTAAAATCAGTATAGTACAGTGATACAGCTACATCAATATTTACTGCAGCTCAATTCACAATAGTCAAGCTAGGGAACCAACCTAGGTGCCTTTCAACAGATGAATGGATAACATGGAATATTACTCAGCCATAAAGAATGAAATTATGGCATTTGTTGGCAAATGGATGGAACTGGAAAATATCATGCTAAGTGAAATAAGCCAGTCCCCCAAACCAAAGGCCAAATGTTCTTTCTGATATGTGGATGATACCCCACAACAAGGGAGGGGGAGAATAGAAATTCATTGGATTAGACAAAGGGGAATGAAGGGAAGGGAGGGGAGATGGGCATAGGAAAGATAGTCGAATGAATCAGACATAACTTTCCTATGTTCATAAACAAATACACGACCAGTGTAGCTCCACATTATGTACAACCATGAGAATGGGATCCTAATTGGAATAGGTTGTATTCCATGTATGTATAACATGCCAAAATACACTCCACTGTCATGTATATCTAAAAACAACAACCAAGAAATATAGGAGGTTCAACATGCCCCAAGGAGTCATTTCAGAGATGAAGAAACTGAAATCATATGAGGGTAACTGACATGCATAAGACCACCCAGTAAAGTCAGTGGCAGAGCTTAGATTTGAATCCAAGTCTCCTAGTAGCCTCACCTTCTCCCCCTTGCTAACAGCCCATCCTGACCATTTCCAAGAGAAGAACTGATTTAGGCCTGTGCTCAGGATGAAATACAAAATTTATTATAGTCGTAGCTTCTTCTATGTTAGCAGATGCTTTTGAATAGCTATTATTTCTTCTTGTCCTTAATGGAGATTTTTATATTTGCCTCTCCAATCATTTTGTTCAGTCATCTCTAATATTGGGAATTACAGAAAAGTGTCTAGGAATTTTTATCACATTATCCTCTATTTTTAGACTTTTTAAAAAGAAAATTCCCAGTGTTGTGATTAATGTTTAATCTATAAATTTATTTGTATGATCTGTAGATGTACATCTTGGAACTTCTGTGATAGTCTCCCTTGCTAATTCTGAAAGGACACATAAAAGTAAATAGAAACACATAGTGATTGTGGAGATAGAATGGCTGGGTGATCAGATTCAGGAACAGGTCTTAGGTGCTGCCTGGGCTATGACTTAAGCTCCTTGTCACTCCAAAGTGAGTAGCTGGGTTGCTCAGATATAAGTGAGCTCCAACTGGAGCATTTCATTTTTAGCATGCAATGTCACTATTCTTAAATTGCTCTGTGCTACATTCATTAGTATATCTGTCTTCTTAACAGAGTTGTAAAGTCCTGGAAGGAAAAGGCTCTATGTATCCCCTATAGCATCTAGGGTGCTATCTTACATATTATAAACATCCTATACACTTACTGGATGAATGAATCAAATTTTCAGGGCTCAACAGTTATAAACCAGAACTTCTGAAGCTTCTTAGTATTCTTGAGACTAGTAATTCTTATTTAAATATATTTTCTACCCTCAGTATTATATCATGAGATGTAAGAAGTACTGGCATTAGAATTCCATTTTAGAGTCATTCTTAATAAAAGCCAGTGTTTTCCCCTGCAGTGTGCACACTATGATTCAAAATAGTCCTCTCTCAGACAATAGCCACTGAATCAGATTTCACTCTAACCCAGTAAAAATAATGCCAATTAAAAATAATGAAACATTTTATAAGTTATAAATGGTCTTTAAATGAAGAACTTAAAAATAAATATTTAAATGTAATTTATTACTCCTTAGTAATGTCTGAGTAATCATCAATTAATTTACAAAACACTAATGCAAACCTCTGTAAAAAACCTCCAGTTAACATCTTTCTTATCAGGTTAAAAAAGTTCTCATTATTCCTATTTTCCTGAAATTTTTTTTTTCTAAATTCAGGAGTAGACTGGCTTTTATCTAATGCTTTTCCTGCATCTACTGAAATGATTAAATGGTGAATTACACTGATTGATGTTCAAACTGATATGGAAAAGAAATAAAAGGCATTCAGAATGGAAAGGAAGAAGAATTCTTTGTAATAAGATGAAATCATCAGAGATGTGGAAAATTCTATGGATCCTACCAAAAAACTATTATAACCAGTGAGTGAACTAAGTAAGGCTGCAGGATATAAAACACACAAGAAGGAACTGTATTTCTATACAGTAGCAGTGAAAAAGCAGAACTTAAAATTTTAAAAATACCACCTATAAGAGCATAAAATGCATGAAATACTTAGGAATAAATGTGACAAAGGATGCAAATGATCGACACACTGGAAATTAGAAAATGCTTTTGAAAGATTTAAATAAATGGAAAGATTTATCAATTCCAAGTTAGTAGACATATTTTTATATGTCAATTCTCTCCAAATGATCTACAGATTCAATGCAATTCTGATCAAAATAACAGCAGTCTTTTTTTTCCTATAAAATTGACGAGATGATTGTAAGATGATTGTAAATTCACATGGAAACATGAATGACCTAGAATAGCCAAAACAATTAAGAAAAGAAGAACAAAGTTAGAGGACTTACACTATTTGATTTCAAGATTTATTATAAATTTGAAGTAACTGTGTATTGTTTTGATGTAAAAATAGCCAAAGAACAAGGACTAGAAGAACAAGGAATAGCACAAGTCCAGATATGGACCTTGCATACACGATCAAATGATTTTTGTATGTTTGTGTGGTGCTGGATATTGAACCCAGAACCTCATGCACACTAGGCAAGTGCTCTACTACTAAGCCACATCCCTAGTCTAAGTGATTTTCATAAAGGTGCAAAGGTAACGTAGTGGAAAAATGATGGTGCTGGAACTACTGGATATCAACATCTCTACTGAATTTCAATTCATAAGTCACACTGTATACAAAGTTTACCTCAAGTGGGTCACAGACCTAAACGTGAAATCCAAAACAATACTGCTTATAGAAGAAACACTGGATAAAATGGTGACTCTGGATTAGGCAAATATTTCTTAGACGTGACCCAAAATTATGATGTATGAAAGAAAAAATACTTACACTGAACTTCATTAAAATTAAAACTTCTATTCCTTTTTTATTTTTTACTTTAATGGTTTTTAAACTTCTGCTCTTTTAAAGACAATTGAAACTACAAAGAGAATAAAAGACAAATCACAGACTGAAAAAAATCTTTGCAAATCACCAAATAAAGGATTTGAACCTAAAACACAGAGTGAACTCTCAAAATGCAGAAATAAGAAAGCATCCAAATTACAAATTTGCAAACACTTCACCAATAAAGGCATCCAGTTAGCATAGTCAGTGTTTTGCTGCAGTAACCAAAATACCCAACGAGAACAACCTAGATGATGAGAACTTTCTTTTTGGCTCATGCTGCAGAGGTTTAGTCCATATGGGCTGATTCCACTGCTCTTGGCCCAAGGTAGGGGAGACCATCATGGTGGAAGAGAATGGCAGAAGATTGCTGCTCCATTCATTGCAACCAGGAAGTGCATGCTTGTATGCGTGTGCGTGTCTGGCCAGCAGGGAAGATGAACCCTTCCAGGGCATGCCCACCTACCTGCAGTTGCCACCCAATCAGTTCATTCAAATTAGGATGGACTGATTAGGTCAGCACTTTAATAATTCAATCATTTTATTTCTGCATGTTCCTGCATTAACATAGGAGATTTTAGAGGTCACTTTATAGACAAACCATAATACAAATGAAAAGAAGTTTGATCTTATTAGCCATTAAAGAAATACAAATTAAAACCATAAGGAGACACCATTATATACCTATTTGAAAATCTAAAAATTTAAAAAGACTAGTCATATCAAGGGCTGACAAGGAATACGGAGGCAACAGAATGCTCATAAACTGCTGGTAGAAATGTAAAATACTACAACTACTTTGGAAATCAGTCTGGCAATTTCTTAAAAAGTTAACAACATATCTGTCATATGTCCTAGTCATTTCAGTCCTAATTAGTTACCCAAGACAAGTGAGAACATATGCTCATACAAAAATATGTACATAACAGACAAAAAAAGGAAATAATCCAATTATTCAGGGTGAAAGTTATCAGAATAAAAATGAATTGCTTGTAAAAACAAAACAATAAATAAATAAAAGCTGTAAGGTTATGAAGGAAGGGTTTCTCACACAATTGCCTGTTAGTAATTACCACAAAAGATTCTGCCAGAACCATGACCTTGCATAAAGGCTATTGTAACTTTTTAAAAAAAATTATTATTTTTTATTCACACAGTTCATATAATCTTACATATACATAGGGTAATACTGTCTGTCTCACTCTACTATTTTTCCTTCCCCCATCCCCTCCCGTCCCATTTTCCTCCACACCATCCATACCTCCTCCATTCTTTCCTATTCCCCCCCGTAACCCCCTTCTGCAAGGATATCTGGCTGGCTACTGTCTGTCAATCTTGGACTGGCATCTTATGAATCCTCATTTTTGCCTTTAGAAAATTCTCCTTGACCTAACTGCTTTGAATATACTCAGTTTCTATGGCATATTTATTTTTGTTGCAATTCTATACCCCAGTAAAATTAATAAATCTTCAGAGAATCTCCTTCTGATTGTTACTTAAGATTGATAACATCAACAGGTGAACATTAAAAAAACCCCTGATAAATATAAAAACTAATCTTTTAAGTACTAGGAATTGAATTAAAGGGTGATTTACCACTGAGCTATATCCTCAGCTCTTCTTTACTTTTTGAGAAAAAGTCTCGCTAAATTGCCAAGGTTGACCTTGAACTTGTGATCTTCCTTCCTTTAATCTCCCGAGAAACTCTATTATGCCTGGCAAAAATATGAACACTATTGAAAGCAGCATTAGGGACTTTTGTCGAATCATTTCTTGATCAGAGCAGAAAGGCACTGGAACCTCTTCATAATACTATATGACAATTTCTCTTAATATGATTTCAGAGAATCATATTAGTTGCATTTACATCAATTTTAAGCCAACTGTGACTGGGTATGGTGTTCTCTAAATCCATTGAGTTAGAGACTGAAAGGAAGAGGCAAATTCAGAAATGAGTGACTTAGGGTCAGATATTGAAGGAAGTCAACACAAAGCAGACTCAAGACCCAAGAAACAGTACTGAAATGCAAGGTTAAATCAGACTGTTTAGCCTCATCCACAAAACAGTGAAAACAGAAGACAGAGAATAAACAACTGAGAACTGAAGCTATCAATTCTTAGCTTTGCTCTCTTCATTTTCTTAAATGATGATGATGATGGTGGTAGAGGTGGTTGCTGTGGTCATGTATATTGTATCGAAGTGCAGACTGACAATCTTTCCACTGGAGACTAGGAGCAAGGATTTCAGTATTCAGAGTGAATTACACAGAATCTGCAGTGTCTGTTTCAGTGGTTGGTCGATAGGAACTGAGATCAGGCAGTAGTCTCACAAGTACAAATTTTAGTCATCATCTATTACTTAGTAGCTATTGGAAGGCCAGACTTGCCTTATATATTGTCAGCCTGTTTTAAGATCCAGCTTCTTTAACATCGAATGCATTACTAAATTGGAATATTGTGTAGTACAGAAGAATCTTTAAGTTTCCTTGTGTGTATGTGTGTGTGACAAACTAATCAGGTAGACAGATATGATGTTGTAATTTGAGCTATTTGGTTATGTTTTTCAATGTTTTTTAAAAGGCATTCATGCAAAATTTTAAAATGCAAACATTTAACTATTCCAAAAGGCAACACTATTAATGTTGCCAGGTGGTGGTTGCTCAACATTATGAATACCTTGAATGCCACTGAGTTGTATGCTTAACATTCAGCCATATATTATGTGAATTCCACTTGCATTAAAAAATTCCTAAAACCCAAACAAACAGACAAAAAAAGGAAAACTGCGGTATGTAGATATTGTGGACTAGTGTTCAGCAATTAAAAGGAATGAATTACTGATAAATGCAACAATGGGAATGAATCTCAAAACAATTATGCTGAGTAAAAGAAGCTTGACTGATAATTATAATTGCATGTGTTGTAGTTTAGGTCTTGAATGTCTCCCAAAGGCCTGGTCCACAATGCAGGAATGTTCAGAGGTGGAACTTCTGGGAGGAACTGGATCATGAAGTGTTATGGTTTGGCTATGATGTGCCCCCAAAAGCTCTGTGTAAATGCAGGAATGTTTGAAGGTAAAATGACTGGTTGTAAAAACCTAATCAGTCTATACTAGTTTGAAAGGACTGACTGGGTAGTAACTTAGGCACGTGGGGTGTGTCTAGAGGAGGAAGGTCACTGGGGCTTGATCTGGAAGGATTCTTTCTGGAGGTACCTTACCTCATTCCTCTCTTGGCTTCCAGTCAATGTGAGCTGAGCTGCTTTTTTCCACCCTGCCCTTCAGTCTTGTTTTGCCTTACTTGGACCCAGAGAAATGGACTTCATTGTCTGTGGACTGAGACCTTTGAAACTGTGACCCCAAATAAGCTTTTTCTTCTCTAAGTTGTTCTGATCAGGTATTTTGGACACAGTGATGAAAAGTTGACTAAAACTGAGGGCTCTGACCTTATCAATGGATTAATTCACTGATGAGTTCATAATGAAGTAGACTGTTAGGAGGTGGAAACTGCAGGAGGTAGGACCTAATTGAAGGAAGCAGGTCCTAGGGGGTGTGCCCTTGGGGATATATCTTGTTTCCAGCCTCTTCTTCTTTCTCTTTGCTTCCTGGCTGTCATGAAGTGAGCAGCCTCCTCTGTTACTTGCTCCTACAGCCATGATATTATTTATGCCTTTCCTCAGTCCGGAAACAATGGAGCCAGCTGAACATGGATGTTCAGCTGAGCTGAACTTTGAGCCAAAGTAAATCTTTGAAACTTTGAGCCAAAGTAAATCTTTCCCCTTTTAAGTTGTTTTTTCTCAGGTATTTTGTCATGGCAATGGAAAGCTAAAACAGAATGTTTTAATCTTTTATAATATTCTAGAAAATGCAAATAAATCTATACTGACAGAAAGATCAAGGGTACACAACATTTGAACTGGCAGAGGCAAGAGAAAGGGATTACAAAGATGCATAAGGAAGCTTTGGGTATGATCTACAGTTCACCATTTTGATTGCAGTAAGGGTTTCACAGCTATATGTATAGGTCAAAACTTGTCAAATTATACATTTTATATAAGTATAGTTCACTATTTCAACTATACACAATATAGCTTTAAAAAGTAAATATAGCTTTAAAAATGGCTGAATTAAAACTAATGAATAGATAAAGGAGAAGAAAGAATTAATGAAACATCATTAATCTGAAATTATCTGAATTCTAACACAGAAAGATACAGATAAATAAAATATGATAGAGAATTTAAGAGATATGGAGGACAGAGATCAGAGTCTAGTAAGCATCTGCCAGGAATTCCAGGACAGAATATATAGAATGAAGCTATACTTAGAGAGAGAAAAGTTTTGACTTTTCCAGTATAGAGGAAAAATAAGGATAAGTAAAAAGAATCACTTAAAATGGTAACTCATAGGACATGTAGCAATGAAATTAATTTAGAGCTTCTCAGAAATGGAGAGTCTTGGACCCCACTCCAGTATGACTGAATGATAACATGAATTTCAATAAGATCTCCAGGAGCTTCCTGTTCTACATTTGTTAAATTTTGAAAAGTATTACTTAAGAAGACCAGAGTACTGTAGCAATCTGATTTTAAGTCATTTGGGTATAGGCCAAGGAGTGGGATAGCAGGGTCAAATGGTGGATCCATTCCAAGTATTCTAAGGAATCTCCACACTGCTTTCCAGAGTGGCTGCACCAACTTGCACTCCCACCAGCAATGAATGAGTGTACCTTTTTCCCCACATCCTCACCAACACCTGTTGTTGCCTGTGTTCTTAATAAAAGACATTCTAATTAGGGTAAGATGAAATCTTAAGGTGGTTTTGATTTGCATTTCTCTTATAATGAGTGATGTTGACAGTGATGCAACCACATCAATGTTCATAGCTGCTCAATTCACAATAGCTAGATTATGGAATCAACCTAAATGCCCTTCAGTAGATGAATGGATAAAGAAACTGTGGTATATATACACAATGGAATATTACTCAGCCATAAAGAAGAATAAAATTATGGCATTTGTAGGTAAATGGATGATGTTGGAGACTGTTATGCTAAGTGAGATCAGCCAATCCCCAAAATCCAAAGGCCGAATGGTCTTACTGATAAATGAATGATGATGCATAATGCGGGGGGGAAGGGTGGCAAGAAGGGAGGAAGGATAGATAGCATGGAGGGAAGGGAGGGGTGGGGTCAGGGTTGGGGGGTAAAAATAATAACAGAAATTGTGACAGATACCATTGCCTGTGTACATGCATGAATGCACAGATGGTGTGACTCTACTTTGTGTACAATCAGTGAAACAAGAGCTGTACTCCATTTGTGTTCAATGAATCAATAAGTAAATAAAAAAAGAAGACCAGAGCAATCTGCTGAGAAGTTTTATAGACAGCAAGAATATTTTTATTAAAAGTAATATATCTAATATTGCTTAGGTGAAAAGAGATTGGGATGTTATTTTGACTTTCAGGAAAGCCATACATGAAGAAAGCTAACCCACACTAGTGAAAAAAAAAAAGTGTTTAAATACTAGGACTGGGCCCTAATCCTTTAGGATCAAGGTAGGATTTGGGGAGATAAAAATCTATGCTTTTGAACAGAGATTCCCTAACAGGTTTCCAAATAGACATGTAAATTCCTCACAAAGGAACATGTCCACTGACTGCACACATCCTGCAAATGCAATAAAGAGAAACAGTCAAACACATATTTCAACTCCAACATGACAGCTCTGTTATGTAAGTTTAGCTAACTGCTCTGGAAAACTTTGGTGCGTGTGCATATGTGCAACAGGGCGATGATATAATAACTCTGATAAAATCTGAATTCTGTGGCCACTTACTGAGTTAGGATTCCTTTCTGAGAACAGGTGAGACAGGAGAAAGATTACTTTAAATCATGGGTCAGCAAACTATGGTCTTTGGGCCAAAGTCAGCCTGTGGCCTGTTTTTGTAAATAAAGTTATATTGGATATGGAACCATGCCTGGCCATATCCATTCATTTATTTATTATCTATGGCTACTTTTAAGCTATTATTGGAGAACTGAGTAGCTATGACAGGAAGGAGACAGCCCCAATGACAAAAATATTTACTATTTAGCTCTTTACACAAAAGTTTGCTGATCCTTTAAAACCATTATAAAAAGTGGTTTCAGCCTTTTAAACTTTCAATTTGAAGTAAGTAGGGAATAAAATCCTAATAGGATTTAAATTTTATAAAGGTCTAGGTAGAGTTTTAGGAAAAGGAAAGGTCAAAAGGAAAAAGCAACTAATTTGTTCTTTATAAAAAAAAGAGCTCTGACATTATTATGAAAGATTTAAAGTCTTACAGTAGCATATTACCAATTTTGTATGGGTTAACAGTAAAAGATCTTGAAAGGGGTTTCACAGCACAGATAGAAATAATTTGATTGAACATATGAATGCAAGAGAAAAAATGGACAGGTGTTTGGGTGTGTAGGAGAGATGAGGGAGTGATTTCCCATTTGGACTCCTAGGTGTAGAACTGGTTGTGCCGAACCAGTTTGTGTTTTGGTTTAGTTTCAGGCAATGAAGTAAACATATCTATTATGAGCAATGCACTGAGCCCGGTATGATGGTAAAGAGAAAGATTTTAAATTAGATCTTACTTTAAAAAGATGTATTTATATTACATGTTATCTAAAAGAAAGGGACAAAGGTTTTTATTTCCTTATTTTCATGAAGATTTTAATATCATGGTTATCAAATTTCTATCATTGAAACCACAATATTAGCAAAAGAATTATCCCTCTAAAATAAAATCACACAACACTACTTTCTGTTTCTCAATGATCATCCCACATCATCAGGAAAAAAGTCTAAAACTTCCTAACACAGCCAGCCTTATATACTTTGTCAGTTTCACTGTCCCTTCCATAAACCCAATGACAAGCCCCCTCACAGCTTGCTGAACAGACTAGATGTCTGCACAACTCTCTGCCTTTTACAGTCTTTATCCTTGGACTGGAACAGTCCTTATCTTTTCTCCTTCAGGCAAAAGTCACACTTATCTTTCAGGCCTAAATGAAGAAGAGGCAAGCCCTCTTTTCCCATTCCTGGGTTGAAGGGCTTCAGTCCTCTGCACCATTCATATTGTACTGCTATAATGACATATTTACATATTTCTCTAAATACCATTTTATTTAATCCTCACATACACTGAGGAAAGAGGAAAGAAAAGACCACATGCACAAGAAGAAATAAAAGGAATGGGAGCTAAGATATGCTGTAGAAACCGTCATTGATCTCAAAAGTGTCAACAGCCTTTGTAAGCTACAAGCTTTTATTTTACTTTCTTCATGATGCCATTATCTGTCATGTATTCTGAAACTGACAAGATTGCTAGAAGCCTTGAGAGAAATAACAGGTAGGAATGGAAATGAGAAAACAGCTTTCTTATGGAAAATCATCCTCCTGTGTAGGGTGACTGGTAACACCAGGACTGCACTTTGTAACATAATGTGCATGAATGCCAAGTTTCTTTTTAGGGGAATCATCATGCTGATAACTAGGTACAGTGCTTATCACATAGTAGGTATTCAACAAATGTGGACTGAAGTTAAGTAGGAGGATAATTAGGTGACTTCCTAAGTCACTAAAACAGACAAGCAAGTCCGTGAGAGTTTTATAGATTCAGTGATGTCACAAAGAAAAAAGCAAAATAGCTAAAATATTTTATAATTTAAAGTCAAGTTTTCAAAACCTGCCCCCAAGGCCAAGTTGATAATTATGTTTTCTAAGTAAGTACCTAGTTAGTGTACTTAGTTAGAGGAAGCAGAGATTTCAGTAATTAAACTGTTTATAAGTGGACTAATTAATTAGGCACAAGCAAGACTAAATATTAATCTTAATTTCTTCTTTAGTGTTTGGACAGTAAAAGGCTTTTTCCTCTTCCAAGTTATAGTCTAAGTGGGAAATAATTAGAGTTCATATAATTCAGATCTTATTTCTGATAATTTCTCAGATTGTACAGCATTCTAATAATCTTACAAAACAGGATATTTAAATAATATCTGATCTTTTCAAAGTATCAGAATTAGATATGTCTCCAAAGAGGACATAAAAATAGCCAAGAAATACATAAAAATGTGTTTGTTCATCATCATTAGTCATTAGGGAAATGAAAATCAAAACCACAATGAGATAATACCTCATACCTCTTAGTATGACAATAATAAAATAATTAAAAAAAAAATAGGTAAGTAACAAGTGTTGGTGAAGGCGTGGAGAAACTGGAAACCTCATTCACTGCAGGATGGGATGTAAAATGGTGTATCCACTGTGGCAATACAGATGGTGGTTCCTCAAGAAGTTTAATACAGGAATCATTAAATAAGGTTAGTGCTCAAAACCAGTGAAATCAGGCTTATGGCAAATCCCACATTCAATATTTTATCTGGTTACTATCTATTATATTAAAGATTGCTAAAATGTTGGACTAATTGGTTTATTTTTAAAATTCCACTTAGTGATAGTTTTAAACAGAAATATTTCAAAATAATCCACTGTAGAACTATGAAAATGAAGATGAATTCACAAGTAGCAAGTAACTTCCAAGTTCTAACTGTGATCATTTTGCTTTGCTAGAATGTCTCTGGAATTTCCGGTGGAGATGTTTGGAAAAGATTCTTTTTCATCTCAATAGAGGTGGTATGTGGGAGTAAGTTGAAAAGCTGGATTTAGGACTGGTTTGCTAATTTATTTAGTGGCAGGATTTCAAATGATGGATTGCTATCTCAATGTCTAGAGGAAACTGGATAACTTGTGAGTTTATGTTAAGGCTAAGCCAATCCAGAGACAATCTACATATCTGCCTGGTAACCTGGGATGGAAACCCACATTTTTTAAACATGATGCCTCAGACCCTGTCCATCACTCAGACTAAAGTATTTGCCGTGTAAAAGGTATCACAAAGTCCAATCCCTGCCCATAAAATTCACTCACTTATACATTTATAAAACAATTACTGAGCATCTATTTGATGTTAGGCCTTATATTACGAATTGGAGACAATAAAATGAATAAGACATTTCCTTTTCTCATTAGTTATAAGAGATAGTTGTATAAGCTTAAAAAGAAAGGAAATACACATGTGGGTGCCTTATGGGTTAGTCATTTTACATATTCTGTTTCTTTTCATCTCCACAATACCATAATAGGGTATTACTATTTCCAGCTGACAAAAAGGGTAAACTGAAACTTGAATTGGCTATGTAATCTGTCCATGGTATATATAAGGAACTAAATTATACTTAGGCCTTTTTTTAATGCCCATGTTCTTTCCACAACACCAATGGTTCTCAAATTGTTCCTATATATCATTTGATATACAGGAAAGTTGTGGAAAAGGACTCTCTGACCCACCAGTGGAAATTCTGAATCTTTATTTTTAACCAAGGTGTGCTCATTGGAGTAAGCTTTGAAAAGTATTGTGCTTTCCAAAGCAAACAAAACAGATAAATTATAACAAAATAAATATTATTATAAAGATATAAACAAAGTGTGAGCAAATGCTATAGCCATCAGAACTGGTTTCATAAATCACAAATTAATCATGTCAGTTTTTTGCCTAAAAGAAGTGAATATTCACTATTCGCAGTTTAAAGTTCAAACTCTATAGCAGTACACAGATGTACCCTAAGAAAAATGTGCCCTAGTGCACATTTTCAGTCTCATTTCTTCTAAGAACTACCTGCCTTGTTAAATGATTTCTCCTTTCCCACAAGTCCTAACACCATGGCACCTCTATGCTATATCTTACTTCCAAATTTTTGCCTCATCCTCTTCCCTCAATCCAAAATTATTATTTCCTAGTCTTTCTTCCAAATTCAATTTATATTATTATTATTATTATTATTATTATTATTATTATAGAAAATACTCCTGAGTACTTAGTATAACTCAGATACCAGTCTAAGTACTTAACATGTATTTTCACAATTTATCAAGTAGCTCTGACTGAAATAAATAACTGAGGCACAAAAAGATTGATTTTTCTCAAGTTTATACAATTGCTACATGGAAAAGCCAGATTTGAATTCAAGCAATATGGCATGCAAGTTCTTAACTACTAACTTATAGCTATTTTTCATGAGACAGTGAGCTACTTTCAGTACTAACCCAAGGCCTAATTCAAACTATATCTCTCTTTAGATCCTTCCATCCTGCCTAGATCTCCTACTCTTAAACTTCCTTCCATTCTACTTATATATGGACTATGTTTATCCATTTTGAACCTAATTGTTTCCTAAATGCTTCATACACTGAGGTCTCATTTATAAAGTGGCAAGCTCCCTGAGGGTAGAAACTGTGTCACTCTTGTAATTGGCCTGGACTTATCACATGGCAGCCACTGAAAGAATTCTTGGACTGAAATACAGAGCAAGTATTTACCAGCTAACTTGTTCAGTGATTAAAGATAAAGCACATGAATGGGTAATAGGTAGTTCCTCCAAAATGAAGAGAAAGACAGTGAATGAATGGGCAGGTGTTAAGACAGTTCCTTTCTTGTTAAGTATGTCATTTTGTAAAGCAAATGTGAAGAGGCTCTGAAGCATATGATGGTTTGTTCTTCATGGTTGGCTGGTCCTGACTTTCAAAGTGAAATTCTATAGTTCAGTCTCCTAGTAAATAGTAATTAGATACTCACAGCTATACATTCAAATTGATTATTGGATTACAAAGTTGCATAGAAAGTTTTACCCCCTTCCCAGGTAAGAGATGCTCACAAAAACTTTGGGTGGGTTGCAAAACTGAGTATTGCTATTGTTTTGAGTGAACAAACTAGTTCAGGATTACAAAGCACATGCTTTGTTTCAGTTACACCTGGAATATCTGCAGTGAAGAGAATCCCTAGGTTGTATTCTTTGTACTTTACGTATAGTTATTTTAATCTCTCTTTTCCTTAGGATAAATCCTTTATACTTGCTAAAGTAGTGTAATCAAATACATACACACACATAAAATATAAAAGCTTTATGAATAGGTGAAAATGAGAATTTAAGGAAGCATTTTTCTAGCAAAAGTATGAAGGATTATTTTTTCAAAAGAAAATGTTACATAAAAACAAAATACTAGAATTCAAAATCATTTGAAAAATCTTCAAACCCTCTCAGCTATTGGATGTGCCATTATAAGAAAAATGCTTTTTTTAAGAGAGTGTAACACTAAAAGGAGAAAAAAAATTAATAAGATTGACTCTATAAAAGATCCTGAAGAAATAACTTATAGAAGTTATCTGTTTCTTCAACTGTAGAATGATGAAGTAAAATTAAATGAACTCTAAAGCTTTTAGCTCAGTCTAGAATAAAAAATTACATAATATTTACTTGCATAGTGCTTACTATATAAATAGTAGGTGCTAGTGCATTTGTGTGTGTGTGTGTGTGTATGTGTGCTGCGTTGCCGGAGATTAAATCCAGGGCTTTGTGCATGCTAGGCAAGTGTTCTACCACTGTGCTATACTCCATCCCTTCTTAAAAATTTGAGACAAGTTTCATTAAGATGGCCAGGCTGGCTTAGAACTTGTGATTCTCTTGCCTCAGTCTCCCAAGTAGCTGGGATTATAAGCATTCACTACCATGCCCAGACATTAGTGCATGCTTTAACATATATTTTATTTAATATTCAAAATATGCATAGAAGATAGGTACTCTTATTATCTGCATTTTATACAAGAGGAAACTGGAAACTAACTCAATAAGTCAGTGACCCAGGAATGCATTTACCTATCATGGTGCTGGGATCAAACCTGGGCCCTTTCCCATGCTAGGGAAGTGCGCTACCACTGAACTCTAGCCCTAGTCCCCCAGGAATATATTTTAAACAAGTGCCTCAGGTGACTGATACTAGTCACTGCACTATACTTATGATAACTGCCACTCCAAAGGTTCCAATCTATATCTTTAAAGACTGTGATCCTGCTGTCTACAAAGTACATTTTTTTTTTCCAGTTAGTGCATGGCTTGGGACAGTCATTAAATAATTGGTGCTACAGTTTCCTCTCTGTAAATGGAAATAATAATACCCCATCTTGCAGAATTTGCAAATGACCCAGTCCTATGCCTATAACGATAGCTATTATCATAGGCACCCCAAAATTATTAAAACAAATGAAAGAAAAATAAATTTTAAAACTCATTTTAAAGCCAATTCAATAGACCTGTTTATTTTCCTTTTTGAAATTTTTACTTTAAACAAATATACAGTAAGACAGATTGTTTTGGGCATGCAGTTCTATAAATTCGAACACATATATAGATTCATGTCACCACCACAACATTCAGGATACAAACAATTCTATCATCTCCCAAATCCCTCAGAGTATCCCTTTGTAGTTGTAGCCTCTCTTGAATTGTTCAGCAACCACTGATCAGTTCTCTGTCCCTACAGTTTTTTTTTTCTTCAAAATTATCACAAGATGGAACAAAAAAATACAGAACTTTTAGAGACAACAGTTTATTTATTCATTCACTTACTGAAGGTGAACTGAAGGACACTGATAGACATTTGGATTGTTTCCATTTTTGGTAATTATTCTCTCTTTTTTTGGAACCAGGTCTTGAACTCAGGGGCACTTGGCCACTGAGCCACATCCCCAGCCCTATTTTGTATTTTATTTAGAGACAGGGTCTCACTGAGTTGCTTAGTGCCTTGCCCTTGCTGAGGCTGGCTTTGAACTCTTGATCCTCTTGCCTCAGCCTCCCAAGTGCTGGGATTACAGGCGTGCGCCACCACACCCGGCCCACTTTTGGTAATTACTAACAGAGCTTCTGTGATCATTTATGTACAGGATTTTTTTTTTTTTTTTTTTGTGTGTGTGTGTGTGTGTGTGTGTATAAATATAAATTTTTATTTTTCTAGAGTAATACCTAGGAGTGGGTTGCTGGGTCATTTGTTAAATATATTTTTAACTTTCTGAGAAACTGTCAAACTGCTTTGCAGAGTTGCTGAACCATTTTTTATTCCCATAAGCAATAGGTAAGAGTTGCTCTCCATCAGGCACCTCCATGTTCTCTTTTTAAACTTAAGGGCAATAAGATTCTCTAATTCAAACCCTCAAAGTTATGCAAAGCTGTGTTGAGTATTTTAGCACACAAGCAGGGAACTTCTTCAATACAATAGTAGGTAGCTGAGAATTCAAAGCAAATCTTTTAGAATAGTTTTCTTTAGTCTGCTAAAATTTTCTTTAGAGAGGTTTTCCTGTATATACCCAGAACAAACAAACAAAACCCCCAAAACACTGAGAAACACTTCTTTGTGGTAACTAACTTTGGTATGCTCTGTGCCAAAAATAACCTGCAAAGATGAATATAATAGGAAATGGGAGGTATATATGGCTGTTGTTGAAGAAATATCTAATAAGAAATAAGAATCATTTTGCTTAACAAGTAGCCCTCATTTAATTATGATTTGTGTCTCTTTTGGCTAAGAGTAGAGTCCTCCAAATTAGCCATCTACTAGAAATGTACCCTTACTTCTTCTAAATACACTTCTCCACATGTCACCTGCTACATGTTGCTAGTCTTTTGAGTTTCAGGTTAAAATAATTTTCCCTGGTGCAGCCTTTCTAATCAATGCAGTGCATCTCTACCCATCATGGAAATTATGTCATTATACTGGGATCTTTGCACATCACTGATGCTCTGAAGGACTGTGTCATCCATGTATTTATCAGTGTTGAGCACAATGTAGGCACATAGAAAGTCTGTAAAAATAATAGGTTTAGTGGCCAAAATAAATGGTTTACCTGCTGAATATCTGCATATCATCCTTTAAAACTAAAATGTTTTTTCTACAAGTCTTCCTTGTCAATTCTGTACCTTATACTTATGGCCATTGCTGTGTTTGGATACTATATTGCAAATACCTATTTCCTGGAATGATATTTAATTGGATGGGGTAACTGGAGTCAAGGGAAATTTACAACCAAAAGAAAACTGCCAGAGAATCCCCAAGATCCTTCGTGAGAGACATAAAGATCACAGAAATGTTTGAAGACATAAAGGTGACTTAGTAAAAATTCTCATGGAAGAAAAATCTCTCATTCTGCTACTTTTTTCTGTACAAATTCTTGGCTTTCTATAACCTGGTCCAACATGATTTCAACTTACTTATTTTACTCATGCTTTCCCCCCATTTTTTTAATGCTCTCCTTTTACCTTTGCACACGTATATTTTACTGCCCTTTCTAGAACAAGAACAAATCTCACCTCATTAGAGGTAATTCCTTCTGAATTCTTTTAGGTAAGAAGACTGTTGCTAGGGATATTTTCATAAGGATATGCTTTGTCTCTCCATCCTGAGATGGTAGGTTCCTTAACAACAACACTGTCCCTCATACTAATTTAGATAAAACTTGTATATAGTTATCATGTACACATTTTAAAATGTGTATACACTGCAGAGTAGCTCTATTGAGCCAAATAACATGCATAACTTCACACATTTGTCACTCTTTGTGGAAAGATCTCACATTATTCTTAACCTCCCAAAACCAAACAGAGGGAGTCTCTCCATTTGGTAGCAAACAAATTCAAAGTACAGACAGATTGTACATGAGAAAGTATAGTCTTCAAATTCCTTCTCATATATATGGTCACATAAGGGGCATGAATGTCTCAGAAGTTAGGGATTTAGCTTAGTGTGCAACAGTTAAGAACAGTTTCTTATGAGTCTTTTAAAAGGATTTATGAGAGAATATTTCCATTAACATTTTCTTTAGATGTCTGTCAGGTTTATGATATTGGGAAGTTCTCAACAACCATTTAAGACTTTAGAAGTAGGTGTTCATTTTTATTTGGAGAACATTAAGATAGCTACTTTTAAAACAATAGTACATAAAAGAAAACATAAAAACTAGTTTTTTTTGCCCCTGAAGCCAGTTACTATTTCCTAACTAGAAAAGTAAATATACTTTGTTAGACCTTATTGCTTTTGAAAACAAAAAGTGGACAGGTTGGGCTAGTTATTTAACAATGAATGCTTTTATAGTAATAAATGATGACAGCCCATATCAAAAAAGAATGCATTACTGAGATATCATCAATTGTGTTCTGTCATTACGTGGCAGTTCCACCCAGTCTAAACTTGTCAAAAAGTGTTACTGTAATCCATGAAGAAGTCTCCACCTCAGGCAAAAGAGGTAAAATTGTGGAGGGCTGACACTGAGCAGGTGTGTTGAATTGTAATGCCAATGTTGAGTTGCAAATCTCTTTACATTAGTTTCATCTGTGACAATCATTAACTTCTATTCTGAAGTGTCAGGTACGGATGAACTGATCCATCAGCAGACATTTTAAGAGCAACAAGTGTAAACAAAGAGGGAGTAGCATGTTTTTTAAAGTGAGCATTATTTTATGCACAGAAATAGTTATGATAAATTTTCTTATCCTACTGAAGTGAATACGATATTTGGGAATCTAGTCTGACCTACTCTTCAGGTCAGTCCATTCTGATCCTATCTAATCTTGGTAAAAGAACTGATTCAACTTATCCCACGACTCTATCTGTACCTCAACTTTACAAGGTAATCATGATGGATGCAAAGCAAATAACTACGTATTCTGGCTTTGACATTGTTGTATGACCTTGGGCAAGTACTTAACCTCCATAAGCCTCAGTTTCCTCCTCAATCTCAATACAATAGGGCAACAATTATTTCAAACTAAAAGATATATTTACGGAAAAGTAACAGTGCTTGGCAAAGCAGATACTTAACACATGCTCAGTCCCTTCTTTACGGTACTTCTCCTTAAATCCTTGCTTTTAAGAGGTGAAAGTTTGAAATTTAATGCAGAATAATAAACTCCTTGGGATTGAAGGCAGGGCTTGAATGCTTTCCACTCTATGTTGATTTCCAGTAGGAAGACAAGAATTTAAACTATGTGCATTTATTTATTTATTTTTGGCACTGGGGATTGAAACCAGGGGTGCTTTACCAACTGAGTTACACCTCCAGCCCTGTTTATTTTTTTTTTATTTTGAGAGAAGATTTTGCTAAGTTGCTGAGGCTGGCCCCAAACTTGTGATCCTCCTGCTTCAGCATCCCAAGTCACTGGAACTATACATGTGTACCACCATGCACGACACTATGTGTATTAAGTTTTTGTTTTTTTTTTTATCATGGCAAAATAAGCATAACAAAGAATACACTATTTTAAGTATACAATTTAGTGGCAGTGATTACATTCATAATGTTGTGCAACTGTTACCATCATGTATTTCCGTAACTTTTTCATCACCCAAAAGAAAACTGTCCCATTAAACAATAATTCCCCAAACTGCTCCAAACCTCCAGAACATGCTAAACTCTAATCTACTTTCTATCTCTAGGAATTCAGATTTTTTCTTTCAAATATTTGCCTATTCATGAATCATATAATATTTGTCTTTTTGGGTCTGGCTTCTTTCACTTAGTATGTTTTCAATGTTCACATTATAGCATGCATTAGTACTTCAATCCATATCATGGCTGAATACTATCCCTTTCTATACCATGTTTTGTTTATCCACTAATTTGTTGACAGGTATTTGGATGTTTTCAATTTTTTTCGCTATTGTAAATAATGATGCAATGAACATTTGTGCATAAATATCTATTTGAGTCCCCTGTTTTCAGTTCTTTTGGGTGCATTCCTAATAGTGAGATTGCTGGTTCACACAGTTACTGTGTTTAACATTTTTTGTGTGTGTTGGCAGTGGGGGTGCTTAGGGACCAAATCCAGGGCCTTGTACATGCCAGGCAAGGGCTCCATCTCTGAGCTACATAACCAGCCCTGTTTAACTTTTTGAGGAAATGCCATTCTGTTTTCCACAGTGGTTGTCATTTTACATTACAACCAACCATGCACAAGGGTTCCAAATTTCTCCACATCCTCGTCAACACTGGTTATTTTCAATTTTTTTTAATTATAGTCATCACAGTGTGCGTGAGGTATTATCTCATTTTGGTTTTGATTTGCATTTCCCTAATGACTAATGATGTTGAACATCTTTTCATATGCTTGTTGGTCATTTGTACATCTTCTTTGGAGAAATATTTATTTCATTCCTTTTCCCATTTTAAAAATAGGTTGGTTTTTTACTTTCTTCCATTCTACAGGTTGTTTTTTCACTACCTTTTTAAAAAATGCAGTGCTGGAGATCACACTCAGGGTCTTGGGCATGGTAGGTAAGTGCTCTGCCACTGAAAAATATTCCTTGGCCCCGTTTTACTTTTTTTTTTTTTTTTAAATTCTACTTCTGGCTTTATTTTCAGTCCACAGGGCATACAAAAATACATGACAGGCCAGATTAGGTCCACAGTCCAAAGTTTGCACAATTATTCTTTATTTTTATTTTTATTTTTACAGACTTCATTTTGATTCATTGTACACAAATGGGGTACAATTTTTCATTCCGATAGTGTATTTTGATGCACAAAGGTTTTTAATTTTGATGAAGTCCAATCTATCCACCTTTTCTTTCCTTGCCTGTTTTTTTAGTGTCACATCCAACACATAATTGCCAAATCCAAGGTCATGAAGCTATTCCCTCATGTATTCCTGTAAGAGTTCTATGCCAGTACTACACTATTTTGATACTATAAGCTTATCCTAAGTTTTGAAATCAGGAAGTATGAATCCTCTGACTTTGTTCTTCTCTATCACTGTTGTAGTTATTTGGGGTCCTTTGAAATTCCATTTGAATTTTAGGATGGTTTTGTCTATTTCTCAAAAAGTACCTTTGGTATTTTGATAAGGACTGCATTAAATTTGTAGATGGTTCTGGGTAGGGATTTAGATTTCTAAATTTTATTAGTATTTTTTCCATTCCATTCCACTCCATGAACAGGAATTCCCCCCCCCCATTTATTTAAATCTTAATTTCATTCAGAAATAGTTTGTAGTTTTCAATACAAGGTGTAGGCCTCCTCTGTTAAACTTATCAGAGTACTTTATTCTCTTTAATGCTATTATAAATGAAACTGTTTTCTTAATTTCCTTTTCAGATTCTTTATTGCTATCCTATATCTGATTTTCTATATTTTGATTTCATACCCTGCAACTTTGTTGAATTCATCTATTAGCTTTAATAGGTCTTTGGTATGGAATCTCTTATATTTTGTATATATAAGATCATGTCATCAGTGATAGAGATCATTTTACTTCTTCCTTTGAATTGGGATGCTTCATTTCTTTTTCTTGCCTAATTGTTCTGGTTAGAAGTTCTAGTGCTATGCTGGATAAAAGTGGTGGGAAAGCAGGCATCCTTGTCTTTTTCCTGACCTTAGGAGAAAAGCTTTCAGTATTTCACCAAGTATGATATCACAAGTGGGTTTTTAACATATGGCTTTTATCATGCCAAGGAAGTTCCCTTCTATTCCTACTGTATTATGTGTTTTTATCATTAAACAAATACTGGATTTTGTCAAAATGTTTTTGTATCAGTTGAGTCTGGTTAGTAACAGATTTATAGATTATGTTGCATAAGTATATGGACATAAAATTCTTGTATGTTTAGTCCCAGTCCATTCTTTCATTTTATGTTCTCCATAATTCACTGGTTTAAAAAAATTGATTTTAATTCTTTTAATACCGAACACATATTTGTCTATGTACAAACTAACAATTTTAGGAAAACTTCTAAGACCATAATTTCTAGGTAGCAGAAACAGAATATTTAAACAATACTAAGAATTAACAATTAGAAGGTAATTTTGTTGACAGTATTTCACAAAGATAGGTTATTTATATTATGACTCACTGATTAGTACATTGGATTTCATATTTCATCTCTTTTCTTTATTCTTAATAAATAAAGTAGGTATTATGGAGACTAGAACCACACACTTGTCAGCTAGTTTAGTTATACCTGAATATCTGGATCAAACAAGGATCTAAATAGAGAAATTTCTCATAAAATACTACTGTGAACTCTGTCAGACTCAAAATCAACAAGTTTCCCATACTCAAAAGATGAAAAGTTGACAATCAATTTTTTTGAACTAAAAATATAACTAATTTAAGCAAGGATAATGAACGCAAATTTAATGATTACGTGTAATAACATAAAAGTTCAGATACCAATATCAATTGCCCCTGTTAAGTGTGAAATGTATATGAACAAAACTGACTCATTACTTGTTCACATCTAACTGCATGGGAACATTGGTAATCAGATATTTCAGGAACCATATAAAAAAACTCTGTCCCGTAGACCTGAACCATTCCTGGCATGCAGGAGGAACTCAAAGAGTGGCTATTATTATCGTAATTCTTGCTTGTTTTAAATGCCTTGTAGTTTGGAAAATGCAAGAGACTTTCTGTGTGCTCTTACACACAGTGTCAGGTTGCTTACCCTGCTAAGTGTTCTGGGCTTCATCTACCTGACCACTTGAAAAACTTTACTGCAATTTCTGGGTTGAAAGCCGAAGGATCTGGTCTATCTTGCCCACAGCCATGTTCCTAGTGCCCCACATATTGTCTAGTATATAGTAAAATTCAATAAATACTTATGGAATGAATATGCAAATCAAGATGGGAGCAATTATCATCTTCTGTGATCTGACCAGCTATGGAGAAAAATCACTAGGTCAAGACTACATTTTCTGAGCAAAAAGGTATTCTCTGGTGTGCTCAACTAACCATTTAACATTCTAACCATTAACAGTTAATGTGGTTAGCCCTTTCTCCTCAAAGATACTTCTCAGTGGTAAAGCTCTTGCCTAGCGCATCTGAGGCACTGGGTTTGATTCTCAGCACCACATAAATAAATAAAGGCATTGTATCCATCTATAAAAAAAAAACATATTAGCAAAAAAAGTGGTGTGTGTGTGTGTGTGTGTGTGTCTTTGTATTTTAAAGGAATAAAAGTAAAATATCCTTTGAAAGGTTGGTCTGATAAGTTTTGCTTTAAGTTTTTGTACAAAGAGATTGTGTTTATTCTCTATGTGTCTTGTGATAAATTTTTCTTGCTTTAAAGAAAACAGCAACAGAAGTTAGAATCTATATCTTATTTGTCAGTGTTAGCTCTGCAAAGAGAATAGGAGTGACAATGCCAGGGTTTTAAACTGAAGGAAGGAAAAGGAGTGAACTGCTGTAAAATAGTAAAGTTAAGACAAAGCTTAAGGGAAAAACTTTACACATTTCATGTAGCAAACTACAAAGGCAACAATTTCCTATGGCAGTACAAAAACTACAATGAGCTAAAAAGCATACCCTTCCCACTCTATGGCAGTGCTATTTTAAGTCCCAAATCAGAACCCTCTAAAATAAGCTGGCAATGAATGCCCCTTTGGCATATTTTGCCCATATTGTGCCAATATATTCTTAAAATTATCAAAATCAAAAGACACACACACACACACACACACACACACACACACACACACAGTGTGTGTGGGGGAGGAGCACATAAAATGTAACTGCCCTTGAAATCTACTCTGATCTCTAATATCTAGTTTGTTACAATTACTACTGCTCAGATATAAGTAATTCAGAGGCTAGGCTGGAAGGGAATAATCCTTGCATCTAGGATAGAGAGTTCTAAATGAATTAGTGTTGAGTGAATAAATGAATGAAATAAGAGATCAGGAACTAAGTATTATATATCTTAACTATCAGAGGTTTCTAAATTATCTACAGCTAAAAAAAGATTACATATGAAAAAAAATTAATTCATTTAAATGTTAGGAAGCATCCATCACTTGGAATGAAGCTTTAAGAAAAAAATAACAAAAATAAATAATTCTAAAATATGGCTACTATCACAGTGATACTTGTTCTCTTGTTCTTCTCATTCTCTTTGCTAACAATTCCTTGTAAGAGCTAAACACCTCTCTGTCTGAAGGACCTAGGCCATGTTATGTACTTAGTAGATGCTCAATAAACATTTTTTTTTTTTTTTTTTTTTTTAATTTTGCGGTGCTGGGGATTGAACTCAGGACCTTGTGCTTGCAAGGCAGGCATTCTACCAACTGAGCCATATCCCCAGCCCCAACATTTTTTAAAAAATAATTTTATGAGTTGTTGGACCTTCATTTTATTTATATGTGGTGCTGAGAATAGAACCCAGTGCCTCACATGTGCTAGGCAAGCACTCTACCACTGAACCACAAACCCAGCCCTCAATAAACATTTTAGAAAATCAAATTATTAGTAAAAATGTTGCCAGGTGCAGTGGCACATGTCTGTAATTCCAGTGGCTAGGGTGGCTGAGGCAGGAGGATCCTGAGTTCAAAGCTAGCCTCAGCAAAAGCAACTCAGTGAGACCCTGTCTCCAGTGCTGGGGATGTGGCTCCATGGTCAAGTGCCGCTGAGTTCATTCCCTGGTATCCGCCAGAAAACAACAACAACAAAATTTAGTAAAAATGTCTAAGAAAAAAATCTATAGGCAGTTCTGTCATAAACAGAAGCTTGTATAACATATATGTCCTGGTTAGAGAGAAAGCAATCAATGATAGTTCATTCTGGGTCACTGAAGAATGATTTATAGTGTACATATTAAAGTTCAGGTTTGGGTTTAATTGGAAGGTTTATACTGTATATAGGTACCTCTGGTTGTACTAAATAATGGAATCATCGAGTCAATGGATTCAATTTAACAAAAGTTTAAATAAATTCAGATCTAGGAAGTCATACTCTAAACCTGTTTACTAATTTGATTTTAATTATAAGTTTAACATGAAGTCATTTATAATTTTTTTAAAATAAAGGCAAGTTCACAATTATAATGTACAGTGGTTTTTGTCACATATCCAGTAGATACCAAATCAATATGATTTATACATAGTCCCAAAGAAGTCCTTAAATTTAGCAAAGCTTTGCTTAGGAACTCTATTAACCTGAATGATAACTTTCATGAAGACACTCTAGAATCACAAAAAATTCTTATTTCTTATAGTTAAATTTCAGTAAAAATTTCAATTATATGGAGCCATGGATTTTTTTCTATAATCTTCATATTAAATTTTGTGCTCAGTATTAAAGGAATTAAAGTCAATTTCTTTACCAATGAATTATGGTGAACACAAATTAAGATGAAAGAATGAACTGGGAATATTCATGCAAATATTGTATGATCACATTATTTATTATACACCATAATCTGTAAATCTGGTACTAATGAGACTCAAGATTTAAATGGGCAAATAACGTGTTTAGTGAATTATTGTCAATCAGTGCCTCTCTTCCAGGATAAATGTAATCTTGAATGGCAACACACCTATTATTACAAATTCCTAACTAAGTAAAGTACTTCATTATTTCAAAATGTCACTGTCAATTTAGAGAGTAACAGATAAAAATCTTTCTACCAGTCAAATGCCTTTCCTTCAGAGTAAATGAAACACTATTAAGAAAAATTATAAATTCAACATCTTTACAGCACTTAAAGACACCTAGTGAGCATTAAAAATCTAGTTAAAAAAATTCCCATCTTTGTTTATAAAGATACATCAGCATTTGTATCATTGTAATCATATATTGTTTTTTCAAGTTACCTTATTTCCCCTATTCTTCCATACATGCATTTATTCAATCATTAAAAAACATTTATTGAGCGCTGACTTTTTCCTAGGTACACTATTGGGGGACAGTTACAAACATGAATATGATAATGTTTCTTGCTCTTAACAAACTCATAATTTAATGGAGGACTGAGATAAGTAAATAAAGCAAAATATAACTATAGAGTTATATTAATATTGTCTACATGTTCCACATTTGCAATAACTTAAGGGTACTCTATTGAAAACAACCAAAATATCTGGAAATGTTGTTCAGAAACACATTTTCCCTTGTTTGTTCTACAGAAATATTTTTGACACTAAAAACAAAAATTAGAAGGGTAATTTTACAACTACCTGTAAACTAAGCATCCTAAGTTAACAAATGTAAATATCTGCTTTATATTTTATCTTTAGGCTATTTTCCAAATCCAGAAAATTCTTGATTGATCAAATACTAAGGATTATTTGAGATTTTTATTATAGCTTCTATCAACTACATAACCTTGGCCAAATTTATCTAACTTCAACTCTCAGTTTTCTCATTTGAAAATCAAGATAATCATACCATTATGGGCTACCTTTTCTTCCATTTGTCTCTCAAGATCCACATTCTACATAGCTTTTGGCCCAGAGAGATTCTCCTGCTTCTAGCTTCTGATTGGGTTAGGTCAACAGAAAGTCTAGCAGGAGATCACAATACTGATGGAAAATTAAGTTATTTCCTGGTGCCGTCCTTACAGGGCACAAGCACTGGAAAAACTGCTCTATCAGGAGTGTCTATAGCATCCTCTTCTAGGACTAGAGAGAAGACTGAGTGGTACAATCCATATAGTAGACAAATTTCCTGGATTGTAGTTTCTTCTGTAAACATTTCTCTAAACTCATTCCTTACAAATCAACCTCCTGTTACCACTCTAACAAAGTGTAGTCAATATATTTAAACAAATTATTATATATTGGGGTCATAAAACAAAAAGACCCAAAAAATATACTCAGTGGCATAAAAGACTTTGGTTAATCTGGAAATTTATTTTCATTATCCATATCAATTATGATACAGGCATACAATATCCTTTGACTAATTACCTCATCAAAATCCTATTAAAGGTCTGATTAACCTTTCAACTTACCTCATCCTTTATATCTTCCTGTTGTTGTGCTGAGAAGATCTCCATTGCAGCCATGAGTCTCATCATTAACTCATCCACTGTTGTGTTACCTAACACAGAAATTGCCAAACGTTATTTTACATATAATTTCAAATGATTAAATTTATCAAACATGGAGAGTCATTCCAGAATTAATCAAAAAGGAATAACTATAGAATCTAAAAATGTAACAGATTTGATGTTAATATTGGGTTTAATACTCTGATGTTTTCATTAAAATAAAAAGAATAAAGTAACATATTGACTATTGAAATCTCAGAACACTTAGATTTTAATGAGCATAAGTAAGAAGGATTTTTAGCACTATTAGAATGTCCAAGTTAAGAGGCTCAAAAAAGTTTCAAAAATATCTACTTAAGAACACTAGTACGACTACCAATTGTTTGTCACTTGGTAGGCTAAGAACTTTACACATATTATCTAATTTAATCTGTACAATAATTCTATGAAGGAATCCTTATGATTTTTGATTTTAAAATGAGAGAAAATGAGACTTAGAAAGCTCATGTTAACCTGATTAACCAAGAACAAGCTGGTTCAATGGTGGGGCCCAGATTTGAAACCAGATGAGTCTGAAACAAAAGCCTGTCTTCTCTCACCTTAGTACACTGCCTTTATTTAAAATTATCTCCTAATATTGGTGAAACAAACAGTAGTAATACAATTTCTGAAAAAAGAAATTGTTTGGTCTAATTGACAATTTTCCCCTTTCAGCTGTTTTCAAATGACTACAGTGTAATTTTATGAAGAGGATATTTAAATATTTGATTTTCTTTAATGTCATTTTATTCCCTGTCCAAGTCTATAATAAATATATTGCCATCTCTTGAACAAATATAAGTCCTTGTTGTTTGCAACTAGAAGAAATTCATAAAAATTCACAAAGATAGGGTGGTTCTTCTGCTCTCAAACCTATAGGCAGAAATTTTTCTCTGGGGCCTGAGAAGTTGCCTTCTTATCACATTAATGAAATTCAGCCAAGACAACAACGAAGAGCAAGCATCCTTGCTGTTTTTTTTTCCAGAGTAGGGCTTCACTAACATCATCTTTCAATTGTCCTTTCCCAAATTTTCTTCATGATCCTTGGCAACAAGGGATTAGGGAACATCTGTGGTTCTTAGCAAAAGAAATGACCCAATTTGTACATATCAATACTATTCTCAATAAATAAGATACAAGAAAAACATTATCGTGATGCAAAGAAAATAGAATTGGTTTTATAGCTGAAATTTCAACCAAATTCCACTATTTAAAGGTTACATTATCTAGCATCTAGAAAGTGTTTAGCATAAGACAAAAGCTTAATAAATATTTATTTAATAAACAAATGAATAAGGGAATGAGTAGACTGTAGTTCTCTTAAGGATCAATTTTCTTATTTTTGAAATAAGAAATATGATTTCAATAAGGTTCTTAGAAGTAGAGATAATATAAAGTGTCTGGCATATAGCATACACACAATCACTGGTAGTTATTAAGAGGACAAAGATGACAAAACAAGTTTAGGAGCATGTTCGATGTAGATTTTGCTACTGGGCAGGTCTGTGAGTATTCATACCTTAGTTACAAATTTGGTGATTAAGATTCAGAACATGGGAAATAAATACTTTGTGGAATGTACTAGAATTGAGACAGGTGGGCTTTCAGGGAGAGAGAAAAAAAAGACCCTTACTAGATGGAGACACAGAGCTACAAGCATAATCAGCCATGCTTATCTCTTCAGTAAAATGAACAAAACCTTCAGCTTATGCTTGTCCCAGATCAACTCAAATAAAACCATCAATTTAAATGTCACCAGATTCAAAGACCTAAATAAACAATGTGCCCACAACTAATTTATGGCTAGACTGCTTAATCAAGAAGAAACATTCTGAACCCCAATTTTATCAAATGACTGACAAAGGGATTTGGATTTTTCACAAAACCTTGCCTAGGAAACTGGATGTTTCTTCCCATGAAAATTATGGCCCAGGGCCAAATTGAAGTCACACTGCCCTCTTGGAGGGACATCCTTGGACCCCAGTCTGTGACAGTTAAATTAAAATCAATTGCCCTCTCTTGTAAAGATGGGATCTTGCTAAATTGCCCAGGTTGGTCTCTAACTGGTGATTCTCCTGCCTCAGTATCCTAAGAAGCTGGGATTACAGTCATACATCACTAAGCCTGCCTCTGTTGCCTTTTTTTAAATAATAACTTTATTTTAAAAAATTTTTAATGTGGTACTGAGGATTGAGCTCAGTGCCTCACACGTTAGGCAAGCGTGCTACCACTAAGTCATAACCTCAGCCCTCCACTGCCTTTCTTTGGGGGAGGGGGAGGAGATTAACAGGGATTGAACTCAGGGGTATTTGAACACTGAGCCACATTCCCAGTCCTACTTTGTATTTTATTCAGAGACAGGATCTTAACTGAGTTCCTTAATGCCTCCCTTTTGCTGAGGTTGGCTTTGAACTCGTGATCTTCCTGCCTCAGCCTCCTGAGTGGCTGGGATTATGGGTGTGCACCACCAACCCTGGCCCTCCATTGCCTTTTGAACAGATCTTTATCCTGTGCTTGATTTTATAACATCATGCATTGATGTATTTGGAAAACATGGATTCATTAAGTTATGTTGACCCACTTCATTATATGCCATCAAAAAAATCAAATTTGTTAATATCACCACTAATGTCACCAAAAACTATTTTAGCTGTCAATCTATGGTGAAGGATATAAATTTTTGCTTGACAACTCATTTTATTGCTGGCAACAAATACCCATCAGTTCTTTTACTTGAAAGTGACCAATTCGCTTTGTTCATTTTGGAGAAAACGTTTGCCAAATACCCAGGATACATAAGTGGAATCTGTCAGTTATATTTTCAAGTAAATATTTCTGGGGGCTGGGGTAGGGAACCTAGTTCAGCTCAAGCAAGCCCTAAGTGCTTTTCTTTGGGACAACCACTGTACATTAGTGTGCAGCAGAAATGTTAATTCCTATTTCCCATTGTGCCACAAACCATTAAGAGTTAAAATTTAATAGTCATTGATTATAAGAGTTAAAATTTAATAGTCATTGATTCTTTAATAGTCATTTATTCTTTCTCTTCTAACTGTAAATCTAAGGCAATGAAGAATATGACTACTAGGATAGTTTTGTGTCATGGCTTTGACTCATGCTAAGGTACCAGCAGTTTTACAAACCATTGCTTTTGAGATACAAGTGCAAGTTACTGGTGCACAGCTGGAAACCCAGCTACCTCAGAGGCTGAGGCAGGAGGACTGCAGATTTAAGGTCACCTGAGAAATATAGTGAGACTGTCTCAAGTAAAATAAGAAGGGCTAAGGATGGAGGCTCAGTGGTAGAGTGCTTGCCTAGCAATGTGCAAGGTCCTGGGTTCAATTAGAAAAAAAATAAACAGAGTAAAAACTGGAAAGAAGTCTTATTAAAATAATAATAATTTTGACTTTGTAGAGCCCGCAAAGGTCTAGGGAATCTCAAATCCATAGCCTACACTTTGAGAATCATTATCTATTGCAATATGGTCACTGACAAGAAAAAAAGAATGAAATTTCATTCTTATTATCCATTTACTTACCCTATGCAAAATTCTCCCCCAACTCCCCTGCCACAGATCTTTTTAAAGACAGATTATGAAACTGAATGCTTTCTGTTACAGAGAAAACATAAAGTACCAGAGATTTTGTTTTGTTTGGGAGTCCTCCCCTCCCCCACCAGACTTAAATGAGGCAGAAATGAAGCATCCCAAATAAAAGCTGTAGCTGGTGGTATGTGATAAATCATTTTTCCAGGGGAAAAAAGAAGATATACTATTTTCACTTAAGCTTTGACATGAACAAGGTAATATTTTAATATCAATTCTTGAAGTGAAAAGAGAAAAAATATCATTCACTTATATTTTGGTAAAGAATGTACACTGCTTAAATTTATAGGCATTCGATAGCTTCCTCAGGGTTGCATCTTAGACATGCATCAACTATGGAGAAACAACTGTCACTGTGAACTATTCAATTTGCAACATACAGTCATTTGATAACAAAAGATAAGCATTTCTTTTGACTAATCAACATTATACTGATAAATCAATATGAATAGGAAGTTGTACTTGACATATGATTATAACCTAATTGCTAATTTAGAGAATTGAGCAATTCTGAATATTTAACTTCAATATTCTATGTACCAAAGGCAGTGTAATTTTATTCAGATGTTTCTGCTGGATTTTATGCAGCATATTTCATTTTTTATAGCACCTAAACTCTTTGAAGATATTCTTCAGGATATTCTATATTTTAAAATGCAAAGATATTCATCAATAGAAAGAAGTATTGTCAACTTTAATGATAAAAATTATAAGGCTATCACTCAGGAAGACTTTATTCTTGCTGTGACATGTACTTTACCTTGTATCACATTTAATACTTCATTTGATGATCGCTTTCCCATAATAATCAGAAAAAGTGGAAACTGATCTGTTTTTTGAGTCCGAATGGTTTGTGCAACAACACTGCCAAAGTGTCTGTTACACATTGTCAGAAACCTGAAATGAGACAAAATCCAAAGTCATTTTCATTTCAGAATTTAATAAATTAACTAGTACTTCAATAAAAACATTATTATTAGTTGTATAAAAATTATCTTACCTTTTATCAATATATAAAATCTTGCTATACTTTCAACTAAATCTTAGATAATTATCTTACAGAAAAGCAGGAGGTACAACCTAAATGCAGTCTGGGGCTGATAGCACAGGATTGTTTGGTCTAAAATGTTATGAACTGTACTACCTAAACTATGAGAATAACAAATGAATGAATTTCAAGAGGACAGACTTTCTTAAATAGGACAAATAATATAGATAGACTGACTAGCAAGATTCTAAGAAACAGAATTTAGCAACATTTTCACAAGTCTTTAAATCAAGAATTGTACTTTAAGAGTTGTGTATTCTCTAGTATATTAGAAGATCTTCTAGTTTTGTACTTAGTATGGGATAAAAATAATAATTCTAAGCTTTTGGCCAAAAAAGCTCAGAGATATTAGCATACCGAAGTCTAGCATTAGTATTCTTAACACGATCTGGAATAAATGAAAAAACTGATAAAGCTTTTCTCTTCTATTAGAGGACTGTTTGAAATTAGCATTTCTTTCAAGAGAAAAGGGTAGCTTATGATATGTTTTCAGATCTGATGGTAAAAAGTAAATGTCATAATAATAATGAATTATGAAAGACCAAATGCAAATATAGAATGCTTTAATAAGATCCAATTTAATAAAGTC
Source organism: Glaucomys volans (assembly GCA_020662805.1). Lineage (NCBI taxonomy): Eukaryota > Metazoa > Chordata > Mammalia > Rodentia > Sciuridae > Glaucomys > Glaucomys volans. Next base: position 171,603 of record JAJEJO010003465.1, on the reverse strand, counting down.
TGTAAAAATAATGGACTTTTAATAACACAGGTCACAAAAGGCAAAACAGTGGAAATTCTGGGGACTAGCCACTGGTACTGGCTTATTAATTCTTAATTATGTTCATGAAAGGCAACTTAAATCGTGTGTTTTCTTACGCCTTATGATAATATTTTAGGTAACAACTCCTCTGAAATGTATGTTCTAGCTGATGAGCAAAGTCCTGTCGTCACATGCATTAGAAGGTAAATCTATTTGAAAAGACAAACGACATTAAAATGTCATGTGCTCAGATTCATTTGATATCCAAATTCAAAACAGAATCAAACCTCTTAATTTTTAAAACCAATATGTTTTCTGTCTATAGAAATTCATCTCCCAAAATTAGGCTGAATCTTCCATAAAAACTGTGCTATGACTACAGAAAGTAGATCTTGTTAAGGCTACTAGAACTGTTGGCAAGAGTGTCAAGACAAGTTAGCACTACTGCAATAAGTTCACTGGAAGGCAGGTTCATATACACATTCGGAGCAGCAATAACCAGACCTCATGGCAATTTGAAATGACAAGGCCTTAAGAAATCCATTGTCAGCCATGAAATATCAGTGCCCCCATGAAAATTCAAATCTTCACATTCCACAACTATTATGGGATAAAATGTGCTCAAGCAGCCTAAGCCTCCATACCAAATTTCACACCCATATAGCTTTAACTCATCAATGGAAATGTGTAGATCAGGAGGCTAGCAAGTTAGGATCTCATTTTTCTTTCTGCCTCTTACTAAAATATTTGAAGTCAGCCTTGACCCTGATCTGATCATTGGCAACCTTTAAAATTAAAGATGTCAAAAACAGTTGGAATGCTGTTTTCTACAAAAGGGAGAAAATAAGTCCTTGTTGCTTTCACACCAAGGGATTAAGTGGATATCACACAGTAGATGCCCATCACAGCACTAGCCTCACAAGTGATATCAAATATTACCTAAACAGGATACCCTCCAAAAAGGAAAGAAAAAAAGAAAGCAAATGAGCAGAAAGAAGGAAGAAGGAAAGAAAAGCAGACAGGCTTAGTGGTTTTGAGAATTCCATTTCAAGAAAACTTTGCCCAGAAACTGTGACTTCCCAAACTTTATTTTTGTGAAAATAAGCGAGCATATTCAAGAGAGGTACAGTCTAAGACACATAGACATTCAATTAACTAAGGATTGGTAAGCCATTCTAAGTTTTTGAAAGGAATTGAGAAATATACAGGGATCATGTACTCAGGTGACAATGGAGAGTAGCCTTAAAACACTTTGTTCTAATGAAAAAAAAAAGAGACTTAAATTTTTAATTAATTTAATCTTCCTAAAATTTGAGTATTTGAGATTTGCAATCATTGAGAGCTTGCAGAACCAATGGACTGTATAAAATTACAAAGTTCCTACTTTGAAATTAAAAAATTTAGTTCAAAACAGAAGAAAAATTGGGAAAAAATAAGTCATTATACGGCAAGAAGTGCAGTTCTTATAATTATGGTATTTTCTTCCCTTTGAACAGATAAACATATTCCCATGTGCCAAGTGGTAGAGCCAAAGTAGTCAACACAATTGTAACTGACTCTGCATTTACCAGAGTCAGATGTCATGAAGGTATAAGTGGTATCTACAAGTCATCAGATTCCTGCAATCTTAAATGCGAAGAGGGAATCAATGACAACTAGTCCATAACAAAGGGAAGTGGCTCTTTCAATGATAGGATTTAGCTGGGCATGGATGCACACCTCTAATTCCAGCCACTTGAGAGGCTGAGGTAGGAGGATTCCAAGTTTGAGGCCAGTCTGGGTAACTTAGTCTTAAAATAAAATTAGTAATAATAATAATAGTAACAATAATAACAACAACAGTGCTGGGGATGTAGCTCAGTGGCACAGTGGTTCTCTAGCATGTGCAAGGCCCTGGGTTTAATTCCCAGTACTGCCAAAAAAAGAAGAAAAAAAAACTGAATAAAACAATCTATGCATTATAGGCATGTTTGAGGAAGGGAGTAGTAAATTGCCACATCAACCCCCTGAAACTGAAAGCTAAAATTATTCAGAAAATGATAGAGCAGGTATCATGCTTGGGAAATAAAATACAATTATAGATGCTGCAGCTATACAATACAACAAAACTAGTTAAACGTGGATATAAAACTAAAATTACTGTCTTATTTTAAATATATTTGTGCTTAAAAAGTTAATTTAAAACCAACAATCAATATCAAAATAACTGCTTATCCTTGAACCATATCTTTTTGATAATGTGTGAACCATTTTTCCAAAATGGGAGGTTATTGAGCAGAAAAAATTCTCATTGAACATGCTGATGGATTTTTCCAATACCTCCCAATAGTTTGGACAATATTTTAATAGTTTTAATAGAGGCAAGTCTTTTGTATGCACTTCCTTAACTGCAGTTGCTTGCCTACTTTTAAAAAAATCTACCTTGGTTTAAGAAGGCTCTTCCCTTTAAAATAGACCAAACAGTTTTTGCCACAGTAGTAAGTCTCACTATTTACATGTATTCATTTAAGGTTTGTTCAGTTGCATTTATGTACATTGACAAATACAAAACAAAAGAAAACCCCGAATGTAAGATAAAGGAGCTTAGAGATCATCTAGCTAATATACAATTCTCTTTACCTCCTCTTTTCTGCTTTATTAGGAAAAATTCACAAGTCTGAATGCCCCTCCCATTCCACTGTTCAGTTCATTTCTGGAGTTCCCACTGAGAACAATCTTCAGCATGGCTGGAATATGCCCCTTTGTCCTTTGAGGGTTAGCTTTGCTTTTTGGAAGTAGGCATAAGTCTTTGGTTTAAACTGAATTAGGAAAACAGGGTATATATAATTAAACTGGGGCAAACTAACCATAAAGGTAGTGATCCTCAACTTGTAGTAGCCTAGGAATCACCTAGGGAGTTTATTTAATCTGCAAGTTCCTTAGCTCCATCCCCAGAGGGTGAGGCCCAGCAAAGTGCCTTTTTAATAGATTTTGATGCAAGTAATTAATGGCCACACTTCATGATACTTTTCAGGGCAGAAGACTGCTTTCCTTGTAAGGATTTAGAAGTTGTTTCTGAAGGCATTTATTTTAATTAATTATACATGACAGCAGAATGCATTTCGACTCATTGTATACAAATGGAGCACAACTTTTCAATTCTATGGTTGTATACCATGAACAGTCACTTCATTCATGCCACCATACACACACATAGAATAACAATGTCCGTCTCATTCCACTATCTTCCCCACTCCATACCCCCACCCCTCCCCTCTTTCCCCTCTGCCCAATCTAAAGTTCCTCCATTCTTCCTTTGCCCCTGCCTCCACCACCTTATGGATCAGCATCCACATATCAGAGAAAACATTTGGCCTTTGATTTTTTGGAATTGGCTTATTTGCTCAGCATAATATTCTCAACTCCATTCATTTACCTGCAAATGCCAGAATTTCATTCTACTTTAAGGCTGAGTAAAATTCCATAGTGTATGTATATCACAGGTTCTTTATCTATTCATCTACTGAAGGGCATCTAGGTTGGTTCCATAGTTATTGTAAATTGAACTGCAATAAATATTGATGTGGTTGCATCACTGTAGTATGCTGATTTTAAGTCCTTTGGGTATAGGCCAAGGAGTGGGATACCTGGGTCAAATGGTGGTTCCATTCCAAGTTTTCTGAGGAATTTTCATACTGCTTTCCAGAGTGGGTGCACCAATTTGCAGTTCCACCAGCCATGTATGAATGTACCTGTTTAAATTGTGTATGTCCTCCTGATTCAGTTTGGGTAGATCATATGTCATTAGAAATTTGTTGATGTCTTTGAGATTTTCTATTTTAATGGAGTATAAATTTAATTCTGTACTCACTGGCTAGGTGGATACAATACTTTAGCCTTCTATATCATGGTAATAAGTCAACATTTGAAATGGCTGAATAATATTCCACTGAGTAGATGTATATGCTGGCATGTTCATTAACTCTTCACCTACAGATAGATATTTCTATTTTTTAATCATTATAAACAATACTAGAATACCTCAAGTATTTCTTCAGGGAAAAAAGTCTATGAAAGTGAAATTACTGGATGAAAGGAAAGAAATGTTTAATGACTGATGCATATTATCAAATTGTACTCTAAAGAATGATATACTGCTTTTCCACATAATGCAAATATTGCATGCATGTTAAACAACATAGCCACACTAATGGTAATTTTAAGAAACCACAGGATGAGTTGTTGGGAGGATTTAGTTGAAACAAATAAAAATACCTATCACTTGTCTGAGGCTTAGACTTCCCAGTAACAGTATACTATTGTGTCAATAAATTAGTAGTTTTAAAAAATTATATATCATTTTTCTTTTTCTGTCTTTTTTTTTTTTTTTTTTTTGTGATGCTGGGAACTGAACCCAGGACCTCATACAAGGCAAGTACTCTTACTACTGAGCTATATCCCCAGTCTTCCCCAAAACTATATAACTTCTTGGTCAACTTCTTGTCATCTATGTTACTCAAGAGAAAAAGCCTTTGAGGCACTGTCAGTTTAATTAGATGACAGTAATATATAGGGGACTAACATTAATTTTGGTGTGGGTGACAGTAATCATTAATAGAAAATGAATGTTTTCTTATCACTATAGGTTGAGTATCCCTAATTTGAAAATCCAAAAATCTGTCTGTTGGCACTCAAAAAGTTTCAGATTTTGGAGCATTCTGGATTTTTGAAGTCTGGATTAGGTATGTAAATATTTCCATATCCAAAAAGTTTTTGGCAAGTGAAATACTTGTGGCCCTAAGCATCTCAAACAAGGGTTATTTGACTTACAGGAAGAACATAAACATTATTTTAAGTACATGACAACTTCCCCCAAATAAGGGTATGCTTTATTTTTCTTATATCTAGACCCTAGAATATTAGTTGGGAAGGATAATAGAGAACAATTATTCAATCTCTCATCAGATGCAGATATTCTTTGTCTAGCAATGTAATTAGAAGATCCATTTTCTGGGGGAGAGCAAATATATATTAAATTTAATGTCAAACATTTCTTCTGTGTTTTGCCTTTTACCAATCAATAAATACTTATGAAAGCCTACTAAATATGTGATGAGATACGGTTTGTATCCTAAGGACTCTAAGAATATTTTGGCTTTGGTAAATCAAGGTCCCCAAATAGTAAACACAGCTGGTATATGACTAGGGCCTACAAGTAGTGGTTTAGATTAAGTACTGGGGAAAACACAGAAGAGAATTGGGGCTCAGAAGTGAAGGAGAAATTTGTATAGCAAGGCAGTGCTCCTAGACAGTCATTAGGAGAGGAACTCACTCTTACCTCTACATTTCCTAGTAGCTAACATGTATGTGTTGCATAACTGGACCAATTTATCCTTCAGTAACCTTTCAGACTTTCCTTTTCCTCTTCCAAATGCTGCTGAAATCAATTTAATTAAGAAGTTCAATAGATTAGACAAAAAGGAATGAAAGGAAGGAAGGGAGGACAGAAAAAGGAAAGGCAGTGGAATGAATCTGGTATAATTTTCCTATTAACATATATGAAAACACCACAGAGAATCCCAGTATAGTGTACATCTACAAGAATGGCATCCTAATTAGAATAAGATATATTCCAGGCTTGTTTAATTATATTAAAACACATTCTACTGTCATGTATAACTAAAAAGAATCAATAAGAAAAGTAAGAAAAAAATAGGGGCTGGGACTGGGGCTTAGCAGTGGAACACTTGCCTTGAATGTAGGAGGCACTGGGTTCGATCCTCAGCACCACATAAAAATAAATAAATAAAATAAAGACATTGTGTCCATCTACAACTAAAAATATTTTTTTAAAAAATTAAAAAATAAAAGACACCTTAAAAAAAAAAGGACAAGTCGGCCATTGGATAAGTCAGGTTCAATCCCCAATCCCCACCACCACCACTGCCAAAAAAAAAAAAAAAGTCTGGATGAATTATCATGGTCTCCAAGGTTTTCGTCATGCTTCTACCTCTACAAGATCATGGGGCCTCTCAAAATAAGAAGGTGTTGGTCCATAAGTTCTTGGTTCTAAACTTCCCTTCTGACTTTCAGGAAACTGCAGTTTTTATATAATTTCATTCTGTCACCACCCATTGACTTAGGAAAAGTGCAAAACATCCAAATATTAACATAATTGAGCAAGTAGGAATTATTGTAGAAGCATAGTCTTGGGGAAGAAAAAAAGACTTTGGAGTCAAATGAACCTGACTCACTAGTTGTGCCTTTGGATAATTTAATCCCCCTGAACTTCAGCTTTCTTATGTATAAAATGAAGATAATTGATGATGATACATAATTTTGAAATTGGCCTGTGAATTCATAAATATTACTTCTTTTTCTTTCCTTTTATGAGCTTCAGAGTCAAATTTGGTTTCTCCTCTCCAAAGAATATGTATAAGATGAAGTATTTCCTAAAATAAATTTATTGCTCTATTGCTTTTAGAGTATGTATCAGTACCATAACAAATTAGTATTCTGATATAAGGTAGAACATATAACATGTTATCATGTCCTCTTATTTTTCCCAGCTGACAAATTTGGAAAATTCATGATTTTAGTATGTAAAACATTTTTAGCATCATTTGGTTGGCTGGTTTCTTTTAGAACCCTGACATTTATAAATAATTTCCTGAAGTATTTGAAAAGACCTATCTAATAGGTTTAAAAAAGTAGAGCCTTAGTTGAAATATCATACACAGGAGGAAAGTCTTTAAAAAAATAAAAGACCAATAGCACACAATATTACACTTTAGTCATTCATCAAAGCTTCAAGCAAGAATCGATTGCAACCTAGTACTTGATAAAGACGCACTTGAGACAGTTGATGTTTGATGGAGCTGAATGAACATGTTATCTGTACAGGCTTTTCCTCTAAGCTGTATATCAATTATAAGTTATATCTTCAAAAAGGAATATTTAAAGACCATATCACCTAAGCTCCCAAAGTATTACTATTATTTAAAAAAAAGCGACTTAATTCAAAACCCTCTGCTTTTACAGGGGATTAACATAAAATTTAAAAAAAACAACTCTCTTCTGCAAAACAACATAACATAATTGTCTATTACTTTTCTTAATGACTTTCAAATAGAAAATCACACAACAAAATTCAGCCTTGAATCAGTGTCAAGAAATCTTAAGATGAACCTATTTGACTTCTATTTAACAGTCAATAAGAACTGTAAATGGCAAACTGTAAACTGTAGGACATGTAAGAGAAACAATAAATACATATCAAATGAACAGATGAATGAGTGAGTATATGCTTATGACATCTCCATTTTCTCTAAATGCCACAATTTCAGAGCTGAATTTGGTGTTTTGGTCCAAAATTTAAGTTAACTAAGTGCTTTTAAACACTTACAATTTGCCAGTGTTGATTGGTTTTCATCTGATTTTTTAATTTTTTTAATTTATATTTATTTACTCGAATAGTTGTTACATCCAGCTTTAAGAATAGGGAAATTGTTAAAGATAAATAGAAAAAATAGATATGTATCCATATACAGATATAGGGAAGACAGGAGAGAAAATAGCATATACAGATAGAGAAAAAATATAGAGTGACAGGAGAGAAAATGGGGGAGCAAGAATTTTTTCCCAGTTCAAGTCCAGTAATTTGATGCATAGTGCTATATACACACACACACACACACACACACACACACACACACACATCTATTTCAACAGATGCAGAAAAAGCATTTGATAAACTACAGCACCCCTTCATGCTCAAAACGCTAGAAACAATAGGGATAGTAGGAACGTTCCTTAAAATTGTAAAGGCTATCTATGCTACACCCATAGCTAACATCATTCTAAATGGAGAAAAATTGAAAGCATTCCTTGAGAACTGGAACAAGGCAGGGATGTCCTCTTTCTCCACTACTGTTCAACATCTTCCTTGAAACTCTAGCCAGAGCAATTAGACTAAAGAAACTAGAGGAATATGAATGGGAAAAGAAGAGCTCGAACTATCCCTATTTGCTGATGACATGATTCTCTAGTTAGAAGACCCTAAAAATTCCACCAGAAAACATCTGGAACTCATTAATGAATTCAGTAAAGTAGCAGGATATAAAATTAATGTTCATAAATCTAATGTATTTTTATTCATAAGTGACGCATCCTCTGAGAGAGAAATTAGGAAAACTATACCATTCACAATAGCCTCAAAAAAAAAAAAAACTTGGGAATCAATCTAACAAAAGAGGTGAAAGACCTCTACAATGACAACTACAGAACACTAAAGAAAGAAATTAAAGAAAATCTGAAAAGATGGAAAGATCTCCCATGTTCTTGGATAGGCAGAATTAATATTGTCAAAATGGCCATACTACCAAAAGTGCTATACAAATTCAATGCGATTCCAATTAAAATCCCAATGACAGACCTCATAGAAATAGAGCAAGCAATCATGAAATTCATTTGGAGGAATAAGAGACCCAGAATAGCTAAAGCAATTCTTAGCAAGAAGAGCAAAGCAGGGGGTTTCACAATACCGGACCTTCAACTATATTACAGAGCAATAGTAACAAAAACAGCATGGTATTGGCACCAAAATAGACAGGGAGATCAATGGTACAGAATAGAGGACACAGAGACAAACCCACATAAATACAGGTATCTCAAACTTGACAAAGGAGCCAAAAACATACAATGGAGAAAAGATAGCCTCTTCAACAAATGGTGCTGGGAAAACTGGAAATCCATACGCAGCAAAAGGACACTAAACCCATATCTCTCACCCTGTACAAAACTCAACTCAAAGTGGATCAAGGACCTAGAAATCAGACCAGAGACTCTGCACCTAATAGAAGAGAAAATAGGTCCAAATCTTCATCATGTTGGCCTAGGACCAGATTTCCTTAACATGACTCCCAAAGTGCAAGAAATAAAAGCACGAATAAATGATTGGGATAGAGTCAAACTAAAAAGCTTTTTCTCAGCAAAGGAAACAATCAGCAATGTGAAGAGAGAGCCTTCAGAGTGGGAGAAAATCTTTGCCACACACACTTCAGACAGAGCACTAATCTCCAGAATCTACCAATTACTCAAAAATCTTTACACCAAGAACACCAATATCCCAATCAATAAATGGGCCAAGGAAATGAACAGACACTTTACAGAGGAAGATCTACAAGCAATCAACAGATTTATGAAAAAATGTTCAACATCCCTTGTTATAAGAGAAATGCAAATCAAAACCACCTTAAGATTTCATCTTACCCCAATTAGAATGTCTTTTATTAAGAACACAGGCAACAACAGGTGTTGGCGAGGATGTGGGGAAAAGGGTACACTCATACATTGCTGGTGGGAGTGCAAGTTGGTGCAGCCACTCTGGAAAGCAGTGTGGAGATTCCTTAGAAAACTTGGAATGGATCCAACATTTGACCCAGCTATCCCACTCCTTGGCCTATACCTAAAGGACTTAAAATCAGATTACTACAGTGATGCAGCCACATCAATGTTCATAGCTGCTCAATTCACAATAGCTAGATTGTTGAACCAAACTATAAGCCCTTCAATAGATGAAAGAATAAAGACACTACGGTATATATACACCATGGAATATTACTCAGCCATAAAGAAGAATTAAATTATGGCATTTGTAGGTAAATGGATGATGTTGGAGACTGTCATGCTAAGTGAGATTAGCCAGTCCCCAAAATCCAAAGGCTGAATGATCTCTCTGATAAGTGAATGATGATGCATAATGCGGGGTGGAAGGGAGGCAAGAATGGAGGAAGGACAGATAGCATAGAGGGAAGGGAGGGGTGGGGGCGGGGTGGGAGGGTAAGAATAATAACAGAATGAGACAGACATCATTGCCCTGTGTACATGTATGAATGCACAGATGGTGTGACTCTACTTTGTGCACAACCAGAGAAACAATAGCTGCACTCCATTTGTGTTCAATGAATCAAAATTAAATAAATTTTAAAAAAAGAGAGATGACGTGGAAAAAAAAAAAAGAATGATGGTGGGGAAGCCTTCTTTAGAAAGAAGCCTTCTTTATCAGACTGACTTTTCTCAAGAGGGGACATTTAAACTGAGACCCAAAGGACAAACAAATGACATTATTTGTCTTTCTGATGACTTCTGTTTCTTAAATAACTAGTGAGGGCAGCTGCAAAAGGCAGTAAAGAGGTGTACGATGTATTTAATGAATATGTGATGTAATCCAGATATCTTACCCAGGCAGAAACACTTAACTAGAGAATCCTAGTGGGCTAGCCTAGCATTACTGTATGTTCACTAGCCAGTGTGATTTTCTCCAGAAGTGTTCAACCACAAAGATACAGCACAGGGAAGGCAAATAAGTGGGTCTAACAAAGTAAATATAATGGAGGGAGTTAAAAATATCACCAGGAATTGATAACAATGAATATCAAAATCTACATAGGACAAAGAGGGAAATAAAAATTAGAGACAAAAGATTAGATAGAGTGAGCAAAAGTGGTAAAGTAACAGACTGGAGAAGACAGGAAGATTAAAAAAACAAGCACTTATGATACTTGAATGAGTGGGACTACTAGGAAGAGGAGATCATAATCAGATGGTTCAAATAAAAATATATGAGGTGGTGTAGTTTCCAATGATAACCAAGTGTAATAAACAAGGGGAAAAATTTTCTGGAGTTGGACACATCTAGAAACTAAGAAGATTACCAAAAATAATGATAGAGTAGAAATAAATTGTGAGTGATCAATTTGTGAGAGTTAATAGAATCTGAATCCTCCAAAGATCTTATCAATTAATTGCATTAGTGACAGTGGCAGATATCTGGTTTATTATCAACTCAAGTTTGAAAAACAAATAGGGGGTTGCAGTTAACTTACTGAATTTGACTGAATCTAATAATTAAATTCCAGAATAGATTGTACATAGTACCAGACAAATCTCCTCTGGAACACTATGCTCAATCCTTGAACCTTTACAGGAGGCTATTTTATGAAGAACCATGAAAAAATTAATTATATTTGGTAAGAAAATGCAAGGGAAAAGAGCAAATAGAGCAATAGGGAAATTAACAATGGAATCTAATACAGAGGAGAAGTTAGGCTCATTTTAGATAAATGTAAAACTAGAACCCAAACCAAGAAAGTTGTGAAAGGTCTCTATAGAAGCACTATAGCAAAAAAATGTCCAGCTTTTAGACCAGCTTATCAAACACTACTCTCTTGTAGTTTTCATTTCCCTAAAGCCTGTTTTGGCAGTATTTGGGCAGAGGCTGGAGCAATATCAGTTAAGCATATTATGGGAAAAAAGGTCCACATGGCTGCAAGTTATACTGCTAAGGATGTGTTTAATCCCCAATAAGATATAATGACTCTCATGTTTATTCCTGGAGCTAAATATTTACATCTTATACTTCTCTTATATGCCTAACAGGGCTTTGCTTATAGTAATTATTCAGTGCATTTTTATTATTGAATCATTTCATATCACAAAGTCATGGAACAAGAAGCATTATGCAGCAGAAAAGCATAGGTACAGTTGAGACTTACATCTGGTATAATCATTTTCATGAACTTGAGTAAGTTATAGAACTTCTCTGAGCCAAAAAGTTTTCTCATCAGTGAAATGGGACCTTTGCTATTTACCTTGTAGAACTATGGTAAAGATTAAATGAGATAATGTATACAAAGTGAGGATTAAATTGGCTAATATATAACCTCTGACACTACAATTAAGTAAGTACTTACTTAATGGTTATAGTTGTTATTGTTATTTATTTACAAAACTTTTTGGTACTGGGAGATTAAACCAGGGATGCTTTATCACTGAGCTATATTCTGTCCTTTTAAAATTTTTATTTATTTATTTTGAGACAGGAAATTATTAGGTTGCTGAGACTGTCCTTGAACTTATGATTCTCCTGTCTCAGTCTTCTGAGTCACTTGGGATTACTGGTATATGCCACTGTGCCTGGCTTATGTTTTTTTATTTTATTTTATTTTATTTTATTTATTTTATTTTTTTGATTAATTTATTTTTTATTTGCTTATTGATTCATTGAGCACAAATGGAGTTATGTTTTGTTTTTAAAAAAGCAGTAGTGACAATCTTGCTCTTAACTATTGATACTTTTTCAATAGATGCTCCTTCTAACAAGTAGCATAAGATAGGAAGACAGTTCTAAGTGAAAGGAATTTAGCTGCCTTTAAGGGTGAAAAGGGAAAAAAGTGTGGATTCCTTAGGAACACCTCACTAAAATCACTCTGAATGAATCAGTATAGGCTGGTTAGGGTAGCATACTGTAATCTACATATATACCTTACTAATATTTATTTTAAAAATGAAATATTATTTACCCTGTAACTTTCTATTGAATATAATCATGTCCAAGTCAGAAATTTAGAGATAAACGTCAAAGGTCTCAGGTCAAATAGGTGAGATACTCCCATTTTTACAGATGAACAAAAAAGACAGAAATATACTATTTGCCTAATATCACTGTGCTCTTCATACTTACAGCCTAATACAGCCTTACAGTGCTTGTCATTTTATGACTGATATTTAGCTGCATAAACACTGAGGAAGTAGTTGTACTATTTTGTTGTACTAAACAGTTACATAGTTTTTAAGAACAAATGACACATTTAAACATGTATAAACATGTATTTTGCTTTAAGAACTAGTAAGTTAATACTTGGATAACTTTCATAGCCATCTAATACATTTTTTGTTGCTAAGATTGTAATTTACTTGGGAGCCGTTCAGAGACTCCAATACTTCTCTGCTTCTGGGACTGAGCAATGTAATTTCTCAGCAAAATTTCTTTATTTTGCATGAAACCTTGCCTCATTCTGTCCAGAGTTGAGGTGTGTAGAACAGTACACATTGAAGAGGACTTTCTTGATGCTGATCACGTGTTTAGAAAAAGAAAAGTACATGAAAGCAGCCTATTTTGGATTCTTTAAATTTTTGTTGTGACTACAGACTGAGTTAACTAATAGTGTAGTGAGAGATGGCTTTTAAAAAATCCCTACAGTTAACCTTTTATTTGTCAACAATACAAAATATCACTTTTCTCTATTACCTTAATGCTATCAAGTTCAGAAACAAATATATGCTTGAGGAAAGGACACCAAATCTATTCCCTAAAGAGTTATCTAAACTTAGAAGAAACAGGATTCCAATTTACTCCCCAATCCCAGTCTAATAGAATCTTATCCATTTTTTGGTGGTAATATTTAGAAGATCAGATCATTAAGACTGTTAATGCACTAAAACCTTGAGTGTCTATGCAGACTGATAGGCAGATACTGGACAAAATATCAGAGGAACCAGTTTCCACATTAATTTTCTTTCTCTTTCTTTTTTTGTGGTACTGGGGATTAAAGCCAGAGGTGCTATATCCCTAGTCCTTTATGATTTTTGAGACTGGGTCTCACCAAGTTGTTGAGGGTCTTCCTTAAGCTGCTGGGGCTAACCTTGAACTTGTGATCCTCTTGCCTCAGCCTCCCAAGTTGCTGGGATTACAGGTGTGGGCCACCACACTTGGCTCCACAAATAATTTTAACATGACAGAACAAACCTGTTCATTTAAAAAACTTTTCTGCTTTATTACCAGCATTTATGGAAGAAGAAAAATATGCATAATGCCGTAATTTAAATGGCATAGGTGTTATGATTAGTTAAAAATTCTTCAGGAGCACTCATGAACAGAAGAATTATTAATAATGACACAGCAGTTAAAAAAACAAATTTTTGGAGACCCTTTCAATTTCACACAATAAGAAAGTAAAAGACCTGATAGGACATGTATATTTTAAGATACTTCAGTACAAAAATCTTATTTTTGGAATTTGTTTCATTTGCTTCACATTTTTTAACCTACATAAACATTGGATTAACTACCTCTTGCAGCCATATTGTTTTGATTGAATGTATACATTCTAAAGTACAAGATGACGTGGTATTGGGATTGACCATCTGTATATCACTTTACATGATTATACCACATGGAGTCACAGAACAGAAAAGGATGTGGCAATGGATCACAAAGGTGCCAAAGCTTGGTGTTAAACTCAGACTTTAGGTAACATGAGGTGGTGAAGATTTTTTAAAATTCTGTGATTCTTATAATCATGATACCTATAATATTCAAAGTACAGAGTGCTTAGGAGAAACACCAACAGGATAATAATCTAATAGGATTTGAAAAAAAGGATTTGAAAAAAAATATAATGTTCTTTTGAACTGGCTTGTCAATAGCATCACCTTTGTATTATTCTTTTTAAACAACAGTTTTCATATATACTGTTTATTGACAACTGTATCTGAGTTAAATGAATATTTCCTGAATAGTATTAATTAGATGGATATGGAGGAAAAACACATGCACCCAAATGCTTTGAATCAGATGCAATGCACTTATCATCAGGCACTTATACTTGTAGATACAGGTAGACGTGTGGGAAACGTCCAAATCAGAGTGAGGGGAGAAAAACAAGGTTTGTAAACTGGTAATTTTAAGTTATCTTGAAGGACATTTTTAAAAAGGATAATCTATTTTAAAGAGGGAAGAATGTATTATAAACAGTTTAGCCATCATCTACATAGAGACCGGTTTGTTCTCAATCTTAAAAGGCCATCACCTTTTATCCATTCCTCCGTTTCCCTTCCTTTCACTTCTATTAGGAAACTATTCACAAGTGCACTCCTGGACAATGCTGAGCAGTAATTATGACTTGCTGACAAAGAGATATGAACAATTACTGAGCCCATTTTGAAACCCTACACTAATAAAGTCATTAGATGCTGCCCTTGCCATGATCCTTCTAAAAGCTTCTGAAGTTACAAGAACACACGGCATTGTTTGCAGGGACAATTGCTGCTGGCAGAACGCAAACCTTGAGTTAAACCATGCTGCAAATTGATCTTGACATTCTGTTAAGACCGCCACTAAAAATCAAAAGCAGAGGAGAAAAGGAGAAAATGAGTGGGTAGGATGTAATCATGGAACAGGAGGGGTTCCTCCTCACCTTCTCTCCTCCCTCTTCACAAAACAAACCAGAGAGAAAATGACAAACTCTCCTGGTGTTTTGGAACCTTTATTTTAAAGCATTAATTAAGCCCTTGACCTGGGATGTTTAGGATGGCAATATACTTCCTTTAAAAGTACTGGAAGGAAAATGTTGCACAAAAGGAATAAAAGAAGTTTGGAGAAAATTATATGGACATCCTGCAAGAAGGCTCTCTGGAAGTCTTAGTACCCTGACCACATCATGTTCATCTGTTTTTATCTGCTGTCTTCTGAAGAATACACATTTGCTCTTAGGGTAGCAGCAGGAAATTAACACTGCCTGTGTCTCCCATGCAGACCCCACACCTGGGCTATCTTTGCTGGATCAAATGGAAGTGTAGGGTTAGAGTAACATGGTCAGCTAGGCTTCAGCCAGGCATGAACCACTGAGTAGTCAGGAATTATTGGTAAGCCACTGTGAATATGGCTAATTACTAAGATGGAAAGTACAGATGAAGACGGCTGAGTGATAATACATGCTTTAAGTCAATTAAGTCTTGCCAGAGATTATGTGGAAAATTATCACTTGAACATTAAGACCAACAAGTACCTGTCAGCACAGCAGTGGAAGGTTGCAGTAACCTTAAATACAGCAGCCAAGGGTATTAAGTTCAAAAGCTAAAAGCCACAGGCAACAGAAATGTCTTGTGAACATTGGTATTAATGATAAATACAAAATTTAACACAATGCTACACACACACACACACACACACACACACACACAAACCATGCAACCTGTGTAGCCTGGGCACTATCAAAGTTCTTAGGGAACTTTTTGCAGTTATTCTGAATACTGCTTAGAAATAGTGTGCAATGTCTGATTTAACCACTTTGTAGCATGCACAACATTTTCACCTGAAGAACTTGTACCTAAGCAACTAACACACTGGCTCTCATATCCAGCTGATTACCCAGTTGGCACTATCCTAGTCAACATCAATGTTTAATTTTAAGTCTTCTGGAATAGATCATCTATACCAGCACTGATATTTGCCTTGTGGGTCATTCTAGTCAGAACAAGAGATAACCACTAACCCACTTATTACAGGTCACTACTGTGATTTAATGTACCCTTTCTTGATAAAGTAACTTCCCCCAAAACCCACTCATCATGGAGGGTAATTGTGCCAATGTTTCCATGCATGCAATAGATGTTCAAATATTTTTAAAAGATGGAAGCAACTTAACACTTAACTGTCCTGGGAGTTATTATTTATGGTTAATGTTGATGGTGCCCAAATGGAATATGCTGAACTACTTGGCATATCTTACCAAGTTACCAGGAAAGCATGCTGGTCCTATGAACATGTTTACTTTTATCAATGCTATCACCACTTCAGAAGGTTCTGTTCCATCTAACAATTTGGGATTTCTTCTGTGATATCACAGAGATTTGGCAAAGTCTGTGCAAGAAACTCTGGAATCCTAAGTGAATTCAAGTAGGTTGGAATTCAAGCCCTTTATCAGATGGTCTGGAGGTAGCTATGGCACAAAGGTATAGACCATGATATTTTAGGACCCCTACAGTACCTGCTGAAGACGAAGTATTCAGTCTGGACATGTTTAGTTCATCATACAAGGAAAACGAAGGCTGTAGTTTTATTAGTCTTATTAGCGGGTACAGAGGAAGATGACACAGTTAGAGGAATGTAGCAGCATTTACAATGTTCTTGCCATTACCCACACTTACTGTTTTTATAATAAGCCTGTTATAGATTATTTGCTTATTACCAATTTAGTACTTACTTTTTAAAAGGTACTATGTAAAGCAATGAGATTATAGACATAGCACCCTCAGGGAGCTGACAATCTTGTACCACACAATATAATGAGTGCTATTAAAACAAGCTAGTATAGGGATATTAGGGGAACCTATACAAAGTGCATTTTAACCCAGACTGAAGCAAGAGAAAGATGAGGAAAGACAAGCCTTCTAGGAAGTGATATTTGTCCTGAATTTTAAGAAATTTATCTTTTCACAGCAAAGTAGCAATTCACTAAGAATACATTGTACTCAAACCATTTTTATTGTTTTATTTAAACCATGATGGTTTTCTATATGTTATGCATTCAAAAGACATTTGATCTCTGTTCCACCAACAGCCTGTAAGCATATGCCAATACTGGGATGGATCATTAACAAAACTTCTTTGGATCTGTCTATCCCAGTTGGTTGGCTTAATCCTCAATCTGAATCAGACCATACAGGATTACATTAACTGACCAGCTCCCTCCCATCTTTCTCTCCGCCACAATTATCTCGAGCACTGACCCTTCATTCCAGATACTTAATTATGATGCTTTAAATAATACCAATACCCTTTTGTAAAGAATAAAAAAATCCACAACCTAATACTAGGAATGCTACTAATATAAAAATCTTTGAATAGAAAAAGTAAATTCTATTTTCATTTTTTGGTGTGTCATCTCTTTAAATTCTTTCTCTGACCCCTTTAGGCATATCAATTTATTATGGGGTATTATTCCTGAAGCTCCTTGCACATACCTTATATGTTAGCTCTGTTGCTGACTTTTAGAATTCTTTTTAAAATTTTGAGTCATGGTTTTGCTAAGTTGTTGAGGCTGGTCTTGAACTTGCAATCCTCCTTCCTCAATCTCCTGAGTTGCTAGAGTTATAGGTGTGCCCTACTGTGCTTGGTGCCACTTTTGTTTGTTTTGCTTACTAGACTATGTGTTTTGAGAGTTAGGATTGTCTTGTCCAACTTTTAATTCTCAGTTCCTAGCACCATTCCTGGTTCATACTAAATATCCAGTAAGTATTTACTCAATGACTAAATGTAAGGAAATATAAAAACTTTTAAGATGTTTTTTAGTCATGTCCAGGAATGATTTTGCAGGCTCCCCTTGTTTACTATTACCTGTTCTATCTCTTTCATTTATAGGTATAGCCTATGATCCGGATCATTAGTAAAATGAACAGTTAAGAAATTATACCCTCTAGCACCTCTTAAAATAACCTAGGGCTTTCTTCCTATGATTTAAGAAAGAATGGCCCTGAAATCCATAGACAGCTGTCAACAAGATCATGGAATTTCAAAAAAAAAGTCCATTTAAATATGCAATACTGAAATTATAAGCAGCTTTCTTAGATGGAATTGGATGCATACAATTTGATAAATTCTGAGTTAATTTCTCCTAGAATTTTTATAAGGGCCTTGTTTAGTGAGACAAATGAAATATATAAGCCCTTTCAGGAAATTACAATTTAATAAGGGAGAAGACAGATACTAATAATTATTGCTAAAATTTGATGTCTCAGTTCATATTTGGTATATTCAATGATCAATCTAGAAATTATGCCAATGTCTTTTATACAGATTTGGGTCAGTCCTAAGTATTCAACTTAGAAATAAGTTATTAGAATCATTTTAGAAGTACAAAATCCAAATCACACATCACAGGGGCAATAATGTTCTAAAGAAAACTTTTTCTTTTTTAATTTTAGTTTGTAACAGAACTCAGGAAATTTAATTTATAATAGCAAAGTGACACTAATATCTTGGTAACTTAACCAAAGCATTCATTTGAGCTCAATATCCTTCACTTTATTTTCTACACACAAGAGATTCACAGTAAATTGTGCCTGGAGAATTAACATTTCTATAGGCTTAAGCAGAATCTACCTTAAGCAAAAATTTATTTGCTCAGCAAGATCCTTCCCATCTTGGATATCAGTGTCTAGAGCTGTAACATCAGATGGTAGTCCTGGAAACCACTAGGGAAGCATCCAGGCTAAACAGTTTGCAATTTCAGGTTTCTCTAAATTTATATGATTTGTCAGAACTAAGATAGTCAGGATGGGACAAGAAAAACTATCCACCATAAATTTATTTCCAAACTACTACATCTGTCATAGAGAAATCAGAGTTAAAAAGCCAGAGCTACAATCTTATTTATTATTTTTACAATTTTATTTTTGATGCCTAGGAATCACTTCTGTATTTCCATAAATATATGCCCCATTTGAGCTCTGCAGTAATATGTAAATGACACATTTTTGATATGTAATAATTTTTTTATATGTAGCCCAATGATAGACAAATATTAACACAGTTTTCTGTAAAATGAGAATGAAAGTTTGAGGTTTTGTTAATTAAAGTTAAAAAGATCAAATAAATGATGCAATATATTTTCATGATAAATACCTTTGTATAGATTTGGCATAAAATTCCAAGAAAGATCATACAGTAAAAAATCTAATTAGATAATTGTATTTAGATGAATTCATGACAGCTGAAAAGAAAACTGTGGCTAAGCTAAACCATTTATTTTTGAGAATATATTAGCCTAATTCTCTAAGGTTCTTATATCAAAGGAAACACACATTTTCTCTCTTTTTGGGAATATGGCTCTAACGAAAGCTATTCTTGTGTTTAAAAATACATGTTTTCCTATTAACAATAATAATGATGGAACTGCACATCAAAAAGAGTTATGTTGTTGTTACTTTAATATAGAGAATGGAACATAGCTTAAAATAGTTTTTAATTTGTAATGTGAACAGAATTGAACTTCAATTAAGTATGGCAGTTATCTTAAATTCTAGCAATCATTCCATTCTTTCTCTCTGTTTCACTGTTTGTGGTTCCTATAAATGTTCATTAAGTTCAATTCCTAGATGTTTCTATTTTCAGTCTTTAATATCACTTTCTTTTATTTTCATGACAGTTAATGGATATCACATTTTTTAAAATGAAGACTGAAATATCCTATCATACTTCATAGTCCATAGTCGATCCTACAACTCATTGAGAAATAGCTCTAAAGCCTTAAACAAGGCCTTTATTTAGTGTTTTTAAAAAGTGTCATAAGGAGTTAATAGGACACAGCTGTACTGGCTCTTTCTAATAAGCAGCTTCTGTCGCTTTGGTCACCACAGGTGTCTCTGTAACCTGCAAACTCTTATTACTAGTGTATCAAAGTTGTGCTACTTAACAGACTTCTTTAGTAAAACATAACAAAGCAATTACATGGCTGTTGATTGCCAGTCATAAAAAAAAAAACCCTCAAACACTGTTTTTCAAAAGAAACTACACTGCAATTTTTTGTCATTGTAAAATAAAAGGAACTAAGGAATTAAATGGAGGATAGAACAAAATAACAGCAGGTAGCCCACTGAACTTAGCCACTACAGATGGTTTAGAAATAGTGTTTCCTTCTCCATCAAGTTGTGGATAAAAGGAAAGGAGGAGATTCCTTACTGCCAGTGAATGGCAAAAGATTTAGCCAAGTCTCTGGTCTATGTATTTTGCCTCATGAAAGACCTTCGATGCTGCATTTTTATCTGTTTTTGGCACTGCTTTTCATCACCTTTAACTGAGTGTGAATAATAACCTGATTTAATTTAAACAAATACAGGTGCTAGAGGTTCTTTATGTATAACAGGGAACATTTCCAAGGCAGAACGAAGTCATCCTAGGAAATTTCCTAACCATTTGCTTAAAGAAATTAAGTATTAGATGAAGAAATTGCTTCAACATTTTTTTTTTTTTTTGCCTCACAGTAAAGGGAAGAATTGTCTTTCTTTTCAGATTCGAATAATATACAACGAAGTCTGAATGATAATAAAAAATTCAGTGAGACATAAAATAATAAAAAGACAAATCAGATGATTTCTAATTGATCTATAATCACTTAAATTAGGTAACTATAATAGGCTTTCTTGAAATGAATTAATTTAACCTTCCTGTTCATAAGCTTGCAGTCTGTTATCATGATTGTGTTAACACATCCAAAGTAGCATCATGGGATGTTATGGCCACATGTGTAATTAAACATGATGAAAATATATTTCATATGGGGAACCCAAAAAGTAAAATATGAAGAATTATTCAACATTTAAAGATATTATGATTAACAAATGAACTATACTTCTATTGACAAATAGGAAAGGGATTTTTTCTTCTTTTGAGAATATGGATGCATTGCTGGCTGTGTGCAAAAGAATGTGTGCAATAAAGCGATTACATCAATTAGCATATGCTAGAGTTACGCTATTACCAACTCCACTGGACTGGTCCTGCATGTCCTGCCTTCTTCACTGAAGTTATTAAAAAAATAAACTTACTACTAAGACTTGCTTTGCCTTTTATGAACATCATAAAAACACTGACTTTCTTTAAACAATCAATAAACTATACATACTGCTATCTGTCTTATTACAAAAAAAGAGAAATATATTTTTGTTCTCAGGTTATTATAAAATTTAAGCAGTCTTTTATAAGTTATGTTTTCACAATTGTAAATAACTGCATGTGTTAGCTATAACAAATAGCTCTTATCTAATGAAATGTAATAGAAGTGTTAAAGCTGAGAATGAAAAATATTTATGATTACAAGAAGCCAAACACAATGATGACTTTTTAAAAAATAGAAGACCAACTTACAACTTGTGAACAGCAGTATTACCTTGCTCTGTTGGTGTCCTTTGTCAGATCCCAAGCCCAGGTTATAAAATTTTGACTCAGATAAGAAACAATGGATTCAGCACAAAGCATTTGTGAACAGAACACGTTGGTTAGTACACTTTCATCGTGGTGGAGGTAGATAGCAAGAAGCTTTCTCTGAAAAGAGGAAAAAAATACTGATCAATTAAAATATCCATTAATATAAGATTCTTGAATTTTGGAGAGGCATAATCAGGGTATATGAAACAGCAAAGACAAAAATTAAATGCTATTCCCTAAAAAGGTACCTTACATTTGGAGTTCCTAAAGCATCTACTAGTATAAATAATTTTTGCCTCCTTACACTCTATATAAGGAGGCAAGTATGACTGCATCCAGTTTTACAGACTGCTATCACAGATTTCTGTTAACATGTGCAAACAAATTGCAAGAGAATTGCATTTTCTTTAAATAAAATGGATTTACCATACTTTATGTTCAATACACCTTTAGGTAAATAGAAATGTTAACTCTGAGATATTTAACTATGCAGAGAAAAATTAATCATTAAGATTGGATGGCAAAACCTCTGACATATTCTTTATGCTTTTAATCCGAACACAGAATAGTCTTTTCTACTTGAAAGAAAAAAGTTTTGTTTTAGTTCTACTAGTAATTTCAAAGTCATTAATATATTCCCATCTTAAAGTCCTTATTTATGAATATGTAACTTTAATTGCCATTTGAAAAGATGTTAAAAAATATTTAGTCCACATGAATTCTTTCTAATTTAAATTTCAGAAGATATCCAATGTAGTTTCTCCTATGAAAAATTATTTTTTTCCTTTGGTCATTATAGATCTTGTCCTTAAGAGATGATATCTGCTCTCTCAAAAATGTCCTGTCATAGTTGGATATTCAATGAAATAACTCAAATTAAAAACTAAAATTGAACAAGATAATTTGCAATGTCAGCTACAACAATGACAAAAATGAAATAAACTAAATTTTTGTTGACTAACATTAGTGCTACCTCACAGAAGAGCTGGGTTTAAGAGTGACAATTATCAGGAAAAGAAAAGATAAAATTTTATGATAAAGACAACACAAACCAATAAGCGAAATTCTGCCAAAGGTAAATTTCAAGGAAGTTGTAGGATTTTTCCATTCATATTAAGTAAGGAATGTGATGGTAGTCATTAAATGAAAATTTGCGGGGTGGAATTCTTAAATAAAAAGAAAGATACTTATAGAAAAATATAAGATTCATACTGATGAATGTCTAATGATGTCTGATGCTTGGAAATATCCTGCTAAAGAACCCAAATCGTAACAATGCTTATAATCATTAAAATGTTTTCTCCAAAAGAAAATTTTGTACTATAAAGTGAGAGGTAAACAGATTAAGATTCTAAAAGCATCATGTTATTTTTACAACCATTACCTACATTCACCTCCAGAATAAACTAGTAAAACAAGTATTAACCTCATTAGCATATGAGGAAACTGAGGTTTAGAACCCTGATTTGTGCTAAATTCCACAACTAGTTTGTAAGAAACACAGCAGGGACTGCAAACCAGATTATCTGAATTCAAACCAGATTATCTGAATTCAAGTCTAGTGTTCTTTCTCTGATACTGCAGTCTAGCAAGGAAATCACCACCACATCATAGTCAAGGTAAGTGGAAGCACACATACAACATGAAGCTGCCAGACTGCTTATAGCATCAGTGCTTCCAGGCCTCAGAGACTGCAAGAAATGGGAATAAGGACAGGGTTCCTATGTATAAATAGCTTGGCTGATCCCATACTGCTTCTCTGTGTTAATTCATTTATTCATTCATTTAACAAGCATTTGTTTAACTGCTCATTGTGTCAGGACTAGCAAGTGATAAAGTGGTGAACAAGAAAGACTCAGGGTTTCTTCATCTATGTTGATATCTGTAGATAACCACATAGCTGGGCTTTTAGGAATTCTGTAATCAGATACATTGTTGGAGAAATACTTATCTGGTAAATTCCAGTTCAACCTTGAAGGTTCACAACAAATGCCTTTATGAAACCATTCCTGATCCCCTCAGGCAGAGTTAAGAGCTTCCTTTCCTGAGCTGCTAGCTCTTCCCACCAGTATTATAATTGTTTACCAGTTTCTCTAGACTAAGTCTCTCAAGGGTCAGGTCTGGGTCTTTTTCTGTCTTCTTTACATCCTTGAACTAGCATAGGTGTCAGCCTGTTTTGAAGAAAAAAACCTGAATGTTGATATTAACCATGGCCCCATAGCAAAAAAGACACCACATGGCAGTGACAATGTTAAATAAGTTTTAGTAAGTGAATCAAGAATCTGCTGCTTTGGGGAAAGGTTCATGAACCTGGCTGCACTAAAAATTCAGAGCTCCTCTTCTTAGGAGATCTCTAGCTGAAAAGACAGAGGGACGTCAACCTCTAATTCAGCCTGATTGTATCTTGGCAACTACATTTAATGAGACACTGTGAACAAGAGAGCTATCTACTTTTAAATCAGCATATTTCTCACCAAACAATAGCAATTGCTAAATCTTTAAAATGCCTACTTCTCTCAAGAACACTGCAATGGAATATTTAGACTTTGGGAAAGAGATTAGTGATTTATATCGCTATCTCACTGATTTAATTTAAATGCTCTTCCAAACCAAACACACATGTGCCAAGGAGGCTACTAAGAAACCCAACATGCAGAGTTCCCTATAAGTGCAGCCCACAGTGTTGACTGAAACTAAACTTGGAAATCCAGGGCACTAATGCACAATATCAAGCAATAAAACAGCATCTCTTTGGCAATATTTAATTTAAAAAAGAAGAAAGAGGCAGGCGAAGATCAGGCACTGTCTGTTTTGGAGGATCAACCATTCTGCATTTCAAAGCATCGGTCCCTGCAATATCCAGGTTACTGTGCTAGAATCTCAACTATTATATCGCAGTTGTGAGAGGGAGGGCAAAGATGTGTTTACTCAGTGATTAGGCCCTTAGAATAAGCCTCTAGCTCCTAGAGAGACAGCTCACCACTTATTCATTTGGGCCAATTCACAAAGCCTAGGAAGATTAAACATCCATGCTGAGAAGACAAGCGAATGCAGACGGTGAAAAAGAAATAAAAATTCTTTAAAAACTCTGAGATGACTTCATTATTTTTCCACAAGGAAACTTTAGGAAAGTGTTTAGTTAGAGAAAAACCCACATTGACCTCTCCCTAAACCCTTAATCTTTCCTTTGTGGTGGCACTGCTTTGTGGTAAGCGACTGGCTCGCCTCGCCCCTCTTTTCACTGGAAGCTGAGAGAAAAAAGGCTCTGGAGAAACAGTTTTCGTTCCAGGGACACAAACCCCTGACACTATTAAACATGAGATGCCAGGAAAACACACTTAAAAAAAATTTCCACTTTAAACTCTAAACTGAATGTGAGAAAGAAGATGGTAAAAAAGAGTATCAGAAGATCTTCAGGCTGAGGGCACACCCATAGCAGCTTTCAAAAGGGAAATGGAATAATCTTAAAACACCCTTATCTCTCTGACATGATAAGCTTTCAACAACAACAAAAAATTATTCTGCTGTTTTGACAGTAGGCAAAATATAAACACAATAATATGCAAATATTACTAAATTTGGGCTATAATGTATGATTAAGTTATAGGCATGATAAATGAGGTCCAGTTTCAGATTACTGAGCTCAATTAAGCCAAGGAAAAATGAATTGAGTTCGGCATCAAGCAATTTGGGAGAGTAGAAATAGCAAAGTAATCAGAAAACTGCTTCTGTGAAGAAAGGGCATAGAGTACACAGAAAAAGCATAAGACAATGTTTTGTTTTCCATTACTATAACCAGTTTTTCCTTTGGTCCATTAATAATTTAGTTCAATAACATTTACAGAGAGTCATGTGTTAGGGATTGAGAATATGGAGATGAATAAAACAAAGTTTCTTTACGCTTAAAGAACTGAGGAGGAGTATGTGGGGAAGTAAACATTTAACCATGTAACAAAGATAACACTGGGGTACTAAAAAGACCATTTTATTTGTCTATTCTAATTTGGCAGAGGGTTTAACTCTGGTAGACCATAAAGACAAACACCCCAGTTTCACTATTCTCAGATGCCCATTTTGTGATCTAGGTTTTGGTAACATACTATAAAGAATGGTCTCCAAGCTTTAAAGTAATAGAAAGCTCTGTTCTGAGTTCTGCCATCTACCAGTTGTATGATCATGGGTAAGATGGGTTGTAAAGATTGTGGACAAAGTAGGTTAAACATCTATTTATTATGCAGGGCCCCACAACAGGTACTGAATAAAAAGTATGTTAGGATGAAGATTCTGGAACTATCCACGCAAAATACAGGGGTTTGAAAGCAATTTCAAAAGAAATCATAGTCATGAAAATGTATTAAAGATCAAGCAGCTCCTTCAATTTCCCTACTGGCAATAGTATCTGGGATGCTTATTGTGTCTTCAGTGCCTCACTAATCTTCACATTCAAATCCAGAAGCTAAGGTACTAAGTTGATGTTTAGGAAATGCCCAGCTGACAGCAACCAATGTAACTTGGCCTTGAGCTGCAGTAGCTATTGTATTTAAACAATATCATAGAACCAAAGAACATTAGAACTGAAAGAATGTAGCTATGTCTCAAAATGAGCCAGTCACAGAACACTCAGGAAATAGTTGCTGAAGGACTATAGAGGAAGTGTTTCTTTTTGAGTGCCAAAATATCCACAATCTGTGTGTTCAATGATTTTAATACTGATATCACAAATAAGTTTTAGAAATGGTAGCTCAGAGTTTTTTCAGTAGAAGAGTTAAGGTATAAAATAATTTTCTTTGTGTAAATTGGGACTTGACTTTATTTC
Organism: Glaucomys volans; assembly: GCA_020662805.1. Classification (NCBI taxonomy): domain Eukaryota; kingdom Metazoa; phylum Chordata; class Mammalia; order Rodentia; family Sciuridae; genus Glaucomys; species Glaucomys volans. The sequence continues at coordinate 145,240 of JAJEJO010003465.1, read as the reverse complement.
TCTTTCCCACTTCTGATCTTTTCCTTCATCATTATCAGCACCAAAATAATCAGAATCATTACTATTATGACTCATTTTTTTTTAAGTTTGGGGATTGTTTACTTATATATACTGGTTATAATAAACACCCATTTATTCTTTATCTAGATGTACCAATTAACATTTGCTCATATTTGCTTTATCATTCTTTTTATACTTCTTTCCTTGAAACATTTAAAAGTTGCAGGTATCATGATACTTCTACCACACAAATATTTCATTATCTGTTTCCTGAGATAATACTCCCATACATAACCACTGTATCTTTATCACAGCAAAGACATTTAATTTTACTACACTAATATCATTTAACATAGAGTTTATATTCAAATTTTTCCCAAGTACCTCAAAATACTTTTGGTATCTGTTTTATTTATTAAATACAGGATCTAATTTGACTCATTCTAGTATACCCCTTACTTCCATCCTGGTATCCTTGTACATGGATGTTCACAGGTCCAGTCCAGCATTTAACTATGACATAAAATAAGTACATGGTAAGAACAGAGGGACCACACTGGATTCAAAATTCTTACTTTACCACCTCTTAGCTGTGTGGACCTCAGGAAAATTACTTCACTTTTCTGTGCTTGGGTGCCATATAGTTCTGGAGGTCAGAGGTATACAACACTCAGACTAGATGGGAATGGTGAGGGGGTAAGGCTAGCAAATCAGTGGTCACGAGTGCTATAACAGATGGATTCCATGGTCTAGGCATGAATGTTAGACTGCCTACTTCCTCATAAAGTTGATACATGAGCTGAATTTTAAAAGTGGGACACAGCAACAGACTTCTTGGGGACTTAAGTTGAATCTTGAATTTAGTTGTAGTGTGGAAAGGTTGAGTGACAAAGAGAAAAGTTTGGGAAAGGCACACTGTTGCCAATGGTCCAATCTGTCTGAAGAACACCAAACGAGTAATTTTTAAAGAGTGAAGAACCAGTAATGGTCTTCCTGGATTTGTTCACTTATGAATGAAAAAAATTATTGAGCTCCTTTTAAATTCAAGGTACTGCTGTACATACTAATTGATAACTGCATATAAAATGAACCAAGAAAAAAAAAGGGAAGAACCAGTGGGCAGGTTGCACTGTGAAAATATAATACTTTGCCTGATTTGGTTACCAAAGATGATTTCAGAGACCAACAGGAAGCAATCAAACTGAAAAGGTTCCAAAAATAAATAGCTCCTGAAGATGAGAAGATAGTGTCCTTTTCTTTTCACCTGTAGATGCAGGTGCTGGGAAAGCATTCTGAAATTCTGAGGACACAGATATCTTTGAATCTCACATTTGGAGAACTGTCATATGAAAGTCAGGTTAAAAAAAAAAAAAGCCTAAAGTAAAAATCAAACTGTCTTCACAAAATAAGATGACAATTGCCAGGTGGAGTGGCACAAGCCTATAATCCCAGCTACTTGGGAGACTGAGGCAGAAGGATTGCAAGTTCAAGGACAGCCTGGGAACTTAGCAAGAATCTGTTTCAAAATAAAAAATAAAATAAAAAGGGTTGGGGGATGTAGCTCAATGGTAGAGTGCTCCTGGATTCTACACCCAGTGCTGCCAAACAAACAACAAAAAAACAAATGTTATTTCATTAGGATCACTGAGTATAGATCTTTATCAGTTTTCATTGCTCAGAACATAATACTCAGGCCACAAAATATCTCTGCGGAGAGTCAGCATGTGACTAAAGACTTTGAATAAGGAATTTAGAAGCTCAAATGACTGTCTCTTAGAACAAACTGTAGGGAGGTAGGTATGCTCTTGGGGGAGGCTAGGAGAAGCAGTGTGGGGGCAAGGAACTGGGCTGTTTCAGGCCACACTCAAGAATTTAATTCATTGGTTTTGCAGATGAACAGTGAGAAGCAGTAAGAAGGACTGGAAAAGAAGTTTCTTAAAAGTGCAGAAAGAAGGCAGGGCTTGTAGTTCAGTGGCAGAGTTCATGCTCAGCATGTATAAGGCCTTGGGTGTGATCCCAGCACCATTAAAAAAATGCAGGAAGGACTTTTTCTGATCCTTTACTATTCTCTTTGGAGAGGGAAAACACTGTCAACCATAGGTGCATTAAAAGAACAACAACATGCATATGAATGTGAGTTACATACTTTCAAAGGCAATCGTACATAAATACTCTCCTCCTTTACTTTTAGGTTTTTGAAGAAAAGGAAAAGAACTCAGACTATATCATCTTTTTTCACAGTCCAAGGGAGGGATGGGGAAACCATAGTAACAAAGAACTGAAGATAAATTAACAATGTCTCATTAAAAAGGTATTAATAAGGCATCCTTGCTGAAAATCATAGAAATTACAATGATTTATGTGTACACATGTTCAGTACATTTTTTAATACCATTGAGTTTTGTCTGGAAGGCATATTACAAAGTAGAATATTTTAATTTGTAAAAACAAAAAAGAAAGGAGAACAAGTAAAACTTAAGCATATAAAACTGCAGGAACAGGCTGGGGCTCAGTGGTAGAGTGTGTGAGGCACTGCGTTCAATCCTTAGCATCACATAAAAATAAACAAATCAATAAAGAAAGATACTGTGTCCATCCGCAACTACAAAATATTTTTAAAAAAACTGCAGGAGCTCTTTAATCACTCATTTAATATGAATGGCAGACACAATCAGTATTCCCTAAATATTTTCTATTTCCTTTTTAAAGAGGAAAACTTCTCTTATTTATTTTTTTAGTTAGATTAGTGGCTGATAACTATAAACTACATTTCCTGGCCTCTCTTGTTAATCAACTGTAGTTCTGTAATTAAGTTCTGAACAATTTAATCAGAAGTGTTTGTTGGAGTTCTAATACCCATTCCTAATCATGACATTATCCAATCCCTGTCAGTGAAACAACATGAAAGTACACTGAATTTTTACCTCTGTAATGAACCACGCTAGGTCTAGACAGATGATCTTAGAACTTCATTAAAGAAAGAAAATCTAACTTTTGTTTTAAGTCATTATTAAATTTTTTTTTCTGTTAAAAATCAAATCTCCTATTATTTATCTGTAAGAAATCCATAATCATATATAAAATGATAGTCTATGGAACTGTATCATTAATTCATAAAATAAGAAGAAAAAGACATGCATTTACGGGTTAGTTTTTGTCTGAGCAGAAAGGTTCTCACAGTATACCAGTGAGCCCTAAGTTACACTTTCAGGGAATTAACTTTGGCATGAGGCAAATGAACTGAGTGATCATTGAAAAAGTTCCATCTTGTACTTTTGGTTAGTGAGACTTATCCTCAGAAAGTCAACTGGGATTTGGACTGGATGAACACAAAAGGAAGCATGGAGTTTGTTGCTTGAGGTGACTCTAGTCTTATCTTCATGTAATGGAGGAGAAGGCATCTTTATTGCTAATGTAGTCTAGCCCAATTAAACCAGAGAAGATGGCCTACTTGCATTTGGAATAGTGTAATCATAAAGTGTACAACTATATGAAGTGCCACATGTGCCAGAGCATATATACTTGAGATCCAATCCTGTGATTAAAGTCACAGTAAGTGGTTTGTCTAGATGTTTTTTGATCATCTATTTATTTACCTATCTTCCTAACACATATGTGATTTTCATAACATAAAACATATAATACTTGTGATTATGCACTTCAAATTTTTCACTTAATATATCTTGATCATATATGTGTGTATATATATATTCCATATGAATATCTATGAAGTAACTTAATTCTTTTTAATGGTCACATGTATTCCACTGTATGAACTTACCATTATTTATTTAATCAGTTTTTTATTAATGGACATTTATGGTATTTCCAGTTATGGCTATTTAAACAATGGTACAATAGATATCCTTGTATTTACCTTATTTCTTATTTGCATTAGCATCTATGTAGAAATATTTCAGGTATTCTGATAGGTGAAAGTTACATATTAATATAGTTTGAATCTGCATTATAGTTGTGAAATATATGAATGATGTTTTCATATTCAGCCATTTTTATTTCCTTTTCTGTGAAATACCTGTTTATATTGCTAGCCCATACTCTAACAGCCCTTTTCTTACTGCTTTTTTGGAGTTCTTCATGACTATACATTTTAGAGTAATTAGCTCTTTCTAGTGTGAATTTTCAACAATGTTATTCTTTACATTTTGTTAGGCACTTCAAGAAGAGTGGGAGAGAAATAAAATACTAGAAGATGAATGTGTATGAAAAGGTACAAAGAAGAGAACAGGTTGTGAAATTTGGAGCCAACAAGTTTGTCAGCTATGATGTGCTACTATTGTCCTATGGTTTTCTGATCATTGCTCAACACACTATTGTTATACTTACGCAAATATACACAGATCAGTCTGTCACTTTCCCAATCTATCCTGCCAACTGCAACCGTATTACTTATTCCTATATTATATCCTTGACAATATAATCCTCTTCAAAATCCTTCAAAAGCTAACCAATGCCTAATAACAACAAAAAAATGTCTTTAGCTGGTATTCATAGATTTCTATGATGATTCCCTTTCCCATACTTTTCTCTTGCTCTATTATTTATTGATTTCTTATATGTATCTTATATTCCACTAAATAGGCCTATTCATTTTCTCTAACATGTATATTTGAATAACCTTGCTCTATTAAGCTGAGGATTCATTTTATCACCAGGATATTTTTAGCCTTGTTTAAGAGAAAACAAAAGGGAGACTTACATAGCTAGTTGGTATTAGGGCCTAGTTTCAAATCCAGATTTGTCTGATTTGTTCAAAGTCCATTATTGTAAGCAAACTATCTCAAAGAAGTTTTACATGCATTACAAAGATTTTTTACATAGGAAATATTACTTTTTTTTGTTAAACAACATTGTGTGTGTGTATTATACTTCAAAGTCTTAAATAAAGAAATTAATGTTCGGGGAGGTGAAATAATAGTATACACCTATTAGTTAATAATACATACCTATAGGTAGCAACTAGTAAATGGGAAGGAGTCAGAATTCAAACCTGATAATTCTCTACCAGATCCCTTACTTTTAAGAGAGAATGTTTAAGATTAGATTTGGAGCAGATTTCCTGAACTAACATGAAATACTTAGAGATCTAATTTGCACTTAATCCCTAGTACCATAAAACAAACAAACAAACACACACAACAACAAAACTTTCTAGGACCTCATTCCCTAGGACCAGAATGGCCGTTTGGGAGAAATGATGCAAACATGGATAAAGTCCATCCTGAAAATCAGTCTTTCTATTGGTATTTTCATAAATTTACCAATACTATTTTTAAAATATGGTTTAAAATGATGACATGATGATCAGTAAATAAGGAAGCAAGTTTTAAATGGCAGCACATATTAATACTAATAAATTTTTGACTAATTTAAAACATAATTTTAATGAGGGCATTAAAATTCTTTATAGTTTTAAGACCTGATGACTAAATTAAAGAATTAATGACATTCTAAATGGTGCTAATAAAATACTGTTTCATAGAAACATCTAAGTATACAAGAGCATATTTAGTATAGCTGTACTTATGTTAGTTTTGACTGATATACACATTTGCAGATTTCTTCTTTAAAAATCACTTTAAAAACATCACATTTAATAGTAGTTAATTTAAGTTTAGAATTATGAGGTAACTTTCATATTCTACTTAAAATGCATTTGTACTAATTTTTTTCATCCACAACAAACATTGTTTGCATGATGAATTTTCCGAAAAATTACATTAGCATCATATGTCTCACACATACGCAAGAAATTCTGTACAAGCTGACATACAAAATTACTGTAAGAGACAGTGTCCTGCTTCTAACGAATTTAAATTTAAAAGATAACACAGACAAGAGCTAACTAGGTATATTTTCCAAAGACAGAGAAGTTTGTTTGCTTGGTCTTCTGGATGATAGGATTCTAGACACACAACAATTAAAACTGTGGACTCATTTATGTAATACTGATTTTTCTTAGACGGCATTAATAAAAGATAACATTTAGATTTCTTTCAGCCTAAACCTAAGGCAGTATAAACAGCACTACTTTAAAATGGGTTAATTTAAAAATATATACATATAATAACTTGATAAACAATTAGCACTGTTAAAGTGAATCACTTATTTTAGTGATAGAAATTCTCACAGGGTTCTCAAATTCCTTTCTGGAATTGTCAGAGCTAGTTCATAAACTGAACAAGAAAACCAGTTTTTGGTTATTCGTCCAAAATTGCTAAATAGCACCTCCTACCTTAGCTACAGTGCTGGGTGCAATTATGGATAGTATCATTTAATCCTTAACCATATAAAATAGATATTACCATCAACTCCTTGGTCCCCCTCTACCCAGAATCATGAGCCCATTAGAATCAGGCTCATGACTTATTTGGTCATGGAGCTATTAAGCAGAAATCAAGAACTGAGGACTGGTTTCTTGAACTTATGTATAATATTTAGAAAACTACTGTGCTTGGAGTCAGATTTAGAAACTCTAACAGGATTACTGATATCAAAGCTCAGTCTCCCAAAGGGATGCTTGGGAAAGAAACAATCTTCACATGGGAGATAAGTCCTTGCACTGGGATTTTTATTGCTGTTGATATTTAGTTACTACAAATGTTTAATCATTCTCCAGGGTCTTTTTTGTTGTGAAGAAGAAGAAAATTCAGCAAGGGTAAAGGCATGAGAGGAAGGGAGCCTATTAGGAGAAAAAGAATCTTCTTAGGAAACTCCTGGGGAATCGTGTTATGGTCAGTGGTAACTCTTTTGCAAATTTAATTAAGGGGGATAACACTGGTTCTCACTTATTTAAAGATACACTACGAGATCTATTAAAAATATTTTTTATTATCTTTCCTTCCCTGCCCCCTTCCCAACCCTCATTTCCTCTATAATTCATCCTTTCTCCACTACTTTGTGTACAACCAGAAAAATGATAGTTGTACTCCATTTGTGTACAATGAACCAAAATAAAAAAAAATTAAAAAAAGAATTAAAAAATATTTTAAAATGTCAGTTAATGCTAGAGAATCAGCCCACTCCATGCTTTGGGGCCTTCAATGATTTTCTCAGCTTCATTCTGTGCAAAGCAACTGGGTTTTTATTTTTTATTTTTTGCTCCAGTAACAAATTGTAGTTCCCTCATTTTAATATTTCATTGACCTTATTTTAAATTTTTCTTCTATTTAGAATTCTGTTACTTGCCTAAGTTTTGTTTTTGTGGTTCTTTTAAAAAATCTTCTAAGATTCACGTCATAGTTACCTCCTCTAGAAATCAACCCACCCCACGAACTTCTAGGGTACATGAGGTACCCCTCATGGCTGCTTCCACAGCAAACTGTATTATATGAATCTGTTTTATATTGTTTTCCTGCTAGATTATGGAGGGCAGGAAACCTCTATATCTCAGAACCTTGTGGACATGTGATAAATATTTATAGCTTTCAACTGGATGGGCATCCTTCATAGTTAAGAGCAAGGAAGGAAGTCATAGACCTGATGAACATGTTACCAGAAGTCAAAACTTTGTCACGATACACTTAAAAGAAATACAGAACTTGAGAATATCTGCTTTGCTGAAGTTGGAGCTTTGCTTTGGACAGTACTGTAAATTCCTTTTTTTAAAAAAAGGAAGAAAGAACTATGAACACTCTCACCAACAAGTACTCTCAAATGAAATCAGTGTGAAGCAGTTTTCATTAAGATGGATTGAATGTGGCATCGTGAGAAACACTTTATCAAATGTAGTGTTTTACTTAGTGATTAACTATATACCAGTTGATGAAGCTCCTCAAATCCTTTGTAATCCCACCACTCCAATAAACATTTAATGAGTATATAAGTTCAAAAAGCCTAGCAGAGGATTTAAACCTTCAATCTTGTTTTTATTTACTCTTGGAACTCAATTTCTCACTTTCAGGGAAGAAAGCTGGTTCTTGAGGCTCATCTGTTGCCCTGGTAAAATTAATGTGCCTCCCACAGTTTAAATTAAACATGTGATATTTAAGATGAAAGAAATTTAGTAAGAGTGCCACAGTATCGGTCACACTTGCCTTAAAATATTTGACCACTAGTGAACTGTTTTCTTAAAAATGGGTCAGTCAGAATATTTTGAAAATACTGAACAAGACTTGTCTTAATTCTCAGAAGAGAAATAAGAAAATTAGAGATGAAGTTTGATAACTGAGTTCTGCATAGAGTAGGTAGTAGTGAAAACTGAAGTATCATCAAAGAATATAAGCCATACTTACCTATACTGGAACACATGAGCTCTGATTTGGTCTCTACTATTACTACAGTAAGCTATTGATGTGTATGTAAGTCGTGTAGGTATTCTGAGTTTTCTCACCTCTACAATGAGAATACGGGTACTAAATGTCCCTATCTCAAAGGTTTGTAATAGGTTTGTATATATATAAGTACACACACATATATATAATATATATGAAATATTTTATAAACCACAGAGCCTCATATAAATTGAAAGCATTATTATTACTATACTGTACTTATACAATTAAAAAGGGATATATACAATATATTTGATGGCTATATTAAATGTACCAGCTTAGATTTAATTTTGGATAGTTTATCCATCATAGGGTTACATTTTATCTAATTTAGAGAAATGGAATGAACTATGCATAAACTGTTCTCAAATTTGAAAATGAGAAATGAGAAAAGGAAAAAATCCTGAACAGGGGGAGAAAGATAAAGACATTTTAGCAATCCAGACAGGTCAGTGAATTTTGGTATGAATTTAATATGAAGCAAAACATTTAATTATATAAGCCAATGATTTTTATTTGCTAAAACACCTAGACACTAATAAAAAGCAAACCATCAATTGTTTCATTAGAAATACCCAGGAGTTAATAAATAAGAGCTTATGCTCCACTGGGGATTATCAGTCTGAATAAATCTAAATGCCAATTTACTGTACAAGATACTTAGTGAAAGTTCTTTTGTCTGTAATACACTGTATATTTAAGTATCTGCATTTAAAGCTATAATGTGTGAGGTATATATAGTATATCTTACAGAAGCATTCAAAATGGGATTTTACAAATATCTAAGTCTATTTTGGGACTTAGTTTAAATTATGAAAGGCCCTAACATTTGCTTAGTAATCTTGCTGGAAAGCAGAAACAGATAAATCCCAAATACACTTTTAATGGAGAATGAGTTGAAAAATAGATTATTTATAGCTATAATTAGATACTTGTTCAAATATGTTTCTATTCAATAATGTGATTAAATAGCATGGTGATACAATGAAAGATTCCATAATCATTAAAAACATAATATTTAGCATTATTTGCAAAGCATTCTTATAAAAAGTAATTACCTGAATCTAAAAAAGCTTTTAGACCTAATATCAATTTTTTTTAGGAAATACAGAGACTAAGGAAAAAGGTAAATAATATCACAAGGAAACAATCACACAAATCCAGAATTTGGAATACTCTACAAGTCATTTGGCCCAATTTCTTCACAAAGCAAATGTCATGGAAAAAAAGGAGAATTGGTGCTTGCTTAAAAAAGACTTAGGAAATCTAACACTCAAATAATTTGTGAGCCTTTAGTCTACCATGGTTAAAAAACCAGCAAAAAATACATTCTGGGGACAACTACTGAAATTTGAATATGTACTGGATATTAAAGAATTATTGTTAATTTTGTTTCATGTGATATTGGACTGTGATCAAGTAGGAGAATATCATGACTTTTGTAAAATACATGCTGAAGTTTTCAGAGGTAAAGTGTGATGCTTATAATGTACTTTCAAATGGTTTAGTCAAAAATAACAAATATGAGATTACTAAATGTTGTATGTGGTTTTGGTTTTAATAACTTTAAAATTTTGATTTTAATTATTTACATTTATTTTACTGTTTTTTTTTTTGTTGCTGTTGTTGTTTTTTGCAGTGCTGGGGATTGAACCCAGGGCCTTAAGCTTGAAAGGCAAGCACTCTACCAACTGACCTATATCCCCAGCCCCTATTTTACATTTTTTTGTATGAATTTTGAGCAGTAACAAAATGGGTGGGTGGGTGGTGTTGGGGATCAAATCCAGGGTCTCAGGCATCTTAAGCATACACTCTACCACTAAACTACAATCACATCCCTGAATAGTAATTTCCTAAAAATTTATTTAGTGTTCAGATCAACATTTGCCATTTTTCACCACAGAAGATCTAAAATAAAATTCATCATAAAAATATTCATCAAAATTAAAATCCAAATGTAAATAATTAAATTTTACATGTTGTTTTGTTAGTTTATAACAAACTTTTGAAAGCCTTAAGACTTAAACTCTTCAGAATTTGGGATGCCTACATATGGAAGAAGCACATATGGCAAAAATTTCATAATTACTAAATCTAGGTATAGGGGAATTGGATGTTTACTGTACTATTATTTCTACAACTTTCTTTTTGTTTTATTTACTTATTGATTCATTGAACACAAATGGAGTACTTTCTATACTGAATTGTTTAGTAAAAAGTTAAAGTATTGTAAAAGGTAAAGAAGAAATGGTTAAATAATATTAAAAGGTAAAAACCTATTATATAGGATTGTAATGACTCAATTTTATTAAATATCCATAAACATATTTACTCAAACTTGTAAAAATGCAAAGAGCATACATCAGAAAGTTAATCATTAATAGATGTTAGCATTCTCTTAGATTTGTAGTATTTTTCATAAACCTACAGTTATGAAATCCATAAATATATAAACAGAATAATGCATTTCTTTAAAAATAATATTTATACAGATTTAATTGTTAAGGGCTACTCAATCCTTGCTCTAAGGGTAAAGAACAATTGTATCTTAATTTACTTCATTATCTGTCAGACATAACTCTAACTTCGATTACTAATCATCATTTTGGAATTCAATCTTAAAAAATTTGATTTCTTTATATCAGAATTTAATGTAAATTAGCATACAGAGGACTCAGCGGCACACTTAAACTCTATTTTCAAAATTCCTTGTTTTCTTTCATTATAAACCCCTTCCCATATACTTCATCTATACACTAACTCTTCCTTTCTCCCTTCTTTTCTCCTTCATTCATTATACATGTATCATGTAGATACCTGTGTGGGGATATAAAGGACACAGTTCCTGATCAAAGAAAATCAAATCTTGCAAGTCATACATAGAATGGATAATTATAAACAACCTATTAAGTTTAACAATAAGAACAAAGGATTTCACTGGAAAATACTAAAGGGATACATAGGGCCAAAATAAGAAAAGTGGAAGAGCTAAAAGGTGAAGTCTCAAAAAAGAGTACTAGTAATTCATATAAAAATGAGGATAAAGGACATTCTCCTCGCAGAAGCGGACCATGAAAGAAGACTAAAATCATGGTGGAATACAAAAGGTACACTACTGCTACATCTGGTGAGGGGTTTCTTTCCACATCATAACATGGTAAAAACACATCATATGGCAAGAATGCAGGAGGGGAAAGGGGAAAACAGGGGTCCAAACTCCTGCAATAATTAACCCACTCCAGAGATGAGGGTAGCAACTGATTCAATGAGGGCAGTTCCCCCAGGACCTCATCATCCTTTAAAGGTACCACCCCTCAAAACTGTTACAATGACAATTAAATTTCAACATGAAGCTGGGCATGGTGGAAGACACCTGTAATCCCAGTGGTTTGGGAGGCTGAGGCAGGGGGATCAGAAGTTCAAAGCCAGCCTTACCAAATCTTCACCATGTCGGCTTAGGACCTGACTTCCTTAACAAGATTCCCAAAGCACAAGAAGTAAAATCAAGAATCAATAAATGGGATGGATTCAAACTAAAAAGCTTCTTCTCAGCAAAGGAAATAATCAACAACATGAAGAAAGAGAGCCTACAGAGTGGGAAAAAATCTTTACTACATACTTGCCAGATAGAGCACTAATCTCCAGGATAGATAAAGAACTAAAAAAAAAATACCAAAAAAAATACCCAATCAATAAATGGGCTAAGGAACTGAACAGACACTTCACAGAAGAAGAAATATAATTGATCAAAAATATATGAAAAAATGTTCACTATCTCTAGCAATTAGAGAAATGCAAATCAAAACTACTCTAAGATTTCATCTCACTCTAGTCAGAATGGCAGTGATCAAGCATATAAGCAATAATAAATGTTGATGAGGATGTGGGGGAAAAAGGTACATTCATCCATTGCTGGTGGGATGGCAAATTGAAACAACCATTATGGAAAGCAGTATGGAGATTCCTGAGAAAACTTGGAATGGAACCACCATTTGACCCAGCTATCCCACTCCTTGGTTTATACCCAGAAGGCTTAAAGTTAGCATACTATTCTGACACAGCCACATCAATGCTCATAGCAGCTCAATTCACAATAGCTAAACTATGGAACCAACCTAGATGCCCTTTGACAGATGATTGGATAAAGAAACTGTAGTGTATATACACACAATGGAATATTACTTAGCCTTAAAGAATAATGAAATTATGGCATTTGCATGTAAATGGATGGAGCTTGAGAATATCATGCTAAATGAAATAAGTCAATCCCCAAAAACCAAAGGCTAAATGTTTTCTCTGATATGTGGTTGCTACATCACAATAAAGGCAGGGGAGCTAGGGAAGAACAGAGATACTCTGGATTGGGAAGAACAGAGACACTTTGGGTTAGGCAGAGGGGAATGGAGGGGACGGGCATGGAGGTAGGAAAGATGGTAGAATGAATCAGACATTATTACGCTATGGACATATATGATTACATGGCTGGTGTGATTCTACAACCAGAAGAATGAGAAGTTATACTCCACATATGTATGATGTGTCAAAAAGCATTCTACTGGGGCTGGGGATATAGCTCAGTTGGTAGAGTGCTTGCCTCCTAAGCACAAGGCCCTGGGTTCAATCCCCAGCACTGCCAAAAAAAAAAAAAAAATGCATTCTACTGTCATATCTAACTAATTAGAACAACAAAAACAAAAATCCAGCCTTAGTAATTTAGGGAGGCTCTAAGCAACTGAGCAAGACCCTGTCTTCAAATAAAAAACAAAAAGGTTTGGGGATGTGGCTCAGGGGTTAAGTGTCCCTGGGTTCAATCTTCTGTACTCCCTCCAAAAAAATTCAACATGAGTTTTCGAGGGACATTCAAACCATGGCACAAAGGGAATGGGAAGAACTGAAGCTATACAGATAGGCAGAAGCAATTACTTAGGTCTGATTGCTGAGTCAACATACAAATAGAGTGACCAGAATCTTCTTGCTTAAAATGTACCTTCTGAATTCCTGTTATGAATGTTGATCTATTTGATATCAAGAGTATAAAACCCATTTTGGTTTAAGAAAGAATCCTATTTTTCCCACAGTAACTTTTGGGGAGAAAATGCTGCAATTGTTAGATATATGAAGTAGCTGGCCTTTTTTTTAAAAATTTGTTCTTTTTATTTATTTATTTATTTTTTATTTACTTATTGATTCATTGAACACAAATGGAGTAAGTTACTGTTTCTTTGGTTGTACACAAAGTAGAGTCACACCATCTGTGCATTCATGCATGTACACAGGGCAATGGTATCTGTCACACATTTTGTTATTAATTTTACCCCCCACCCACCCCCCACCCCTCCCTTCCCTCTATGCTAGCTATCTTTCCTCCATTCTTGCCATCTTTCCCCCCCACATTATGCATCATCATTCATATATCAGAGAGACCATTCGGCTTTTGGATTTTTGGGATTGGCTGATCTCACTTAGCATAAGAGTTTCCAACATCATCCATTTACCTACAAATACCATAATTTTATTCTTCTTTATGGCTGAGTAATATTCCATTGTGTATATATACCACAGTTTCTTTATCCATTCATCTACTGAAGGGCATCTAGGTTGGTTCCACAATCTAGCTATTGTGAATTGAGCAGCTATGAACATTGATGTGGCTGCATCACTGAGGCAATCTGATTTTAAGTCCTTTGGGTATAAGCCAAGGAGTGGGATAGCAGGGTCAAATGGTGGATCCATTCCAAGTTTTCTAAGGAATCTCCACACTGCTTTCCAGAGTGGCTGCACCAACTTGCACTCCCACCAGCAATGTATGAGTGTACCCTTTTCCCCACATCCTCGCCAACACCTGTTGTTGCCTGTGTTACCAAGAAATCAGACCAGAGACTCTACACCTAATAGAAGAGAAAATAGGTCCAAATCTTCATCATGTTGGCCTAGGACCAGATTTCCTTAACATGACTCCCAAAGTGCAAGAAATAAAAGCACGAATCAATGATTGGGATAGAGTCAAACTAAAAAGCTTTTTCTCAGCAAAGGAAACAATCAGCAATGTGAAGAGAGAGCCTTCAGAGTGGGAGAAAATCTTTGCCACACACACTTCAGATAGAGCACTAATCTCCAGAATCTACCAAGTACTCAAAAATCTTTACACCAAGAACACTAATAACCCAATCAATAAATGGGCCAAGGAAATGAACAGATACTTTACAGAGGAAGATCTACAAGCAATCAACAGATTTATGAAAAAATGTTCAACATCACTCGTTATAAGACACATGCAAATCAAAACCACCTTAAGATTTCATCTTACCCCAATTAGTAGCTGGCCTTTGTCTGCAGTGACCAGTGTCTGGAAATATTAAGTGGGAAATTTCAGAAATAAACATTTTATACATTTTAAACTGTGCCCTTCTCAGTAGCTTGATGAATTCTCATACCATCTGGCTCCTTTCTGCCTGGGATGTGAATCATCCCTGTAGTCCAGCATACCCATGCTATGCATGCTACCTGCCTATTAGTCATGTAATAACCATTTTGGGTATAAGACTGTCATGGCAGTGTTTATGTTCAAGTTACCCTTATTTTACTTAACAAAGGCCCAAAAGAGCAAGAGGAGTGATCCTGGTCCATTTTGATATATCAGAGAGAAGCTGTAAAGTACTTCCTTTAAATGAAAAGGTGAAAATACAATTAGATATTTTGAGAGAAGACAGAAGACAGACGGATACACACATGCACACACACACACACACTATATGCATGTAACTTTTATTATAGCAAATTATTATAATAGCTTTATTATAGTTGTTTTAATCTCTTACTGCGCTTTATGTGGAAACTACTGAGGGGGAGAAAAGGAGCACATGGTATATATAACACAGTGGTAGGTACATAGCATGCGTAATGCTCTGGATTCAATGATCAGCACCAAAACAAACATTTACCATACGTGTGTATGCATAGGGAAAAAACAGTACAGGCTGAGTATCTCTTATTCAAAATGCTTAGGACCAGAAGTGTTTCATACTCTGGAGTTCTTCAGATTTGTAAATTTGGATGGACTTCACTAGTTCAGCATACCTAATCCAAAAATCTGAAATTGGAAACACTCCATTTTGGATTTGGGAACATTTCAGATTGTTGGAATAGTGATGCTCAACGTGTGTGTGTGTGTGTTTGTGTGTGTATAGGGTTTGGTACTATTCAAGGTTTCAGATACTCACTAGGGGTCTTGGAATGTATGCCCCACAGATAATTAATACACAGAATAATAATTTTGAGAAAAGACTGATGGACAAATCCTTTATCAAGAACTTGTCATTCATGCAGCTAAAAGAATACAAACTTATAGCCTGGTCCCTTGTGTGTTTGCCTTTCCCCCCTGTAAAAAATACCCTGTTACAGAGTTTGACAAGGTCTTCTATAAAGACCAGCAGTACTCTATTATACTATTGCCCCTCTGAAATGAGAATCTTAGTGAAGATTAGGTCCTTTGATGAACCAGAAGACAAATCAAGACTTCAATCCCAAAACAAAAATAGAAAACATTAAGCATTGCCTCAGGCCTAGTGGTAAACCTGTAGAATACATGTTTTAAACAGAAAACACAAGATTGCACTTACATCTCGGGCTTTCACATAGAAGGCCTCTTGAAAAGCAGCTTCTAATGAGCCAATAAAAAATACAGGATGGCAGTCACCATATCTATAGGAAAAATCAAGTTTATTAGTTAAGATACATTTCAAAATCATTTCAAAATTTCTCAAGTCTAATCAATGGGCTAAGTAATTGTCGTGCTAATGTCTACTGCAGACCAAATATTAAACTATCTTTTTTAAAAGCTTGGAAATGAGCTTCATTAATTTTTTGAATTCTTCTTGGTCTATAATAAAAATTAGAACACTATTTAGCAAGTCCATTTAAAAAGTGCTATAAGCTGGGTGTGGCTGTGCAAACCTATAAGCCCAGCTATCAGGAGGCTGAGTTACGAGTATCACAAGTGTGAAGCCAGCCTCAACACATCAGCTAGACTCTGTCTCAAAATAAAAATGAAAAGGACTGGGGGTATAGATGAGTGGTAGAGCACCCCTGGATTCAATCCCCAGTACCAAAAAAAAAAA